>CAWUOW010000172.1:1200000-1764584 GCA_963924055.1 Drosophila limbata
TGGTCAAAAAGGGTATATTAGATTTGTGTGATGTATGTAACAGGCAGAAGGAAGCATCTCCGACCATATAAAGTATATATATTCTTGATCAGCATCAACAGCCGAGTCGATTGAGCCATGTCCGTCTGTCTGTCCGTCTGTCCGTCCGTCCGTCTGTCCGTCTGTCCGTCCGTCTGTTTGAACGCGTCGATCTCAGAAACTATAACAGCTAGAGACTTCAAATTTGGTGTGTAGGTTGCTGGATACCGGACGCAGATCAAGTTTGTTTTTAAATTTGGATCGGACTACTGTATCATATAGCTGCCATAGGAACGATCAGTCGAAAATCAAGTCTCGGTATGAAAAACTTTTTTGTTGTTTGAGATATGTAAACAAAACTGGCAGAATATGCATATGGGATGGTCCCATACATTCTGACCAAATTTGATTGAAATCGGATCACTATATCATATAGCTGCCATAGCAACCATCAGTCGAAAATCAAGTCTTAGTATGAAAAACTTGTTTGTTGTTTGTTCTATCTGAATCAAACTCACAGAATATGCATCCGCGATGGTCCCTTATAACCTGACCAAAATTGGTTGAAATCGGATCACTATATCATATAGCTGCCATAGGAACGATCAGTCGAAAATCAAGTCTTAGTATGAACAACTTTTTTGTTGTTTGAGATAACTGAACAAAAGTGACAGAATATGCATATGAGATGGTCCCAACCAATATTTTATTTTATGGATAATGGCACAGGGTATCCTCCAGTCGAGCAAACTCGACTGTAGCCGCGCCCACTTGTTTTTAATTAAAAATTGTTTTAATCATTTGCAACTAATTATTGTCTGCTTGGAATACGACCAAAAAATATTGCAATGAACCATCCCGAAGAATAAACTGAATTCTTATAATGTTTTGGAAATTAATTAACATGAAGTGCTAAGTTTATTTATTCCTGGTGACATGGTAGGATAAGGATGTAGGTGTTATTTTTATACCCTGTGCCCATTGAAAATGGTCAAAAAGGGTATATTAGATTTGTGTGATGTATGTAACAGGCAGAAGGAAGCATCTCCGACCATATAAAGTATATATATTCTTGATCAGCATCAACAGCCGAGTCGATTGAGCCATGTCCGTCTGTCTGTCCGTCCGTCTGTCCGTCCGTCCGTCTGTCCGTCTGTCCGTCTGTTTGAACGCGTCGATCTCAGAAACTATAATAGCTAGAGACTTCAAATTTGGCATGTAGGTTGCTGGATACCGGACGCAGGTCAAGTTTGTTTTTAAATTTGGATCGGACCACTATATCATATAGCTGCCATAGGAACGATCAGTCGAAAATCAAGTCTCGGTATGAAAAACTTTTTTGTTGTTTGAGATATGTGAACCAAACTGACAGAATATGCATATGGGATGGTCGCATATATCCTGACCAAATTTGATTGAAATCGGACCACTATATCATATAGCTGCTTTATCAACCATCAGTCGAAAATCAAGTCTTAGTATGAAAAACTTGTTTGTTGTTTGATCTATCTAAATCAAACTCACAGAATATGCATACGCGATGGTCCCTTATAACCTGACCAAAATTGGTTGAAATCGGATCACTATATCATATAGCTGCCATAGGAACGATCAGTCAAAAATCAAGTCTTAGTATGAACAACTTTTTTGTTGTTTGAGATAACTGAACCAAACTGACAGAATATGCATATGAGATGGTCCCTTATAACCTGACCGAAATTGGTTGAAATCGGATCACTATATCATATAGCTGCCATAGGAACGATCAGTCCAAAATCAAGTCTTAGTATGAACAACTTTTTTGTTGTTTGAGATAACTGAACCAAACTGACAGAATATGCATATGAGATGGTCCCAAATAATATTCTTTATTATGGATACTGGCACAGGGTATCCTCCAGTCGAGCAAACTCGACTGTAGCCGCGCCCACTTGTTTTTTTTGGGATCTTCAGAGATATTTAAATGAAGATCATGGCAGGGAGGGTATAGAAGCGATGGTCGACTACCATCTCAGACTTCGCCTTCAACGCAGCTGAATATTTCTATTGAGAGCCATTTAAATTTTTTTGTGTTTAATATCGCCTGGTCAATTTTATTCTTTTTGATTTTTGGAGTCTGTCTCCCTTAATTAGTATCCGTCGGGATCCTATAAATTAAATTGTGTACACTGGTCGAGACATAGGAACGAACCCCCCCACGCCCGAAAGAGCTACGGAACCAGAGGATTCCATCTCGCTGTGTTAATTCGACTATCAGGGATCGCAGCATTGGCCTGCTTCTTTTTGTGGAAGTTGTGCAGATGCATGAACATCGCTGCTGTTGATTCCTCGGGAAGCTGAATAGATTTTATTCCCCCCCCGCTTTACACTACAAGCTTTAATTGATTGTAAATTCAACTTCAATTTTCACATCTCTGCTATAGTTAATGAAGCCAAGGGAGTGCTTGGTTTTATTAAACGTTGGGCTAAAGAATTAAGTGATCCTTTCACCACTTTAGTTCATCCTTTCCTGGAATACTGCTCAGGATCGAATTGAATCAGTTCAAAAGCAATTTTGGCTTCTCCTCTTCCTTTCTAGAAATCCCTGACCTTACTAATCTCTAATACTTGTATTATTATTATTTGTATTATTGCTACTAATACTCTTTGATCTGATTAGGTTTTTCTGGGCTTTCCCCAATCCTTGCAACAAATGTTGGATCATTTTAAACATTCTTGAATAACCCCAGATTTTTAATTTTTTAATTTTTTGTAATTTTTAACTTCTTATTTTTTATAATTTCAGTTTAAATTTAAATTAAATTAATTTTATATTACTTACTTTTAATTTTACTTGATCTTTATTGAATTTCTTACATTAATTGTGGTCAACTGTACTTAGTTGACACTAAATAAATAAATAAATAAATGAATAAATAAATAAAATGAAAAAATTTCGCCACAACGATACTACAGTGGAGCGCACCACCGTAGTTATGGCCAATCGTCCGCGAATCCCTGAATTAAAGCAGCCAACGTTTTCAAGCGGAGTTTGCAAATTTTTTTTCGCTGTTCACAACAATCATCGACAATGATCCGGATCTAACAAGTAAAGAGAAACTCCAACATTTGCTATCTTGTGTACAAGGCCCTGCCTTAGATGCAATCAGTGCGTTGGAGATTTCTGAAGAAAGTTATTCTGTATCTTTGGATTTGTTAAAAAAGCGGTTTCGTAACAAACGTCTCGTACTTCAGGCACACATCGGTGAGATTTTGGGGCTTGAGAGAGTGGAAGCGTCTTCTGCATTACTGCTACGTCGATTGTCGGACAAGTTGAACGTGCACCTGCGCTCTTTGAAGTCAGTGGGCGATTCGGAACAAATAGCTGAATCAATGATCGTGTACATGCTTCTTCAAAAGGTGGACAACCTTACTTAATCGAAATGGGAAGGACATGTGAAATTGGGAGATTTACCATCGTTGGACGATTTCACTTCATTTTTACAGGCACGCTGCGAGCGATTGGAGAGTGGAGAACATGCCAAGGCCACCTACGCGTCTGGCAAGCAGGTTGGAAAAAACATCAAAAATAGTAACAATAAAAGTTCGATAGTAGCTACTAACTCGACCAGTTCTAATTGTGGATTTTGTGGAACTAATCGTCACGCCATATACTCATGCACACTTTTCGGAAATCTGTGACCTTTGCTTTCATTAAAAGAGGCAAAGAAGCTTGATCTATGTCTCAATTGCTTGAGGAAAGGCCATCAGGTGGCATGAAGCATCACACATTGCTTCAATTCAACAATCCCACCACTTCAGCGCCACAAGTGACGCATTTATCTCAACCTGCAGCACATTCGCTCCCACCAGCAGTTCCGCCAAAATCTAGAACTCTCATTGCCCAAAATCTCAACCATGATGTCGTGATGTCGGGCAACAGTAGTCATATTGGTCAAGAATCAAGCTGCCGTGCACTATTAGACTCAGGATCGCAGGTTCATCTCGTCACTTCAGGATTTGCACAACAGCTGCAGTTAAAAAAGACCAAATCAACGACTTCAATTTCGGGAATTGGTGACTCTTCTTTTGTATCAGAAGGCTATACCGTTAGTCTAAGCCTGGAGCATTGGATTGTAAAGCAAACATTGATGCTTTAGTTGCTCCAAGGATCACTGATCATCAACCCAGCTTCTCCGTTGATACCTCAGACTGGAACATTCCCAAAAATATACGTTTTGCCGATCCTCAATTATTCAGCCCTCAGCGTATTGACCTGCTTATCGGTGCTAGCTTATTTTTCGACCTCTTTTCAGTTGGCCAAATCAAATTGGCACCAGGATTACGTTTGCTATAAAAAACTCGATTTGGTTGGGTGGCATCTGGAGGCGGTCAACAGTCTGTCAAAACAGCATTGGATGCAACTCAATGCCTATCGCATGCCGAGAACGAGAGAATGAATATGTTGCTGAAGCGGTTCTGGGAAATTGAAGGCTGCAGTTCATCATCAGAGAAGGTCAGAGAGGAAGATATCGATGGTGAAAAACATTTCAAATCGCATTTTTCTCGCTTATCGTCTGGAGAATATTTGGTGAAGCTGCCTTTCAAGCGAAACTCAGATGTTCTGGGTGATTCCTACACTCACTCGTTTCGTCGATTACTCAACTTGGAAAGGAGACTGGATCGTCACCCTCAGCTGAAGGTGCAGTGAATAACGGCAGCTTGCGACGCCGCGAAATAAATGAACAGCTCGGGTGTTGGATTTAGACTGGTTGCCGAGAAGTTCGGCAGGTTTATTGAAACTATATAATTATCTTAAACTACTTATATCTACTAGAATAGTGACCTAAACAATTAATACTTATCGCATGCTTATGGCTGCAGATGGCTTCGTCTTCTTATCATAAGCAGATGGTGCGAAGACTCCGTATTTGTGCGCAGAACTCTATTTACTTAGGTCTACGGACTATCACCATATCGAAGCGTGTGAAAATAGTGAAACTATTCTAAGACAGGGCTTATCTACTTCTAGGCGTTTAGGCTCTAGTGGAAAACTTATGTTTAACAATCATAAGATTAAACATACAGTATTTGGCATTTATCAAGGAATATCGATATTTAGCTCACATGTCGTTGGTGGAAACCGAAGCTAAAAACAGATGCCAATACTACTTGCCACATCCTTCTAAAGGAGGACAGCACAACCAGGAAACTTCGAGTCGTATTCGACGGCTCAGCGCCAACATCGCCATTCAAGCAAAGCTTTTGCACACGCTGCATCGTTTTCGGACTTTTCGGGTTGCGCTGGCCGGTGATAACTGAACCGGATAGCTATTAGCAATGCATTTTATGGAGGGGTTCGCCACAGGATGAGATGCAGATATACAGACTTGTACAGTGACGTACGGAACAAGGCCTGCTGCCTTTCTTGCAATCAGATGTATGCATCAGTTGGTCAAGGACAAGCACTCATCATTTCCAATCGGCTCAGTCATTCTTAGATGCGACTTTTACGTTTACGATCTAATGACTGGTGGTGGATCTGTGGAGGAAGTTGCTGAAATTATGAGACAGACTTCATTATTGTCAACCGGTAACTTTCAGATCAGAAAGTTGTGCTCCAACGTTCCAGATTTGCTTCAAGGAGTCCCTAGTCAGGATAAAGAGAAGCTACTGAAGTTCCATGATGGAACTGCCTGCATCTTCATGTTTGGTTTGAATGACATGTTTGATTGTACTGGTTAAAGTCAAATTTTCACTTTCTTTGTACTGTATGTCTCTGAACTCATGAAGGATTTTTGTTAATTTTAATTTTTATTCCTCTTTGAGGTGTTCTAATCTGAAATAGCGAAATTAAACGGTTGGTCCGTTGTAAAAGGCGGTCTTGTCCTTTAAAGAATCTTCATGATTATATCTCATGATAAATGGGTAATCGCTTAAGGTGACAGTTTCCTCTTTATAATTTATGTTTTCTTCACAAGCCTCGAGATATTCCCTGCCTAATAATACATCGTAATTTTCTGAAAATTCGTGTATATAAAATCTTTGGTGTTGTGGACAAAGTTTACTGGGGCTTAAGGAAATACATTGGTTTAAACAAATATTTGTTTTTATCGTCTGGACTTCCAAATGACAAGATTTAATTGGGAAATTCAAAAAGTTCTTTTTCATTAGATTTATAGAGGAACCTGTCTCGATTACGCATTTGAGGTGAATGTTGTTCATTATTAGTCGAATAAAGGGGTTTCTTCTAGTTCTTGGTCCGAGGCTGCGTGATGAAAATTTTCGGCAGTATCCATTTTGGATTGACCACTAGAACTTTGACAGGCGGATATGAAGTGTTGGTTGAAGTTCTGTTTTGTTGGTAGTTCATTGGGTTTTTAAATCTACCTTGATTTAGTTTTTGTTGAAATTCATTATGCAACTGTGGGTTGCTTTGGTTTGGGGTTTGAAAGTTTTGAGTGGCATTGCTTGTGTTTGGTGGGCTTGCCACTGGATAGAAATTTTGAGAGTTTCCCCCAGTGTTTAAAAAACTGGAAACATTTTCATTTCTGTTGCTTTTGCTGCTGCTTATGCTTCTGAAAATAACAAAAGTAGCAGTCGAAGTAATATCAGAACACAATTTTCTACAAAAGTCGAAGCAGCAGCAGCAGTCGTCGTTTGATAATTTTGGAAATTGCTTTACTTCTGCTTTCTGGCTGCTTCGAAAGTCGAAGCAGCAGCAGCAGTCAGCTTTTTAGAATTTTGAAAATTCCTTTGCTTCTGCTTTCTGACTGCTTCGAAAGTCGAAGAAGCAGCAGCAGTAGGCTTTTTAGAATTTTGGAAATTCCTTTGCTTTTGCTTTCTGGCTGCTTCGAAAGTCGAGCATTTAATTCATTGTTGTTCATTATTTCGATCATAATGTAGATGAGGGCTTAGCTACATGTAAAACATGTAGAAATAAGTTAAAAAATAATAGACTATCAAATTTAAAAAGTCATTTGATAAAAGTGCATAAAATAACTTTAAATGTCGCGAGTGTCGAGCAGTTCGAAACATCATCGTCAAATTCTTCAACAAAATTAATAAAAACAATCAGAAAAAAAAAATTAAAATTGAAGTGAATAAAAAGGAACTGCTAAGATCATACATTGGATTGGTAACGGAGGACGGCATTCCTTTCAATGTTTTAAACTGTCAAAATATGAGAAATATCGTTGATCCGATTTGTGAAGGACTTAAATTCGCTGACGGAAAAAAATTGACTTTAAATGCATCAAACTGCAAAAAAAACTTTGCAAACAGTGGCAAACAATATAAAAGCGCACATAACATCTGAATTGAGAAATAAATTATTATCATTAAAAATAGACTGTGGCACGCGACTGACAAGAAACATTGTTGGCATAAGTGCGCAATATATTAATTCGGCTCAAATAAAATCCCTAATATTGGGCATGATTGAGCTCAAAGGTGTTGGATCCAGCACTGCCAATTTCACTTCGCTCCATGATACAAATAAATTTAATTTTATTTAATAAAATTTCAGAAAAGATTTTGCTTCAATTAACGCACAACAACTAATGAATTAAATGCTCGACTTTCGAAGCAGCCAGAAAGCAGAAGCAAAGGAATTTCCAAAATTCTAAAAAGCCTACTGCTGCTGCTGCTTCGACTTTCGAAGCAGCCAGAAAGCAGAAGCAAAGGAATTTTCAAAATTCCAAAAAGCTTACTGCTGCTGCTGCTTCGACTTTCGAAGCAGCCAGAAAGCAGAAGCAAAGCAATTTCCAAAATTATCAAACGACGACTGCTGCTGCTGCTTCGACTTTTGTAGAAAAATGTGTTCTGATATTACTTCGACTGCTACTTTTGTTTTTTTCAGAAGAATAAGCAGAAGCAGCAGATAATATTGAACAGTTGCAAACAGTCAAAGCAGAAGAAAGTCAAAATTTTGTAACTTTTGCTGTTTTGACTGAAGCTTTTTAAACACTGGTTTCCCCTATTCCTGCGATCATCTCTACTGTTTGAAGTAGTTGAGGTGTTGGTTTTTGAACGGCCCATTGAAAATGGTCAAAAAGGGTATATTAGATTTGTGTGATGTATGTAACAGGCAGAAGGAAGCATCTCCGACCATATAAAGTATATATATTCTTGATCAGCATCAACAGCCGAGTCGATTGAGCCATGTCCATCTGTCTGTCCGTCCGTCTGTCCGTCCGTCTGTCCGTCCGTCCGTCTGTTTGAACGCGTCGGTCTCAGAAACTATAATAGCTAGAGACTTCAAATTTGGTATGTAGGTTGCTGGATACCAAACGCAGATCAAGTTTCTTTTTAAATTTGGATCGGAACACTATATCATATAGCTACCATAGGAATGATCAGTCCAAAATCAAGTATCAGTATGAAAAACTCTTTTGTTGTTTGAGATATGTGAACCAAACTGACAGAATATGTATATGAGATGGTCGCATACATTCTGACCAAATTTGATTGTAATCGGATTACTATATCACATAGCTGCCATAGCAACCATCAGTCGAAAATCAAGTCTCAGTATGAAAAACTTTTTTGTTGTTTAAGATAACTGAACCAAACTGACAGAATATGCATATGGGATGGTCGCATACATTCTGACCAAATTTGATTGCAATCGGATTACTATATCATATAGCTGCCATAGCATCCATCAGTCGAAAATCAAGTCTCAGTATGAAAAACTTTTTTGTTGTTTGAATATGTATATGAGTTGGTCCCAACCAATATTATATTTTATGAAGACTGGCACAGGGTATCCTCAAGTCGAGCAAACTCGACTGTAGCCGCGCCCACTTGTTTTTAATTAAAACTTGTTTTAATCATTTGCAACTAATTATTGTCTGCTTGGACACGGTAGGATAAGGATGTAGGTGTTATTTTTTTTTTGGGATCTTCAGAGATATTTAAATGAAGATCATGGTAGGGAGGGTATAGAAGCGATGGTCAACTACCATCTCAGACTTCGCCTTCAAGGCAGCTGAATATTTCTATTGAGAGCCATTTAAATTTAAATTTAAATATCGCCTGGTCAATTTTATTCGTTTTGATTTTTGGAGTCTGTCTCCCTCAATTAGTATCCGTCGGGATCCTATAAATTAAATTGTGTACACTGGTCGAGACATAGCAACGAACCCCCCCACGCCCGAAAGAGCTACGGAACAGAGCTTCCATCTCGCGGGAAGCTGAATAGATTTTATTCCCCCCCCCCCCCCCCCCCGCTTTACACTACAAGCTTTAATTGATTGTAAATTCAACTTCAATTTTCACATCTCTGCTATAGTTAATGAAGCCAAGGGAGTGCTTGGTTTTATTAAACGTTGGTCTAAGGAATTTAGTGATCCTTTCACCACTATGCTCCTTTATACCTCTTTAGTTCATCCTTTCCTGGAATACTGCTCAGGATCGTATTGAATCAGTTCAAAAGCAATTTTTGCTTCTCGCCTTACGTGGTTTAAACTGGGATCCCGATCTCTTTTTACCATCGTATTCCAGTAGGCTTCTTCTTCACAGTCCTCCGTTTTTAATCAATCGTAGAATAAGGCTTGGCGTTTGTTTTCTTCATAAATTGATTATTAGGGAGATTGATTCTATTTTCCTTTTAGAACGTCTTTCTTTTTCTGTCCCCTGTAGAACTACTAGGAACTTTATACCTTTAGCTTTACCTTCATGCACAACCGATTACGCTTTGCAAGGTTCTTTTCGAGTTTTGTGCGTTGAGTACAAAAATCTTTATCACGTTTTCTCCCTCCCTGAAATCTTCCCTTCTCCTCTTCCTTTCTAGAAATCCCTGACCTTACTAATCTCTAATACTTGTATTATTATTATTTGTATTATTGCTACTAATACTCTTTGATCTGATTGTGTTTTTCTGGGTTTTCCCCAATCCTTGCAACAAACGTTGGATCATTTTAAACATTCTTGAATAACCCCAGATTTTTAATTTTTTAATTTTTTGTAATTTTTAACTTCTTATTTTTTATAATTTCAGTTTAAATTTAAACTAAATTAATTTTATATTACTTACTTTTAATTTTACTTGATCTTTATTGAATTTCTTACATTAATTGTGGTCAACTGTACTTAGTTGATACTAAATAAATAAATAAATAAATGAATAAATAAATAAAATGAAAAAATTTCGCCACGACGATACTACAGTGGAGCGCACAACCGTAGTTATGGCCAATCGTCCGCGAATCCCTGAATTAAAGCAGCCA
The DNA here is from genome assembly GCA_963924055.1 of Drosophila limbata. NCBI lineage: Eukaryota > Metazoa > Arthropoda > Insecta > Diptera > Drosophilidae > Drosophila > Drosophila limbata. Next base: position 1,210,230 of record CAWUOW010000172.1, read on the forward strand.
ACGTTTTCAAGCGGAGTTTGCAAATTTTTTTTCGCTGTTCACAACAATCATCGACAATGATCCGGATCTAACAAGTAAAGAGAAACTCCAACATTTGCTATCTTGTGTACAAGGCCCTGCCTTAGATGCAATCAGTGCGTTGGAGATTTCTGAAGAAAGTTATTCTGTATCTTTGGATTTGTTAAAAAAGCGGTTTCGTAACAAACGTCTCGTACTTCAGGCACACATCGGTGAGATTTTGGGGCTTGAGAGAGTGGAAGCGTCTTCTGCATTACTGCTACGTCGATTGTCGGACAAGTTGAACGTGCACCTGCGCTCTTTGAAGTCAGTGGGCGATTCGGAACAAATAGCTGAATCAATGATCGTGTACATGCTTCTTCAAAAGGTGGACAGCCTTACTTAATCGAAATGGGAAGGACATGTGAAATTGGGAGATTTACCATCGTAGGACGATTTCACTTCATTTTTACAGGCACGCTGCGAGCGATTGGGGAGTGGAGAACGTGCCAAGGCCACCTACGCGTCTGTCAAGCAGGTTGGAAAAAACATCAAAAATAGTAACAATAAAAGTTCGATAGTAGCTACTAACTCGACCAGTTCTAATTGTGGATTTTGTGGAACTAATCGTCACGCCATATACTCATGCACACTTTTCGGAAATCTGTGACCTTTGCTTTCATTAAAAGAGGCAAAGAAGCTTGATCTATGTCTCAATTGCTTGAGGAAAGGCCATCAGGTGGCATGAAGCATCACACATTGCTTCACTTCAACAATCCCACCACTTCCGCGCCACAAGTGACGCATTTATCTCAACCTGCAGCACATTCGCTCCCACCAGCAGTTCCGCCAAAATCTAGAACTCTCATTGCCCAAAATCTCTACCATGATGTCGTGATGTCGGGCAACAGTAGTCATATTGGTCAAGAATCAAGCTGCCGTGCACTATTAGACTCAGGATCGCAGGTTCATCTCGTCACTTCAGGATTTGCACAACAGCTGCAGTTAAAACAGACCAAATCAACGACTTCAATTTCGGGAATTGGTGACTCTTCTTTTGTATCAGAAGGCTATACCGTTAGTCTAAGCCTGGAGCATTGGATTGTAAAGCAAACATTGATGCTTTAGTTGCTCCAAGGATCACTGATCATCAACCCAGCTTCTCCGTTGATACCTCAGACTGGAACATTCCCAAAAACATACGTTTTGCCGATCCTCAATTATTCAGCCCTCAGCGTATTGACCTGCTTATCGGTGCTAGCTTATCTTATAAAAAAAACCTCTTTACGAGGTAAAAGTCTAGTGACGAAAACATTTTAATGCACCAAAATTTCTGATATCCAATTTTGTGACGAATAATATTAAGTTTTACTTAAAAATTACTACAAAAAAATTTTTTTGTCACTCGGCACTGCGCAAAAAATATATATTTATTAGGTATGAAGAAATTAGCGCAATGTGCCGAGTGACAAAAAAATTTTTTTGTAGTAATTCTTAAGTAAAACTTAATATTATTCGTCACAAAATTGGATATCAGAAATTTTGGTGCATTAAAATGTTTTCGTCACTAGACTTTCACCTCGTAAAGAGGTTTTTTTTATAAGATATCAGAAATTTTGGAGTAAGATATCAAAAGTTTTGAAAATTGCAATATATTTTGACGGTACAATTTTGTCAAAATCTAACAGAACTCTCAAGCTCTGGCTGCTACTACACGTTGTTGCTGCTGTCCTATTCCAATTCTAAGCAAAACGTATATATTCTGTTAACAGGTAATATCTTCCAAACACATCGAAATTTTACAAACTACAATATATTGAAAATTAGAAAAAATCATTACTTGCGTTTTCACAAAAACCGCCTTAATGTGGGAAAAAATACCTTATTTCACCTGTTGCTGTTTACCTTTTATCTAAAAAAAACACTAAAGGTATTCCTAAGAGCCCTTTAAAATACTTTTTCAACGATATATATATCACATCTGTAGCTTTTATCGTTTGGATGATATGGGGGTTCCAATTTTAGCGGTTTTTAGTGATTTCCCGTTAAACTAGCTATTTTTCGAAAAAGTCGAAAAACAAAAGTTTCTATATTTTTGATTATAAAATTATTTATCTGCCGCAAAAAGAATTCACCACTTGCAAGCAGTTTATTTCCGCATTACGCTGCAAGCAGTGTACATACTGCATATGTACATGCAGTAGTGTAAAGGTGTAAGGTATATTCAGTTAATAGGTAATATCTTACCCAAACGAATTTTGACAGATATGTGTTATATGTCAAAAAACGCGTAATTGAATTCTCTACAACATGCAGTATATTTAAAAGTGATTTGATGTGTAGATTTTTCTTAAATCGCCAAAATGTGGAAATAAATACCTTATTTCACCTGTAGCTGTTTACCTTTTTACTTAAAAAAAAAACTTTGAAGGTATGCCTAAAAGCCCTTCAAAACACCTTTCCAACGACGTTTAGAACAGATCTGTAGCTCCTATCGTTTGGATAGCGGTTTTTAGCGATTTCCCGCTAAACTAGCGATTTTTCGAAAAAGTCGTAGAACAAACGTTTCTAGATTTTTTATCCGGAACAAGTCCTCATTCAAACTTTTAAGCTAAATCAACGCTTTGATCTATACACAGAAAAAAAAATCCGGGATATTTAGCCCGGATTCAATCCGAAACGATGTCAAAAGTGGGGTAATCTCGGATTTACTTAAACCAAGTATGAAATACTTGATTTTTCCAATCCCGAATTCAATCCTAAAAATTCTTAAAACAAAACATAAAAAAAAAAAAAAAATTTTTTTACTTATTTTTTATTCTGGTTTTTTTTTTATTTTTTATTCTGGTTTTTTTTTTATTTTTTATTCTGGCTTTTTTTTTTAAATCTTCTTTTTTATTTTTTTTTTATGGTTTTAAGCTTTTTAACTTTTTTAAAATGTTTGTTTTTTAATTTTTTTTAAAATTTTTTTTTTTCAACCTTTTTTATTTAATTTTTTTTTTAAACATTTTTTATTTAATGTTTTTTTTTTTAACATTTTTTTTTAATGAAGGGAATGTTTGTGACTGCAATTGACTGGGGGAATCGAACCCAGGTTTTTTTTCAAACAGGTCGGCGACTCTAACCACTGAGCCATCGGACCAGTTGAAATGAGAGAGGCCGAGAGAGAATCAAGTAATTTGGGCTTATTTTCCCATATTAATCCCGATACAGGCTTGATTATTCAGATCAATCCTGAAAACATTCTTAAAAAATGCAGGCTTGAATCAAGAATTTTAGGCTTGATTTTAGAACGGCTTTTTTTTTTCTGTGTACAAACAAACAAACAGACAAACAAACAGACTGACTTTTCATCTCGTTTTGAAAAGGGCACCAAAAATTTCGAAATTAATTATCTTCTGAACCAGTGGTCGGATTTTGATGATCAAGGTGTCATTCGACGCGTATTTTTGATAAGTATAGTGAAAAATTATAAAAAAAAATCTAAAAGGGTCCAACGGCCCCATTTGCTCCAATCATTTAAATTTTGTCCCTCCCACTTACACCTGTTTATCTCACGAACCATGTAAGTTTTCAGAAGTCTTAGTACGCACATTTTTAAGTTAGATTGATACCTTTCGATCGGTATATAATTTGACCCGATCGGACATCCATAGCAAATTTTCCATTCTTCCTGTGTATATATGCTAGTCGCCTTCGCACCCTTCGTGCTGCTTTCGTCACTAGCGCGGACTGCCGTCCGCAGTGATTTTTCGACCTCTTTTCAGTTGGCCAAATCAAATTGGCACCAGGATTACGTTTGCTATAAAAAACTCGATTTGGTTGGGTGGCATCTGGAGGCGGTCAACAGTCTGTCAAAACAGCATTGGATGCAACTCAATGCCTATCGCATGCCGAGAACGAGAGAATGAATATGTTGCTGAAGCGGTTCTGGGAAATTGAAGGCTGCAGTTCATCATCAGAGAAGGTCAGAGAGGAAGATATCGATGGTGAAAAACATTTCAAATCGCATTTTTCTCGCTTATCGTCTGGAGAATATTTGGTGAAGCTGCCTTTCAAGCGAAACTCAGATGTTCTGGGTGATTCCTACACTCACTCGTTTCGTCGATTACTCAATTTGGAAAGGAGACTGGATCGTCACCCTCAGCTGAAGGTGCAGTGAATAACGGCAGCTTGCGACGCCGCGAAATAAATGAACAGCTCGGGTGTTGGATTTAGACTGGTTGCCGAGAAGCTCGGCAGGTTTATTGAAAACTATATAATTATCTTAAACTACTTATATCTACTAGAATAGTGACCTAAACAATTAATACTTATCGCATGCTTATGGCTGCAGATGGCTTCGTCTTCTTATCATAAGCAGATGGTGCGAAGACTCCGTATTTGTGCGCAGAACTCTATTTACTTAGGTCTACGGACTATCACCATATCGAAGCGTGTGAAAATAGTGAAACTATTCTAAGACAGGGCTTATCTACTTCTAGGCGTTTAGGCTCTAGTGGAAAACTTATGTTTAACAATCATAAGATTAAACATACAGTATTTGGCATTTATCAAGGAATATCGATATTTAGCTCACATGTCGTTGGTGGAAACCGAAGCTAAAAACAGATGCCAATACTACTTGCCACATCCTTCTAAAGGAGCTTTTGCACACGCTGCATCGTTTTCGGACTTTTCGGGTTGCGCTGGCCGGTGATAACTGAACCGGATAGCTATTAGCAATGCATTTTATGGAGGGATTCGCCACAGGATGAGATGCAGATATACAGACTTGATACAGTGACGTACGGAACAAGGCCTGCTGCCTTTCTTGCAATCAGATGTATGCATCAGTTGGTCAAGGACAAGCACTCATCATTTCCAATCGGCTCAGTCATTCTTAGATGCGACTTTTACGTTTACGATCTAATGACTGGTGGTGGATCTGTGGAGGAAGTTGCTGAAATTATGAGACAGACTTCATTAATGTCAACCGGTAACTTTCAGATCAGAAAGTGGTGCTCCAACGTTCTAGATTTGCTTCAAGGAGTCCCTAGTCAGGATAAAGAGAAGCTACTGAAGTTCCATGATGGAACTACCTGCACAAAAACACTTGGCTTATCCTGGGATCCTGCTTCAGACGATTTTCTTTTCTCCGTTCTGCCCAAGCAGTTGTCTTTAAACCCAACAAAACGCTCTCCGTTGTCTACAATCGCTCGCGTCTATGACCCACTTGGTTTAATTGGACCCGTCATAACGAAACTGGAGCTTTGTGGACTCATCAGCGAGGTATGAGCTATGGAATTAATTGCTGGAAAATTCTATTGTTGGTCTGACTCTACAACCGTTTTGTCGTGAATACGCAACGAGCCAGGGTAGTTCAACGTCTTCGTATCAAACAGAATCGCAAGCATACAGAAGTTGACTGCACAAATGAGTGACACTATATCCCTACGAAGATGAATCCTGCGGATGTTTCGTCGAGAGGAGCCTTGCCCTCACAGCTGCCGCAGTCGAAATTATGGTTCATTCTATCCGAGGACAGAGACACGTGCCCATCCCCAGCTGTTATGAAATCACCATTACCCGAGCTACGCAAACGAGTCCTTCTTGCAGTTTGCCCGTTTGTGGACATAACAGAAGGCCACCAATTCGCGAACTCCTTCTACAAATTGCAACGGGTGTTCGGATACGTCTTCAAGTTTCAGCAGCGGATCAGATCGTGGGGGCTATGTGTAGCGGACATTACTGGAGGTACCCGGATGCTCATTCGTTCTATTCAGCAAGCATGTTTGTGGTCTGACTACAAGTCTGTCAACGACAATGAACGTGCACCTTTGTCCAGCTCTATATCGTCGCTTGATCCATTTGTTGATGAGTTTGGAATTCTGCGCGTCGGTGGAAGGCTTAGAAACTTATCCCTTGACTTCAATGCTCGTCATGCGATCATACTCCCAAGGAGTCATCCTGTGAGTATCGCCGTGATAGTGCACTTTCATGAGCGGAATCTGCATGCCGGACCCCGAGCTCTACTTGCACTCATTCGACATTAATATTGACCGATTGGTGGTCGCAAAACCGTCGCAAGCGTTGTCAACAAATGCATGCTTCAGAGCCAAGCCGCGCCTGTTGCAAGACATCATGGCCGACCTGCCGAAGGAGAGGGTGGACGACTCATCGTCTACTTTCATGATAACTGGCGTGGATTTTTGCGGCCCTTTCTAATCCAATCAAATGTTACATCTGTGTGTTCACTTGCTTCGCGAAAAAGGCTGTGCATCTGGAGCTGGTGCAGGATTTGTCGACTTCAGCTTTCATCAGTGCGCTTCATCTTCACAAAATGTCCACCAATGCAGATCTGGTCTGACCACGCGACAAATTTTGTACGCGCTAACAACGAGCTGAAGCAACTGAAGAAGCTGTTTTTAAGCGATAAGCATCAGGAGGCAGTAAAGGAATTTTGTCTGGCAGATCAAATCGATTGGCATTTCATCCCACTTTGGGATGCCGCAGTAAAAACGGCAAAGCATCATTTCTATCGTTCTGTTGCCAGTTTTGTCCTTAGCTTCGACGACTTGCGAACCCTTGTTTTCCACATCACTGCAATCATTAACTCACGCCCATTACTCCCTATTACAGAGCATCCAGATGACATTGACGTGCTAACGCCAGCTCATTTTTTGGGTACGACACCGCCGAAGTCTCTTGCAGTGCCTGATGTTACTGGCCTAAACTTCAACCGTCTGGATCGTTGGCAGCGGGTATCTTATCTTCAAAAGATGTTCTGGACGCGCTGGAAAGAGGAGTATCTAACTCTGCTGCAGGAGAGACCGAAGTGGAGATCTGGGCAGCTCTCTCTTACCGTTGGTGACGTAGTTCTTGTTAAGAACGAGAAAAAAAACCATAGTGCACTGGCAAGAGTATCGAAATTAATCCTTGGAGCGGATGGCGTCGCGAGGGTCGCAGAGCTCAAAACCGCAACCGGGGCTACTACGAGGCCTTTTGCCAAGATGGATGACCAAGGCTGACCAAGGATGTTGAAGGACTGTGCCCTCCAACGGGGGGAATATGTTTAGCTAAGCGCTTACCCAGGCAGCGCAGCACAGTTGTTGACAAATCATCGACCGAGCGAAAAGAAAGAGCGCAGCATAAAGATGCATAATCCTCTCATTTGTAGCTTTACTTTGAAGCCTGTGCTCGTTGCCTTGGCGCTGCTGCTGCAGTCTGCAATTTCCTCAGGACCGTATCGTTTGTTCTATCGTACAAGCAAACAGGTAGAATTTCGTGTGCCGCCTTTGCAAAAAACATTTTTCGATAAACAATGGCCAATAAACCGCCGCGTCTTTAATTGCGAGTTTCGGGCGGCTCACAATATTGGACAAATTTGCCGGCTATTTGTGCCAACAAGTGCCAGTGAAAAAGCTCACTTTGGCCGCTACAGTGCTCTTAAACGACACAATTTTCACATCATCCAATTGATCTTCTGGTGATTGCCTTCTAGAACTTTGCTGATTCTGACCGGCCGCCTGTGGAGGTGGTGTGCGCTGCAGAACAGGGCGTTTTAAAAGCGCTTGAGCCGATTCGTCTGTCATACTGCAAGATTCTCTAGTGCAGTCCCACGGTGGGCAGAGATTACTCTCGGCTTTTAACCGGTGAGGGTTATACCACCCGGACTCGGTCACCAGAGCCCCTTAGTATGAGCACCGCCTATGCGGAAGGGGTTGGGTCGGTCGGATCCGTGACCTTTATCTCTTTGTTCTGCACTAGAAAAAAGAGTATATGAAAGCGTTAAGATGTTCCAGCAACACCTGAGGGTATGCAACGAAACTTGCTCGGACTATATGGAGCGTGCAGTAAACAACAACAAAGCACTGGGCTGCGATTACCTCACCTCCCTCTGCCAATGCACCGTCGACAGATGCTGGAGCTTCCGTGATCTCGAGATACCCAGAATCCGGACCAGGACCAATGACGACACCGACAGGTGAGTGCTACTGCGCGAACACAGAAGAAAAGTTACACCTCCTACCTACTGTTTGCAGGTAAAAGAAGCCACAATTCGCTGGAAAACGGGACGATTTCAGAAACGCGTCCGCTCTCCTTCAAACAAACGACTGTGTCCACCAAGTTGTGTGATTTTGTATTTGTGTGTGTGTGTGTGAATTTGTGTGATTGTGTATTTTTGGGGGTGTATGAATTTGTGTGGTTGTGTGTCTTATAAAAAAAAACTCTTTACGAGGTAAAAGTCTAGTGACGAAAACATTTTAATGCACCAAAATTTGTGATATCCAATTTTGTGACGAATAATATTAAGTTTTACTTAAAAATTACTACAAAAAAATTTTTTTGTCACTCGGCACTGCGCAAAAAATATATATTTATTAGGTATAAAGAAATTAGCGCAATGTGCCGAGTGACAAAAAAAAAGGTATTCCTAAGAGCCCTTTAAAATACCTTTTCAACGATATATATATCACATCTGTAGCTTTTATCGTTTGGATTATATGGGGGTTCCAATTTTAGCGGTTTTTAGTGATTTCCCGCTAAACTAGCTATTTTTCGAAAAAGTCGAAAAACAAAAGTTTCTATATTTTTGATTATAAAATGATTTATCTGCCGCAAAAAGAATTGACCACTTGCAAGCAGTATCTTTTCACATGCGCTGCAAGCAGTGTACATACTGCATATGTACATGCAGTAGTGTAAAGGTGTAAGGTATATTCAGTTAATAGGTAATATCTTGCCCAAACGAATTTTGACAGATATGTGTTATATGTCAAAAAACGCGTAATTGAATTCTCTACAACATGCAGTATATTTAAAAGTGATTTGATGTGTAGATTTTTCTTAAATCGCCAAAATGTGGAAATAAATACCTTATTTCACCTGTAGCTGTTTACCTTTTTACTTAAAAAAAAAACTTTGAAGGTATGCTTAAAAGCCCTTCAAAACACCTTTCCAACGACATATAGAACAGATCTGTAGCTCCGTTCGTTTGGGTTTCAATTTTAGCGGTTTTTAGCGATTTCCCGCTAAACTAGCGATTTTTCGAAAAAGTCGTAGAACAAACGTTTCTAGATTTTTTATCGGTAACAAGTCCTCATTCAAACTTTTAAGCTAAATCAACGCTTTGATCTATACAAACAAACAAACAAACAAACAGAATGACTTTTCATCTCGTTTTGAAAAGGGCACCAAAAATTTCGAAATTAATTATCTTCTGAACCAGTGGTCGGATTTTGATGATCAAGGTGTCATTCGACGCGTATTTTTGATAAGTATAGTGAAAAATTATAAAAAAAATCTAAAAGGCTACAACGGCCCCATTTGCTCCAATCATTTAAATTTTGTCCCTCCCACTTACACCTGTTTATCTCACGAACCATGTAAGTTTTCAAAAGTCTTAGTATGCACATTTTTAAGTTAGATTGATACCTTTCGATCGGTATATAATTCGACCCGATCGGACAGTCATAGCAAATTTTCCATTCTTCCTGTGTATATATGCTAGTCGCCTTTCGCACCCTTCGTGCTGCTTTCGTCACTAGCGCGGACTGCCGTCCGCAGTGATTTGGGTGTATCTGAATTTGAATGATTGTAAATTTTTAAAAAGATTTTAACAAATTAAAATTTTTTCAAATTCTATATTTTATGCGCATTTTCTTTTTTTTTTTTAACGATTGCAGATTTTATATGATTTTTATAACAATTTACAGGGTATTACAGGGTATTGCATAAAAGAGAAAAGAGCATCAGTGGCCTTTTTGGCCAACCACAGGGAAACATTGTTTTTCTTTCACTAAAGATCACTGCTTTAATTTCGTACACTAATGGACACTATATGGCTGTTATTGTTGTTGAAGCTGCTGCTGGCAGTGGCAGTCTAAAACACAGGGCGAAGAACGAAGAAGAAGAAGAGGCGCGCACGAGCACTGAGGCTCTGCTGGGCGTCTTTGATTCCTTATAGAAGCGATGGTGCTCCTCTGGCCACATTGAGCTTCTTTGGAAAACAATGTTGGGGCTCCTTGGCCACGATGTGTTTTGGGCTGAGTGCGGGAGAGCGCTAGCGCTCCGCTGGCAATCTGCTAGCCAAACCTGCACTAGAAAAGGGATCTCGAGCTCCTCTGCCCGAATTGGGACTTCTTTCCAAAAAGCCAAATTTCTTATGCAGCCTTGCTGCTGCTGATGCCGGTATTTCTGGCCACAATTAGGACGGCAACGGGATATCCAAGCTTGATGGCTTCGCCAAAGAATATGGGCTGACTCTGTTAACGACCAGTCAATGGATGCTCTGCAAGAGGCTTTATTTCCACTAAATGGCACCTTGCGGCCAAAAGAAAATTGAAGTTGGCAGAGATTGCCAAAAGACTTCTTCTTGCCAGAAAATTCAGAGTGGAAAAAAAAAATGCTCCACATATGAACTTGCTTCCGGGCTTAAAAGCTGTTTTTGACAGCCGATGTCATAAAATGCACTAAACTGCAACTCTGAGCTACAGCATAAAAAGCTCAGCTTTAGGCAAATGCAACTCAACTTAAAAGCTGTGAGTACAGCAGCTGATCATGAAAGCTCGATTTTGACCAATCTGGCAGCACCGAAAAACTGAACGAAACATTTGAACTTAAAAATTTGAATTAATGGAGTAAATTTTCATTTAAATGATCGGCAGACATGTATTTGTATTGCAGGCGATATGGGACAAGCAACCGCAGAGGAAGAGCTTCAGGCGTTGACTGAAAGAACCAAACGGATCTTGATAATGATGCCTGTTTCGAGCGGCAACCATATGTCCCTAATTAATCTGTATTTTAAGTTATAAAACACGACCGAATAGATTTGTTGACTTTGTTTATTGTCGGCTGTTTTTCAAGTAGTGATTTGCAAGTTTTATTCAGATCATCTGTTACCAAAATGAGTACAACATTAACATTGGGCCTGCATAATGCATTTAGGGTATTCACTTGACTGTGGCAGCTTGGCACATGGCACATGTCCCAAACGTCACAACAACAACTTTTTCTGAAAAATTTCATGCCTTGATGTCAGACCTAGACCTTTGACTACGAAAAGTCTGGCATATATGCCCATGTAGAGCTGATAAAAATACGATTAAAAGTCGATATGTTCAATCGAAATTTAGTATTTTTGTCATTTATTAGTGCGAAAGCTTTGACAAGAGCTGTTTAGTGACGCAACGCAACAAAAGTAAGTCGAACGGGTTTTGCTAAAAAGGTAAACCAGTTTAAATTTTGAATTATAAATTGCAGTGGATACAAAGCGTAGGACTCCTAAGTGACTAAGTGAGAAGTGGTCGGATAAGGAAGTGGCCGATATCTTAAATTATATGCAAGTGCATAGAAATATAGAGGTAAGAAATGGGACATGTTTTTATTCGTTTAGTTTAATTAGTTTTTCTAATACTCTTACAGAAACCTACTGCCCAGATATCACTGCGGACGGCAGTCCGCGCTAGTGATGAAAGCAGCACGAAGGGTGTGAAGGCGACTAGCATATATACACAGGAAGAATGGAAAATTTCCTATGACTGTCGGTATCATTTTAACTTACTTTTGGAAACTCACCTGGCTCGTGAGATAAACAGGTGTAAGTGGGAGGGGCAAAATTTAAATGATTGGAGCAAATGGGGCCGTTGGAGCCTTTTTATTTTTATACCCTGTGCCCATTGAAAATGGTCAAAAAGGGTATATTAGATTTGTGTGATGTATGTAACAGGCAGAAGGAAGCATCTCCGACCATATAAAGTATATATATTCTTGATCAGCATCAACAGCCGAGTCGATTGAGCCATGTCCGTCTGTCTGTCCGTCCGTCTGTCCGTCCGTCCGTCTGTCCGTCTGTCCGTCTGTTTGAACGCGTCGATCTCAGAAACTATAATAGCTAGAGACTTCAAATTTGGCATGTAGGTTGCTGGATACCGGACGCAGGTCAAGTTTGTTTTTAAATTTGGATCGGACCACTATATCATATAGCTGCCATAGGAACGATCAGTCGAAAATCAAGTCTCGGTATGAAAAACTTTTTTGTTGTTTGAGATATGTGAACCAAACTGACTGAATATGCATATGGGATGGTCGCATACATCCTGACCAAATTTGATTGAAATCGGACCACTATATCATATAGCTGCCATATCAACCATCAGTCGAAAATCAAGTCTTAGTATGAAAAACTTGTTTGTTGTTTGATCTATCACTGCGGACGGCAGTCCGCGCTAGTGACGAAAGCAGCACGAAGGGTGCGAAAGGCGACTAGCATATATACACAGGAAGAATGGAAAATTTGCTATGACTGTCCGATCGGGTCGAATTATATACCGATCGAAAGGTATCAATCTAACTTAAAAATGTGCATACTAAGACATTTGAACACGTACATTGTTCGTGAGATAAACAGGTGTAAGTGGGAGGGACAAAATTTAAATGATTGGAGCAAATGGGGCCGTTGGAGACTTTTAGATTTTTTTTATAATTTTTCACTATACTTATCAAAAATACGCGTCGAATGACACCTTGATCATCAAAATCCGACCACTGGTTCAGAAGATATATAATTTCGAAATTTTTGGTGCCCTTTTCAAAACGAGATGAAAAGTCAGTCTGTTTGTTTGTCTGTTTGTTTGTTTGTTTGTTTGTTTGTTTGTTTGTTTGTTTGTATAGATCAAAGCGTTGATTTAGCTTAAAAGTTTGAATGAGGACTTGTTCCGGATAAAAAATCTAGAAACGTTTGTTCTACGACTTTTTCGAAAAATCGCTAGTTTAGCGGGAAATCGCTAAAAACCGCTAAAATTGAAACCCCCATAGCATCCAAACGATAGGAGCTACAGATCTGTTCTATATGTCGTTGGAAAGGTGTTTTGAAGGGCTTTTGGGCAAAGTTTTTTTTTTAAGTAAAAAGGTAAACAGCTACAGGTGAAATAAGGTATTTATTTCCACATTTTGGCGATTTAAGAAAAATCTACACATCAAATCACTTTTAAATATACTGCATGTTGTAGAGAATTCAATTACGCGTTTTTTGACATATAACACATATCTGTCAAAATTCGTTTGGGCAAGATATTACCTATTAACTGAATATACCTTACACCTTTACACTACTGCATGTACATATGCAGTATGTACACTGCTTGCAGTGCATGTGGAAAGATACTGCTTGCAAGTGGTCAATTCTTTTTGCGGCAGATAAATCATTTTATAATCAAAAATATAGAAACTTTTGTTTTTCGACTTTTTCGAAAATAGCTAGTTTAGCGGGAAATCACTAAAAACCGCTAAAATTGGAACCCCCATATCATCCAAACGATAAAAGCTACAGATGTGATATATATATCGTTGAAAAGATATTTTAAAGGGCTCTTAGGAATACCTTTAGTGTTTTTTTTAAGATAAAAGGTAAACAGCAACAGGTGAAATAAGGTATTTTTTCCCACATTAAGGCGATTTTTGTGAAAACGCAAGTAATGATTTTTTCTAATTTTCAATATATTGTAGTTTGTAAAATTTTGATGTGTTTGGAAGATATTACCTGTTAACAGAATATATACGTTTCGCTTAGAATTGGAATAGGACAGCAGCAACAACGTGTCGTAGCAGCCAGAGCTTGAGAGTTCTGTTAGATTTTGACAAAATTGTACCGTCAAAATATATTGCAAATTTCAAAACTTTTAATAACCTACTTCAAAATTTCTGATATCTTATAAAAAAAACCTCTTTACGAGGTAAAAGTCTAGTGACGAAAACATTTTAATGCACCAAAATTTCTGATATCCAATTTTGTGACGAATAATATTAAGTTTTACTTAAAAATTACTACAAAAAATTTTTTTTGTCACTCGGCACATTGCGCTAATTTCTTCATACCTAATAAATATATATTTTTTGCGCAGTGCCGAGTGACAAAAAAATTTTTTTGTAGTAATTTTTAAGTAAAACTTAATATTATTCGTCACAAAATTGGATATCAGAAATTTTGGTGCATTAAAATGTTTTCGTCACTAGACTTTTACCTCGTAAAGAGGTTTTTTTTATAAGATCTAAATCAAACTCACAGAATATGCATACGCGATGGTCCCTTATAACCTGACCAAAATTGGTTGAAATCGGATCACTATATCATATAGCTGCCATAGGAACGATCAGTCAAAAATCAAGTCTTAGTATGAACAACTTTTTTGTTGTTTGAGATAACTGAACCAAACTGACAGAATATGCATATGAGATGGTCCCTTATAACCTGACCGAAATTGGTTGAAATCGGATCACTATATCATATAGCTGCCATAGGAACGATCAGTCCAAAATCAAGTCTTAGTATGAACAACTTTTTTGTTGTTTGAGATAACTGAACCAAACTGACAGAATATGCATATGAGATGGTCCCAAATAATATTCTATATTATGGATACTGGCACAGGGTATCCTCCAGTCGAGCAAACTCGACTGTAGCCGCGCCCACTTGTTTTTAATTTTGAATATGTTTGAGCTTTTAGAATTTCGCGTTTTTTGATACATCATGCATACATATTTGTTGATTGGTTTGGAAGATATAACCTATTAACTGAATATATACGTTTTACTTTGAATTGGAAAAGGGCAGCAGCAACAAAGTGTCATAGCTGCCAGAGTTTGAGAGTGCTGATAAATTTTGCGCTTGGCATGTTGGCATGTGTGTTAGTAAAGAGAAACAGTGTTGCCAGACAGTTTGTTTTTGCTTGTACAAACAATAAACACCGATTGACAAAGTTACACTGTAAAAAAATATTTCAATTGACAAACAAAAGAAATCCTTTAAAAGGCGTTTAAAATTCAATAAACGATGTCAGTTCTTAAATTCAAATCAAGTGTTTTAGTTAGGGATTGGCCCGCGTGTAGAACCATTGAGATTCTCAGCCAGCAATTGGCTTTGCGGCAAGAACTTAATACCTTTGCATGCATATGGTCCTTCCAATTTAGCTCAGTGACTGCCAACTCTAGCAGATAGTTCATACTAAGACTTGATTTTCGACTGATGGTTGCTATGGCAGCTATATGATATAGTGGTCCGATTTCAATCCAATTTGGTCAGAATGTATCGGACCATCTCATATGCATATTCTGTCAGTTTGGTTTACATATCTCAAACAACAGAAAAGTTTTTCATACTGAGACTTGATTTTTGACTGATCGTTCCTATGGTAGCTATATGATATAGTGGTCCGATCCAAATTTAAAAACAAACTTGATCTGCGTCCGGTATCCAGCAACCTACATACCAAAGCTATTATAGTTTTTGAGATCGACGCGTTCAAACAGACGGACGGACATGGCTCAATCGACTCAGCTGTTGATGCTGATCAAGAATATATATACTTTATATGGTCGGAGATGCTTCCTTCTGCCTGTTACATACATCACACAAATCTAATATACCCTTTTTGACCATTTTCAATGGGCGCAGGGTATAAAAAACCACCAATAAATGAATTAGAATCTGAATTTTTATTTAAACATTAAATTGTACAAAGACTTTCTTTTGTTTTCGGATTCCAAGCAGAGTGCACTATTGGGTTCAGCCTCCATTAATCTTATAAAAAAACCTCTTTAAGAGGTAAAAGTCTAGAGACGAAAACATTGTCATGCCCCAAAATTTCTGATATCCAATTTTGTGACGAAAAATATTAAATTTTACACATGAATTATTAAACAAAAATGTTTGTCACTGGCACTGCGCTAAAAAATACTATTTATTAGGTATGAAAAATTAAGCGCAATGTGCCCAGTGACAAAAATTTTTGTTTAATAATTCATGTGAAAAATTTAATATTTTTCGTCACAAAATTGGATATCAGAAATTTTGGGGCATGAAAATGTTTTCGTCTCTAGACTTTTACCTCGTAAAGAGGTTTTTTTATAAGATTAATGGAACACCTGTACGTATTGAAAATTTTGACAATTGACATATTTTTTGACAGTGTAACTTTGTCAATCGGTGTTTATTGTTTGTACAAGCAAAAACAAACTGTCTGGCAACACTGGTTTCCTTTATAGTTTAATTCATATGAATAAATTAAAGCCCACATTGTTGTAAGACAAAACTGAACTGTCTGGCAGCACTGGTTATTATCGCTTCACATAAATATTTTATTTACATACGCTTCTGGCATTGTTACTTTGCTAGAAGGTTTTCAATATGCACACAGACAGATCGACAACAGCGATTCTTTATTTTGCAGCTAAGATTTCTGCCAACACCTTTTTTAAATTGAAAAACAATAAAAAAAACATTAGTGGATCATATACTAACAAATTAATTGCATTTAAAATTAAAAACATAAAAAAGTTTCGTCCGTGCCTGAATTCGAACCCGGAACCCGAGCTGAGAATTCATGCAAAAATCGGGCGCTCTACACTTTGCGCCACTGGCGATCTTTAAGAATGACTGCCTAATTATAGATTTCATTGTTACTGGACTGTTAGTCAAATGTAATTGCCGCTGCTGTTCTATTTCAATTCAAAGTAAAACGTATATATTCAGTTAATAGGTTATATCTTCCAAACCTATTGATAAAATTTTTTGTGTCATATATCAGAAAACGCAAAATTTCACAAACTAAAACATATTGAAATTTAAAAAAAATCGCTAGCGGCGTTTTCTCAAAAACCGCCAAAATGTGGGGGAAAATACCTTATGTCACCTGTAGAAATTTACCTATGTACTTTAGAAAAAAAGTTAAAAGGTATGCATAAGAGCCCTTCAAAATACCTTTTAAACGATATATATATCGCATCTGTAGCTTTTATCGTTTGAATGCTATAAGGGTTTCAATTTTAGCGGTTTTTAGCGATTTCCCGCTAAACTAGCGATTTTTCGAAAAAGTCATAGAACAAACGTTTATAGATTTTTGAGCAGGAACAAGTCCACATTCAAACTTTTAAGCTAAATCAACGATTTGATCCTAACAAACAGACAAACAAACAGACTGACTTTTCATCTCGTTTTGAAAGGGGCACCAAAAATTTCAAAATTAATTATCTTCTGAACCAGTGATCGGATTTTGATGATCAAGGTGTCATTCGACGCGTATTTTTGATAAGTATAGTGAAAAATTATAAAAAAAATCTAAAAGGCTCCAACGGCCCCATTTGCTCCAATCATTTAAATTTTGTCCCTCCCACTTACACCTGTCTATCTCACGAACCAAGTAAGTAAAAAGTCTAATAGGCAATTTACACTGAGACCCGTATGAGGCCGTAACGAAAAAAAGCCGGTATAAGGCCCGTAAGTAGGCCTCTACCATACAAAAATTTGACAGTTAGGCTCAAATATAAAGGCTCTACGGCGTGCCGGTATTGATACCGGCGTCGTTACCGGCCTACTTTTGACAAAAAAAAGGTGGCAGCTCTGGTCAAAATTGATAAATAATCGATTTGCCACCACAAAAAAATTACAATTCAAATCAAAATAATGAGCGCAGCAAGTATGATATATTTAAAAAATTTTGATATCTTGTATATACCATTTACAATGGCATTTCTATTTAATATAGACGCAAAAGACAATGCGCAAAAAATGGACCGAGGGGTTGGAAAAATTATTCACTATGTATATGCTGAAATGGCCAATAAGATGACACAGTTTGGAATAGACTTAACTGCACTTGAAGTCAGAAGAGAGGTCTGATACAGCCATGGACAGCATCGTACAAATTTTTAATCGCTTAGTCCACGAATACAAACAAATTAAATAAGTTATCAATATGTTTTATTCAAGCTTTTGAGCACAAAAATAGTTCGCCAAAGCAGATCTTCCACTCTCGCCTGTGTTAGAAAATTTGGTCCTAAATAAATGTGTGCCAAATTCTGCCACACAAGGCGGCCAAACTCCTTCACTATCACGCAAACATTGGGAGTTGACACTCCAAACATCCAGGCAATCGCAAAATATTCCGAGGCAGAGCCCATTGCAAATGCAGCGATTTCAACTCGCTTTTGTAATGGAATGCAATTCCTAAAATTTGTGTCCTTCTTGGCCATTTCTGGAAGTGCCTGTACCAACTATCGAAAGGGGCGCGCTCCATCCTAAAAACAGATTTCAATACACCATCGGACATGTTGGGCACGTCTTTCTCTCAGAATACGCCGTTACGTTCCTATAAGAAGTGTGGAAAATTAACGTTCTTGTCTACAAATGCACTTTTTTACTTACGTGCGCCCAAAAGGATCTGGATTTCTCCTCTAACGCATGATTCAACGAATTAATCATTACTTTGAACCCCTCGCAAGCCACCAATGCGTGGTTTATACCTTGGTTCACTCGCATAAACAGCGGTTTAACTGCGGCAATTACTTTGGGATCCATTTTATTTGTTCGCCTTTATTTAAAGCCCCTTCAGACGAGCGCTTTTTCTCCGACAATGTGTATTAATTATTTTCACAGTTTGACACTTGGACTTCAAAATATCGGTTTTTTTTACCAGCCTACCAGTGTAAACGACTTTCGCCGTAAGATAAGGCTTTTTGCTTACCGGTCTCAGTGTAAATTGCCTATTAGTATGCACATTTTTAAGTTAGACTGATACCTTTCGATCGGTATATAATTCGAACCGATCGGACTGTCATAGCAAATTTTCCATTCTTCCTGTGTATATATGCTAGTCGCCTTTCGCACCTTTCGTGCTGCTTTCGTCACTAGCGCGGACTGCCGTCCGCAGTGATTAACTCTAAGTTGACAATATAAATTGCAAGTTTAACACAATAAATTCAAATGGCTTAAAGTTATGTGCTCTGCTCCGAACATCCTGCCCCCGTTGGAAAGGGCACGTTTCCAACTAAGTTGGAGTCCTCGGGGAGCACGTCAAGCTTGGCCACGGCTCGTTTCATTATACCAGTCGCTGTGCGGATCATCGCGACTCTGATGACGCCGTCTGCCCCAGGAATCACTTCCTCGATTCGGCCTAGCTGCCATTTTAAAGGTGGCATGTTGGGAATGCCGGATTTGGTTGGATGCGGTCCGCTGGCAATCTTCCCATCACATGTTCGAACATAACAGGCTTTGCGCGAAAGCACCTTTCGAGCACCTTTTGCTGATGACGCTAACGACGAACTTCTTTCCTCCAACTGGCCAGTATTTTTGACGCAACTATTCGAGAAAAGCCTGAGATCCTGCGTGCAGATACTTGCGATAGTAAAATTGAATTATTGCCATCGAGACGGCATGATCCTTTGCCACCAAGACGAAGTAATCCATCCGGTTCAAGCTCGGGCCTTAGCGATAGCAACTTGCTTTTGAGTGAGATCGGCTTGCGGGCACTGAGAGCTTTGCATTCCTCAAAAAGTTCACTTGCTGGATTCCCTTTATAAGCAGAGATGTTCCTCCGGAGACTTCATAAACGGTGAGAGCGCCCCTTGCCTTTTGAATATCCTGTTTGCAATTGGTCAAAAATCTAAATACATAAGCGAATATACGCTGCAATTTTCCGAATGAGTTGTGATACTTGCAGTCGATGGATATATCCTGCTTTGCGGGCCCAACTACTGCCGTGACACTTAGCTCAGGAAGGCTCTTCAGCGCTTCAATAGGTTTAGGCCAATCCGTAATGCTTGCTGCCAGAAACTGTGGTCCGTGCAGCCATAAAGCCGAATTTAAGAGCTCCATCGGAGAGCAGCCTCGCGAGATTATGTCAGCCGGATTCAGCTCAGATGGAACGTGACGCCATGTCATGTCTCTGATCATTTCATGAATTTGCGCGAATCGGTTCTGGACGAAAGTTTTAAAATCTGATACAATAGTCGAATCAGACCAACAGAATACGTCAGAAGCAAATGAGACGCTTTCCTTGACACTAGAGAGCAGCTGAGCAAGTAGCAGCGCTGCAGATAATTCTTATTTTGGAATGGTCAGCGTTTTCAACGGATCTATCCTAGATTTTGCACAAAGCAGCTGAGATGATATGGATCCATTTACCTCGGATCTCAGGTAAACGCAAGCTCCATATGCAGATATGCTGGCGTCGCAAAAGGCGTGCAGTTGATAAGATGCGCTTGGCAGCATAGGAAATCGTGGGAATTTAAAACTTTAAACGATTGCGAATTGAGAGATTAGATCACACCACGCAAAACACAGACGCTCCTGCAAATCTTCGTTCCAAGTGACACCTGATTTCCAGAAAGCTTGCAGAAATATCTTCAATTTAGTTGTTATGGGCGCAATTAATCCGAGTGGATCGTAAAATCTTGCGATGGTTGCCAAAACAGAGCGCTTGCTGAAACGAGTTGCCGTGATGATTTGCGAAAAATTTACAGGCCCACACCAGGCCCAAGGTTTTTGCGAAATCAGTATCATCGTCCACGTAATAGTCTCTGCGAGCAATTTTGGCTCCAATTGGAAAATCATGCTCCTCATCGAAGGACAATTGCTTAAAAATCGGCTGGCTTCGTTCCGTAAGTCAATGTGTCCAGCTTGTATGCCTTAAGCTCGTGAGAAGGGTCTTCGCGCCAGAATATGCACTGCAAGTATTCGTCGGGATGAGACATACGTACACAGTGATACATTTTGCATATGTCTCCGCATAGCGCAATCCTGAAGAATCTAAAGCGAAGCAAAGTGTTGAAGATTTTCGGCTGAATAGTCGGCCCTGCTAGCAACAAATCATTAAGAGAGCGACCAGATGTAGTTTTCCCAGATCCATCGAAGACTACACGAAGACTTGGTGGTTGTGCTGTCGTGCTTGTGAACGCAATGATGAGGCAGAAAGAATTGAGGAACTCCAGGCTGCTTTGATGCAGGAGACATATGCTTCAAGTCCAGATATTCTTGCAGAAAGGCAGAATACTGACTCTTTAGCACAGAACTTTTCGCCAACTTAGTTTCCAGGCATTTAAAACGACGACGAGCAAGACAGTACGAGTCCCCAAGGGCCTCTAAGCCATTGTTGGCCAATAGCCGAACCGAATAGTGATAATCGGTGATAGTTTGCGTCACTACAGCTGAGAATGAAGCACGGTAGCTTCCATTCTGTGATTGCAAAACAATGTCGAAGGCTCTATCTGAAACCAAAGAAGATTCTCCTATTCAAGATATCGAAATGGATGCTTTGTTTGATCTGAGCAGATGCATGCTAGACATGCGTGACGTTATAGAGATCAGCTGCGATGCTGAATCCAATATAGCGCGCCATGGAATAAAGGTTCCAAAACGATTTTTTACGAAAACTACTGCTGTTGCGAGCAACACGTAACCGGCAGGCGAGCTATTCGAGATTGCAGGCGGAGGGTGTGATTCAATATGGTATGATGTCGATCGTGAAATTAGAGAAGCTGAAGCTTTAGCTTGAATAGCAGAGCTAGGTGATGGAGTTGTTTCAGGAGCACTCTGCGTTAAATGAAGCAACCAATAATGCTTCATGTGGCATTCCTTGCAGTGACCCGATTTGCACTGCTTCAGGCTGTGTCCTTTGCGATAACAGTTTAAACATAAATGCATAATTTTCACCTAATTGTAACGCAAATTAGTACTCAGACTCAAGAAACGATTGAATTTGCTCTAAAACTGATAATTTGGTTCACAAAATACGCAGGATGACAGATTTGAGTTTGTGTTAGCGTTAGCGTTAGCAATTAACATATTTGGTATCGAATTTTTTGAAAATTTGTCCCTGGTCCTTTCGTCCAACTTTTCTCAGTTGAGGCTAGCGTTGCGAATTGAGTCCAGATGCGAATTCATCTTGTCACTCAGCTATCGAAGACTTCTGCCATATCCCATCTTAATACCTTGCAACCCGAATATCGCCCTTACGTGTGCCTGAAAATTAAGAAGATTGTTGTCTTAACGATTAATGAGGACGCCGATTGCCTTTTTATAATTCGCATACGATGGTTCTAGTGAACGAATAGCTTCAAGCTTCAACCAGAAAGATTAGCACGCAAATATCACAAATATCAAATATCTGGGTCACTATCGACGACTGTGATAAACGTCGCATAGAAATCCGGCCAGTCTGCGATTTTCTAAGCGATACATTTCTAAAAGACTCGAAAGTGAAGTTGTGCCCCAAGTTATGCGGCACAGTTGTCGAGATCATTGCATTACTGGAACTCCTGCGAAGGACGGCCATTTTGCGTAGCAGTTTTGCTTCGAGGTCGAACAACAAATTATTTAAGTTGGCACGAGTATCCGCCACTACCTCATTTCAGGCCAAATTCTCCAGACTTGGTTGTGCAGCGTTAAAATCAGCATTCAGTCTCCACCTATTTTATCCTCGACTGAAGATCCGCCTCGTCATAACCGGCGAGCCTATCTTCACTTAAATAAGAGGGATACGCGGCGGCTTGACGCATCAGACATGCGACATGGCTCTGAAAAAGTCTCTTTCACTTGGTGCTTGAGCTGCACCAGTTGCTTGCTCTTGATCTTTAGGCATTTTATTTCTTTTTTAATAACACAGCACAGTACAAGTTTCCACTCAATATCCACTCAAACAAGATCGACAAAAAAAAATCACCCTGTATGACCACGCGCAAAAAGCCACAGTCGATGTGTGCACCAGAAAGCAAGCGATAAATAGCGGCTGTCTTCGATTTGCTTTCGCGTAACTGTTTGCTGGGGTTGATGCACTTAGCGCGAACCGGCAGAATTTGGCGGAACGAATGAATGTATTTTTGTGTGTTGTCATTGTCTAAAATGCTCAAAGCCTAAGTTGTATTTGTCGGGGAAATATTATCTTCCCCAGTCAGGACGACATCTTCTTGCGTTTTATCAGCCATCGTATTGCGTTTATTTTGTATGATGGTTGAGTTCTTTTTAGTTTAGTGCAGCGAGTCTCCGCAGCCGTGTTGCTAGTTTTCTGTTCGGTCACTCAAGAGAGCGTTTGTCAACTCTTCAACTGTCATTAGACCGTTCGTTCCTTTTCCAACACTAGCAAAGCATACGGAGCCACACTCGACTCCAGTTCATACACCCTGAGTCCCACTAAACCAGGGCTGATATAACGAACAGCAAATCTCAGTACGTGGACATGGCTAATCCAATACCGCGTAATACATTCTCCGACATATTTATGTTTTTTGCAATAACTGCATACGTACCATCAAGCAACTCCAATTCCCATAGAGATAAATCAAGCTTCCGCTTAGTTAATTGTTTTTTTATTCCTTCTCTTGGCATTCTGATTACAAACTCAGGTCGAATGGTTTTGTTTTTTATTTTAAATTGAGTTGAACTGTCAGATGATTCATCACAAATACGACAACAGAAACTTAAAAAGGTCGCTCACTGGCTACAGTGTTATCACTTTGCCACATAACACAAATATCATAGTTACTGAATACCCTAATTGTTCATTTTAGAAGTAAGATAATATTTATGAATAAATAAATAATACTGCAAAGTTTGCAGTAAATCTTCAACTACTTCTACAGAAGAACACAATTGATAAATTGGCTGACGCAATCGTGCACGCTTATTGCACACGCACACATTGCCTAGAATCACTGCGGACGGCAGTCCGCGCTAGTGACGAAAGCAGCACGAAGGGTGCGAAAGGCGACTAGCATATATACACAGGAAGAATGGAAAATTTGCTATGACTGTCCGATCAGGTCGAGTTATATACCGATCGAAAAGTTTCAATTTAACTTACAAATGTGCATTCTAAGACTTTTGAAAACTCACCTGGTTCGTGAGATAAACAGGTGTAAGTGGGAGGAGCAAAATTAAAATGATTGGAGCAAATCGGGCCGTTGAAGCCTTTTTATTTTTTATTTTAATTTTTTACTATTCTAATTAAAAATACGCGTCGAATGACACCTCGATCATCAAAATCGGACAACTGGTTCAAAAGATAATTAATTTTGAAATTTTCAGTCGGCTTCCAAAAATGCGATGAAAAGTCAGTTTGTCTGTTTGTTTGTTTGTTTGTTTGGATCAAATCGTAGATTTAGCTTAAAAGTTTGAATGAGGACTTGTTCCCGCTCAAAAATCTAGAAACGTTTGTTCTACGACTTTTTCAAAAAATCGCTAGCTTAGCGGGAAATCGCTAAAACCCGCTAAAACTAAAAACCCCTATAGGGTCCAAACCATAGAAGCTACAGATATCTATATATATCTATATATCTATACGTCGTTGGAAAGGTACTTTGAAGGGCTTTTTAGCATATGTTCAAACTTTTTTTCTAAAGTACACAGGTAAAAAGGTACAGGTGAAATAAGGTAATTTTTTCCACATTTTGGCGGTTTTCGAGAAAACGCCGCTAACGATTTTTTTAATTTTGAATATGTTTGAGCTTTTAATATTTCGCGTTTTTTGATACATCATGCATAAATTTTTGTTGATTGGTTTGGAAGATATAACCTATTAACTGAATATATACGTTTTACTTTGCATTAAAATAGAACAGCAGCGTTAATTACATTTGACTAACAGTCCAGTAACAATGAAATCTACAATTAAACGATCGTTTTTAAAGATCGCCAGTGGCGCAAAGTGTAGAGCGTCCGATTTTTGCTTGAATTCTCAGCTCGGGTTTCGGGTTCAAATTCTGGCACGGACAAAACCTTTTTTTTTAAATTTTTAAATGCAATTAATTTGTTAGTAGATGATTATCATGCATAAATTTTTATTGATTGGTTGGAAGATATAACCTATTAACTGAATATATACGTTTTACTTTGAATTCAAATAAAACAGCAGCGGCAATTACATTTGACTAACAGTCCAGTAACAATGAAATATAAATTAGACAGTTGTTCTTAAAGATCGCCAGTAGCGCAAAGTGTAGAGCGCCCGAATTTTGCATGGATTCTCAGCTCGGGTGCCGGGTTCGAATTCAGGCACGGACAACGAAACTTTTTTATTTTTATACCCTGTGCCCATTGAAAATGGTCAAAAAGGGTATATTAGATTTGTGTGATGTATGTAACAGGCAGAAGGAAGCATCTCCGACCATATAAAGTATATATATTCTTGATCAGCATCAACAGCCGAGTCGATTGAGCCATGTCCGTCTGTCTGTCCGTCCGTCTGTCCGTCCGTCCGTCTGTCCGTCTGTTTGAACTCGTCGATCTGAGAAACTATAATAGCTAGAGACTTCAAATTTGGCATGTAGGTTGCTGGATACCGGACGCAGGTCAAGTTTGTTTTTAAATTTGGATCGGCCCACTATATCATATAGCTGCCATAGGAACGATCAGTCGAAAATCAAGTCTCGGTATGAAAAACTTTTTTGTTGTTTGAGATATGTGAACCAAACTGACAGAATATGCATATGGGATGGTCGCATACATCCTGACCAAATTTGATTGAAATCGGACCACTATATCATATAGCTGCCATATCAACCATCAGTCGAAAATCAAGTCTTAGTATGAAAAACTTGTTTGTTGTTTGATCTATCTAAATCAAACTCACAGAATATGCATACGCGATGGTCCCTTATAACCTGACCGAAATTGGTTGAAATCGGATCACTATATCATATAGCTGCCATAGGAACGATCAGTCCAAAATCAAGTCTTAGTATGAACAACTTTTTTGTTGTTTGAGATAACTGAACCAAACTGACAGAATATGCATATGAGATGGTCCCAAATAATATTCTATATTATGGGTACTGGCACAGGGTATCCTCCAGTCGAGCAAACTCGACTGTAGCCGCGCCCACTTGTTTTAATTTAAAATGCAATTAATTTGTTAGTATATGATCCACTAATGTTTTTTTTATTGTTTTTCAATTTAAAAAAGGTGTTGGCAGAAATCTTAGCTGCAAAATATAGAATCGCTGTAGTCGATTTGTCTGTGTGCATATTGAAAACCTTCTAGCAAAGCGTACGTAAATAAAATATTTATGTGAAGCGATAATAACCAGTGCTGCCAGACAGTTCAGTTTTGTCTTACAACAATGTGGGCTTTAATTTATTCATTTGAATTAAACTATAAAGAAAACCAGTGTTGCCAGACAGTTTGTTTTTGCTTGTACAAACAATAAACACCGATTGACAAAGTTACACTGTCAAAAAATATATCAATTGTCAAAATTTCCAATGTCTTGTTAAAAAACTTCTGATATCTTATAAAAAAACCTCTTTACGAGGTAAAAGTCTAGTGACGAAAACATTTTCATGCCCCAAAATTTCTGATATCCAATTTTGTGACGAAAAATATTAAATTTTACACATGAAGTTAGTCGCATTGTCCTCAGGACGCACTGATGTGGTATGACGTAGTGTGGTCCTGGCGGAACTTCTGTACCTATGACAGACTTATGACCGAGATCAATATATTCTTTCATGAAACTCACATATATTTTTCTTTGAGTTCTAAATCTTAAGATACTCTACGCTCTAAGGAGAGAAAACGTCTCTTGGCTGTCTCAAAGGATGATCCCAGTATTTTAGGATCAATCTTGAAGGGCAAACTAACCTCAAAGCGACCTGACTATAAATTCCGAACATTATCCTTGAAGCTTTTCTCACATGCAAGTTGCTCTGACGAGTATTTGGCTGAGTCATTTGATTCGGGAACAGCTTCGAGTTCCCAGAATCGCTCCACAAGAGCCTCCAATCTGGACTCCTTACTTGGGTGCATGATTGCACAGCACACTGAATTCTGGATCTGCAATTTCTTACACCGCCCTGATGCTACCCATCCAAGCAACGTTTTTTGCAACAGAGGGCCATTCTCAGACAATTTTATTTGTCCCGTACACAACAATTCGAAAAAGGAATCCGATCCTAGTATCAGATCAATTCGCTGAGGCTTAAAAATTCAGGATCAGCCAGTTCTACATTTGCCGGAATTTTCCACTGAATAATGGGGAGATCATAATCTGGCTGTCTGCTTGAAATTGATGTGAGTATCCAAAAATCGGCGTTGAACTGGTGTTCATTTACCCGAGACGAAACCACTGTTGATACTTCTCTTTTCGCCACTAAACAGACGTGACTGTTAAACACTTATTTTTCCTTGCAAGTCTTAATGCTTGCGCAAGCTCTTCAGTCATGAAATTGACTTGAGAGCCTGAGTCTAACAGAGCCCTAGCGTTGTGAAGCTGCCCAAATCTATCTCGAATCTTTACAACAGCTGTTGCCAGGATAACTTGATCGACTTCGCTCGTGACATGATTTACATGAGCAGGATGCGCTGCTGCCTGTGACATTTCAGAAGCAGCGTACTTATGCAGAAGCGTATTATGGGGACGAGAACAGACTCTGCACTTTGATGCAGTGCAATTCGACACACTGTGCCCTGGATGTAGACAATTTATGCACAGTTGACTTGATTTTACAAAATCGAAACGCTCCGAAACAGATATACCCGAAAACCCTTGACAACTTCCGATATTGTGATTAGCATTACAAAACTGGCACTTGGGTTCACTTTTCTTATCACCTTTAGTGCATGCGAACGAAGATTTGCTGTTCCTAGCACGCTTCAAATCTGATTTTTGTTTGATCCTAGATTTGGAACTTTCCTCAGCGGACAAATGCAGATAACGCCTATTTAAAATCGAAACACATTCAGACCACTCGGGTAAGGAGTTATAATCAATCTGTTCTTCGTACTTAGATTTAGTCGCATGATCGACCTTTGACATAGCGACATGCACGAGAACGGCATTTGCAAAGTCCTGCTCATTGCCAATAGACATTAGGGACTCGAAAATTCCGGAAATAGAATCGATAATTGAGCGTATACCAATTGCAGAAGGCTTGCTCATAGGCCCAATGTCGAATAACTGGTCCAAAGTGTTAGAAAAAATAACGTACTTTTTATCGTACACACGTTCCAGGCTGGCCAATGCCTTTGGGTAATCTTCGTCCGAGACTCGGAATGATCTCACAGTTCCTAAAGCTCCATCGGACAAACACGAAATCAAATGATTGAATTTCTGGATGTTAGACAACGAACCGAACAGACGCAAGCAACGATCGCGTTGAGAGAGCGAGAGTGTACAGACTAAGCTGCGTTGGCGGAATTTGCATGCACAGGAAAAGTAACAAAACTCAAACAGCTTAAGCGATGCAACGCAAAGAGAGAATCAAAACAGTTGCGTTATGTATGTATGTGTGTGTGTTTGCGCGCGCTTCTACTAATGTATGTATAAGTGGCGGCGAACGGACAGCTGAGGGCAAGAATAACGCAACAAGTAATAACCAAAGGGCAAGAAACTGTAATGGTTGCATAGAGAAAGAAAAGTTTTGCATTTCATACAAAAAAATAAAATATCTTGATATACATAGATCTTATCTTTATGAGAAGTAAATACAAATAAAAAAACAAATACAAAACAAAGTTATTAAGAAAGAAAAAAATATATGTAAGTACATAGGATAATAATATAATAAATAATATAATTACTAATATAATATTTAAAAATAATTAATTAAATAATTAGGGTAAATATGCATGAAAGGGAAAATACTGAAAGAGAAAAAAATACTGACTGCCAAAATACACTAAACGAGCAATGGTAACTATCGGCAACAGTTGAGCGAAGACGCAAACCATCGATAAGCGCTAGGGTACAACAGTGGTGGGTAAAGTCGGCTGCGGCTAAGATCAAAGCCAGCTTCATTCTGCTTCTTATATCCAGTTTCCTTTCTTTTCTGGTCGAGCTGTTGAACGAAGTAGATGTTTTAGGAAATATCACTCCAAGTCTTGAGACTTCAGAATTTTCTCAACGTATGAGATCCAAGCTAAGGCTCCAAATTTTTAAGCCATCCGCAGCTTAATTCAATTTTTTGAGGATCATTACAACATTAACAAATTTCACGAAGTCGCTGGTCAGTATATTTTTGGAAAATTTAAAAGTGGGAAAAAATCTCAGATTTGCATAACCACAGTATGTCATGTGCCACAAATATCTTTTTTTTTCAATAGAATTACCTTTGGATTGTCCTATATAATTGGAAAGAATCAATAACAGAAATTCTCCCTGCTGGACTTCTTTCAAAACCCAGCATGGGAGACAGGAAATCTCCCCGGGAAGGTTTGGATGTTCCACTATAGTGTCGTGGCCAAAGTGGGCATCTTCAGAATTTTAGAGGCTTCTACAGCAGGCGAAATCATTGGTTTTATTGCACCATTCCATGGCCAAAAGCAAAAGAAAATATTGGCTAAAGTGAAGTGACAAATTTCGTGTAAACTAAATGGGAAAAGTTAAAATTTTTTTTATTATTACAAATACAACAAAAAGTAAAAGCAGTGGGAATTTGCCCAAAAGCTTAATTAAAATTAATTAAATTAAGTAAAATTTTTTTTTTCATAGTCTTTATAAAAAGCTTAAAAAAAAGTTCCTAAATCCCTAAAAGGTGTCCACGCTAAATGGGTACAAATCAAATAAATTCCAGAAAAGAGTGAAGTGAAGTAGAAAAGCAAATACAATACACAAGTCAGAGAACAGTGATAAAACTAAAAAAGAGAAAAGTGCAAATAACAAAACAAGCAAACACAAAATTTTAATTACACATTAACAACAACAACCAACAAAGAGGCCTCCGTCGTCGATTTTGCATTTGGTGAGTGTACAGAGCGAGAGAGCACGATAAAATGCATTTGTGATAAGAGCAGTTTAAGTCTGCCTTAGATTAACTGCTCTTGCAATCTGCTCCTCTTTCGCTCTCATTATTGCCGATTCTCTTGCATTTCTGTTTTTTTGATTTTTTTTTTTTTTAAGTTTCAAAGTGTTGTGAGCTCGCTTATCTGCTTTTACAAAAGCAGCTGTTGCTGCGCAAGCGCAGCTTCTGTCATAAAGACAAACCAAACATATTTTTGCGCGAAGACAGAAACAAAAAAGAGCATAACGTAAATGTAAACTTTGCATCCCATAAAAATTATAGAAACATATGTTGAAAGAGAGCTACAAAAACAACCAAAACAAGTGGGCGCGGCTACAGTCGAGTTTGCTCGACTGGAGGATACCCTGTGCCAGTATCCATAATATAAAATATTGGTTGGGACCATCTCATATGCATATTCTGTCAGTTTGGTTCAGTTATCTCAAACAACAAAAAAGTTGTTCATACTAAGACTTGATTTTCGACTGACCGTTCCTATGGCAGCTATATGATATAGTGATCCGATTTCAACCAATTTCGGTCAGGTTATAAGGGACCATCTCATATGCATATTCTGTCAGTTTGGTTCAGTTATCTCAAACAACAAAAAAGTTGTTCATACTAAGACTTGATTTTCGACTGATCGTTCCTATGGCAGCTATATGATATAGTGATCCGATTTCAACCAATTTCGGTCAGGTTATAAGGGACCATCGCGTATGCATATTCTGTGAGTTTGATTTAGAAGGATCAAACAACAAACAAGTTTTTCATACTAAGACTTGATTTTCGACTGATGGTTGATATGGCAGCTATATGATATAGTGGTCCGATTTCAATCAAATTTGGTCAGGATGTATGCGACCATCCCATATGCATATTCTGTCAGTTTGGTTCACATATCTCAAACAACAAAAAAGTTTTTCATACCGAGACTTGATTTTCGACTGATCGTTCCTATGGCAGCTATATGATATAGTGGTCCGATCCAAATTTAAAAACAAACTTGACCTGCGTCCGGTATCCAGCAACCTACATGCCAAATTTGAAGTCTCTAGCTATTATAGTTTCTGAGATCGACGCGATCAAACAGACGGACAGACGGACGGACAGACAGACGGAAATGGCTCAATCGACTCGGCTGTTGATGCTGATCAAGAATATATATACTTTATATGGTCGGAGATGCTTCCTTCTGCCTGTTACATACATCACACAAATCTAATATACCCTTTTTGACCATTTTCAATGGGCACAGGGTATAAATATGAAAATCTAAATGTTAAATTTATTATCAGTAACTGTTGCGAACCTGTTACAGACAAATGTAGATACAAGTGTTGCTAAACATTTTTAAAGAAAAATTATTTTTGATAATGCGAGTAGCAAACTCAAATGAACTAACGTAATTATTTAGGTTTTTTTTCACATACATAATTACCCATATAAAGCATGCAAATTTCTATATACCAATAATATTTTTGAAAAACCTTTAACAAATTTTTTTTCAGCGGTGAATTGAGAATATTGAGCAAAACAATAAAAAATGTATAAAAAATTGTACTAAAAATAAAAATAACTCAAACAAGAACCAAAAAAAAAAACAGACAACAAAATTTTGTTTAATAGCTGAAAATTGTAAAGTTATAAATTACATTTTATAGGAACCAAAAACAAAAGAAAAAAGAAAAAAAAATTTAAATACGGATAGCAAAATGAACTAACATTGATAAGCAGAACATTTGTTAAAATTTTTATTTTTTTGGAACATGTCATTGAAATGAAATTAAAATGAATTATAATTGTGAAACGAAAGTAAAAATGATTGAGTAGATTTATTATTATTTCCTGGGTCATGGGGTCATGAAGTGAAAAAGATGATATAGTTTGCATAAGGGGGTCTGCCAACACATTTACTTGCAGATCATGGTCGGGTCGGGTGCAGAAGGTGTGTGTCGTCCAACATCGTAGACCACACCACTTTCGTGAACCATCAATACTTGGATTTCTCCCTTTTTGTTCTTTCCCCTCGAGTTTCCGTGACTCGAATTTTGTTTTATGCTTTTAGCATCTAGTTGCCGTATGTTGTGACCGGTTTTAGCCGATAATAATTAGGGCTTTTATGGACTCTATAATAAAGATCGTTGTAGCGTGCAGTTGTGGCAGCAGCAAAAACCCCCCCATGCCGTAAAGAGCTAGTATATAATGGGTCCCGCTCCGCTGTTTGCACTCCTGCAAGGAAAAGTATGTCCGCACCAGGATACACGAATAGAATCGCTTTAGTCAATCCACTGGATACTTTTCGCAAGCCATAATGAACTTCTTGGTCTTGCATATACGTTCCAATAACGTCTGGCAACCTCCTTGTAAATTTTTCTTGGAGCTAGCTGGACGTTACAAAACTAGACACTGTTAAATGTATATATGTATACACATATATGTATGTATCAGCAATGACATTAGCGAAACGAGGGAAAATCAAAGAATGTACATATATTACATGTATACCGAAATATATGTTTATTTAAGCTAAATTTCCCTTTGTAATTTATTTATAATTTTGCTTCAATGTTTCACAAAATTCATTATTTTCAGTGCCGAAACGCAGTGCAATACTTGTTAAAGTCACTTCACTTATTGTGCACTTATTATGCACTTATTATGTATGTACTAAAGTATGTACATATATGTATGTATGTGTGTGTGTCACACTATGCTGGCACTCGTTTGGGCACTGTTACCTGGTCATCGGAGGAGTCATCGATGGTTTCAATCCTTTGCATCTCGATCTCCAGGGTAGCTTAACGTCAATCAGCTCAACAACAGCGCCAACAAAGAGTAGCAAAGAAAAACAGCAACAAAGCAACCAAAGGCAAACTGCAACGAAAAGAAGCGCGAACCGAAATTACCGCACAGCCAACCAACTCTTGAAAATGTCTTGCAATAAGACCGACGAAGCACGAATGAAGTCCCTGCTCGGGCGCCAAA
This sequence comes from Drosophila limbata, assembly GCA_963924055.1. Lineage (NCBI taxonomy): Eukaryota > Metazoa > Arthropoda > Insecta > Diptera > Drosophilidae > Drosophila > Drosophila limbata. The sequence goes on from CAWUOW010000172.1 coordinate 1,242,745, forward strand.
TGTAAAATCGAAAAAAAAAACAAATAAAAAATGAAAAGACCGCACCACTCCACTCCTTTCTCCGCTGCGAACGACTGCAGACTGGCCCGCTGCCTCTCGAACGCCTCCTGCAGCTCCTTCAGCAGGTTGTTGGTCCCCACGAAGTTTGTCGCATTGTTCGAATATATTCGGCTGGGAACGCCACGTCTTGCGATGAAGCTTTTAAGAGTCGAAATAAAGGCATTAGTTGTTAAGTCTGCGACAAGTTCTATGTGAACAGCCTTTGAAGCAAAACATACAAATATAGCAATATACATTTTCAGTGGGGCACGTCCTCGAATTCGCATTGATACATTAATTGGCCCACAAAAATCTACTCCGCAAATGGAAAATGGTCTAACCGATACAAAGCGATCTGCAGGTAAATTTCCCATTGTAAACGTATCCACATGAATCCAGTGACGCCGGCACGGTCACCATGTAAACGTATATTTAACAATAATTTACGACACACGTCTGATTGGTTTTCCTTCTCTTTATTGAATGAATCTTTGTTTTAACTTATTATAATTATTTTAACAATTCGATCGTACCACTAAAGACCGCGTAGCTGCGCTGCCAGTGACAGCGGAGCGGCTGTCTTATGTATTTACTTATATATCGAGAGAGTTGCATGTGCACATCAAGCAGTTTGGTCAATTTGCACCGTCGGCATAAATATGCTGACGAGCTGCGAACTGCGAGCTTGAAAAGTGTGCCGGTCAGTGTGCTTATTTTATATTTAGGTAATCTTCCGCATACATATATTGCTATTAATTGTTACAGTGTTTACTCGATATATGCACATGCTACATCTCCCCTTTTAAAAGAATAACGTAATTATTTATAATGGAGTTATACTAATTTTATATTTAATTTTTTTTCTATGGTTAACATTTTTTATAGAATTCTTTTATTTTGTATATATTATATATATATTTTTTTTGTGTATGCATATTTTGTGTTTTTGTTTTTTTTTTGAAACAAGAATGTAAAATTTTTTGTATTTCAAATATGTTATTATTATTATTATTTTTTTTTTTTAAAAGACGAAAAACTTGGTTGTATTGCTTGTATTGTATTGTCATGTTTATGTGTTGTAAACTTTTAACCTGTCCTTATGTACTCTTTGTACCTTATTTTTTCTATCCTTAATTAAAATATTTTCCCTATTTTCTATTGATTCTACAGTATATGGGCCCAAGTAAACAGGATCTAGTTTATGTCCAGTTTCATTTCTTAACAAAACCATATCTCCTATTTCTAATTCGAAATTATTTACTTTCTTATCATAGTATTTCTTATTCTTGGCCTTATGTTGCTCTAACATTATCCTAGCTCTTTTATAAGCTATTTCTAATCTATACTTAACCTCTTTAGCATAATCGTCCACGTTATATAGTGGTGCTATCTTATCTACCTTATTAAAATATGATGGCAAGTTGCTTTGTCTGCCAAAAACTAGTTCGTATGGACAGTAATTATGTGCCATAGAAGGTGTCGTGTTGAAGCATTAAACGAAATATTGAAGCCATACGTCCCAATCCGTTTTATCAACAGATATGTATGAGCGTATGTATTCATTAAATGTCTTATGACTTCTTTCGACTGTTCCAACTGTCTGGTGGTGATGTGCTGTAGACGTTATATTGTCTACTTTCAAATATTTGCACAAGTCATTAATTATTGAATTTTTATATTCAGTTCCCATGTCCGTAATGAACGTCTTCATTGGACCGAACTTCAGTATAAATGATTCGAATATTGGTTTTGCAACAGTATTGGCATTTTTGTTTGGAATTGGAATAGCTACAAGATATTTCGTTAAATCGCATATCAATGTAATTGCGTATTCGTTACCATTTTCAGATTTAGGTAGCGGACCTATAGTATCCACTATCACTCTGTCAAATGCACACATTGGTGTGTCTGTAATTGTAAGGGGGGTTTTTGTATGTTTCGATATTTTAGATTTTTGGCATTTTGGACATCTACGTACGTACTCTATAATTTGACGCGTCATATTTTTCCAGTAGTAGTGTCTTCTAATTTTTTCTAATGTTTTAGTTATGCCATTATGACCTCCTTGTATGGGATCGTCATGATTTGTAGACAATATTGCTTCTTTTTCTTTTTCATTATTAATTGTGGTCACCGGCTTGAGTAGCGCTACTCTTAGTTTCTTTAAATATTTATTGCCCATATTTTTAAAAGTATCTATTGAAACGAATTCAAAGACCTTTTCCCACGGTGCCACTTTGAGTTTGCTGACTTCATGTATACCGGCTTGCATTTCAAGCCTTTGGAAAAACTGACCTAAGTCAAGCGCTCCATTGGTGTACAGGTCGCTAACATAAATTCTTGCAATAACTTTATTTCCACGTTTAAAATAACATTTCTCATTTGTTAAATGCAAGGCCACTACTTTTCGTACATCGTCATTTTGATGACTTCATATACGTTGGGCTTAGAAGCTTGTTCAATATTTTGGCTAAGCGAAATATTTTTTCCATTCTCTTCCCCTGCGCAGGGTTTATTTTGTCTACTTTGTTGCCTGGTAGTGACTTTCAGGACTTTAGTTTGTAAATCTTTAAGTTCGGATATTGTTATCCTAGAAAGAGCGTCTGCCACGAAATTATCTTTTCCCTTTAGATACACGACTGTGAAGTCGTATTCTTCTAACTCGAGCCGCATGCGTGTTAACTTAGAGCTTGGATTGATCATAGAAAATAAATAAGTTAATGGTCTGTGGTCTGTTTTCACTGTAAAATGTTTGCCATAAATATATGGACGAAAATGAGTGATTGCCCAATGAATTGCTGCTAATTCTTGTTCTGTTGTACTTTTATTACTTTCACCCTTTGTAAATGAACGTGACGCATAAGCTATTGGAAGTTGAAGTCCATTATGGTTTTGTGTCAAAACCGCACCACAAGCTTGTTTACTCGCATCAGTTATTATGCAAAATTCTTTGCTGAAATCCGGGTATTGCAATAAAGTTGGTTGGATAAGCTTATCTTTGAGATATTGAAATGCTTTTTGGCATTCAGCTGTCCATTCAAAAGGAACATCCTTTTTACATAATCTAGTTATGTGCCGCGAATATTCGGCGAAGTTTTTAATGAAACGTCTGTAATAATTGCAGAATGCAACGAAACGTCTAGCGCTGTCCGCATCGTGTGGGACTGGGTAATTTTTGATGACGTCATATTTCTTGTCATCTGGCAAGATTCCTTTATCAGTACACTTGTGACCTAGAAAAGTCACTTCGTGCATAAAAAATGAACATTTTTGTGGATGTAATTTGAGATTGTGTTTCCTACATATGCTAAAAACATCCGTTAAGTTTTTAAGCATATGCTTCTCGGAACACCCAATAACAATTAGATCATCCATGTAAAGAAGTGCTTGAGAAGGTTCAAGTCCTGAGAATGCAATAGTCATCATTCTCTGAAATGAATTTGGCGCTATTTTTAAACCAAATGGTAGTCGCGTGAAGCGATATGAGCCGTTGCTCGTTGAAAATGACGTAATGTTTCTAGAACTATCTTCGAGTTCAATCTGATGAAAACCTGACATTAAGTCAAGACATGAAAAGTATTTTGCTCGACCTAGTTGATCCAAAATATCATCAATTCTAGGGAGTGGAAATTTATCTGACAACAGTTTTTTGTTGATTTGACGATAGTCAATTACTAATCGCCATTTCTTTTCATTGAAGCCTGGAAGGGCTTTCTTTGGAACTAGTAAAAGTGGGCTGTTATACTCAGACACTGAAGGTTCGACTATTTTGTCGGCGATCAATTTTCCTACTTGTTTTTTAATTTCATCTTTTTGGCTATGCGGGCTTCGATAGTTTTTAATGTAAATTGGCTCTGCATCCTTCAATCTCAATTTTTGCTTGTGAAAATTGTTTGTTGTTATAGATTCGGTTTCATCACTATACTTGGTACATAATTCTTTTAGTTGGGTTTTAAATTGCTCTGGAAAGTTTTTACTTAATTGAGCTATGACAGTTTTTTCCCTGTTTTCTGGAGTAGTTTGAACTACATCGTAGTTCGAAAGTGGTTCAAATTTTAGGTTATTGACATCGATTAGTTGATCCGTATTTGTTGTATTTAATAAACGGACGAATGCGTTTTTTGGCGCTGCAACTGTGTTTGCAACGTAAATACCAGGTTGAATTTCCTGATTTGGGATTAATATACTATCCTCATTTGAACGTATTTCAATTTTACGGACGACTTGTGATCTTGCTGGTAGAAGTATTGAACCGTTACCAGAACTGTATGTTATAGGAACATATATTTGAACATCTATATTATTTGGTCTAATTATAAACCAATCTTCTGAAGGTTTCAGATCTATTTGACAATTGAGTCCTTTTATGAAATCAATGCCTATTATTCCGTCACACGGTATAGCAAAGTTTAAATCTACTATATGAAAATTGTGTGGGATTATGTACTTATCTGTCTGTAGCTCTATTGAGGCAAGACCTTTGGATTCAATGACTCCTTGGCCTATACCTTGAATGTCTATGGTATTATTTAATTGGACGTCATGAAAGACATCAGAATTTTCTTTAAGTAGTGATATGTCTGCACCTGTATCTATTAAAAATATCAGTTTCTTTCCTGATTCTACATTATGAAATGAAACAAAAATATTGAGATTGAAGTTTACTGAGTGAACTCTGGGTTTATTTAATTTTCTGTATCTAAAGGGTGTTGAGAGTTTCCCGAATTGTCTTGGGCTACTCTGACGTTATGTCCCTGTCTATTCGAGCTTCCATTATTGTCGTTTCGTTGGTTATTGTTGTAGGAGCCACCGTTACCTCGGTTGCTTCCACGAAAACCTCCACGACCTCTGTTATTATTATTGTACTGGTTACTGTAACTATTATAATTATTATTATTGTAACCATATCCGTTTGAATTATTCCCTCTGCCTCGGTAATTACCTCTAAAGTTATTACCTCGGGGGGCGTGTCCTCTTTGGGCATACAGCACTGAACTTGCATTACCAGTCATTTCTGTACTGCAATGTATGTACTTGCCAATGGCTTCATTCATTGATTTAAATGAGCCTGCCTCAAGGATTGTCCTTAGCCTACCATGTTCACAATTTCTAGTCATGGTGCTTATGGCTTCTTTTGTACTGAACAGGTCAGCATGTTCGGCACCTAGGCCTTCATCAATATACGCTGCTTCTAACAATTTTCGTAGATTGTCTATTTCAGTCGTAAATTGTGTGGCTGTTTTTCCTTTCTGGTGGATGCTAGCTAATTTTGCCTTTATTACATCGGATGATTCTCCGACGATAGTGGCTTGCAGCTTGCTTATTATTGCGCTAATGGTAGTTTCATTTTGTACCTTGTACAAGGTGGAACCAGTGATTTTCGCCTTTATTACCTCAACAGCAATATGCTCATATGGCCCTTTGGTTAGGTTTACCAACTTGAGCGCTGTCACAAATCTTTGGAGGTGTATCTTTTTCCCATCAAATTCGGGTACGGTGGAGGAAATCTCCTTCATGTATGCCCTGTCAGCCGCTGACGAGTCTGCCATTTTTGGTTCTGTTAAACTCTTGAGTCCCAATTGGTTACTAGCCGCTGCACTTGTTGCGGGGCTATTATGATTAGCAGTTTCTTGGGAATCAGATCCCGAAACAATTGCAATGTAACCTGTGTTTGGTGACTTTGGCCTTGGACTTATTGACTTTGTGTCGTTCTCCTCGATAGCTATAAATGTTGCCGGGCTGTCTATTACGTTCGGCAAATGTAAATCTAGAGTATGTCTCTCTTTTAAAGAAACTAACTGTTCTCTTAAACGTTTGACAACGTCTTTGGCTTGAGTCCAATGAAGTTCGGAGCTTCTAGATTGATTTTCTAGAAACAGCTCCCTTATCTCATTATAAACATTTACTAAATAAATAGTGTGTTTATTGATGGTACTCGGTTGGATAGCTCTATTTTGGGAAAGGCTTTTGTACGATTTGTCGAACTCAGATTTTAGTTCTTTAACTTTCGTACATATTGTATCCCAATCCATGTGTTGTAGTGGCCTATTTTCGGCTTATTAAGCTCTTCAATATTTTAAGTTTTACCCGGTCTAAGCAATTTTTTTGTTTTATATTTTCTTTAGCCTGAATATGGGATAATTTGCTGGGACTTCAGGCTTTTGTTGATAACCTATATAATAACGAGTTCCAACTTTAGTTTATTTAAAAAAATATAACTTTATTTAAAAAGAAAACTTAAAGCGAGTTGAACATCGGAGTTTGAGAATAATTCAAGACTAACTGTTAAATGTTTTGACGTCGCATAGCAAACCTCGGCTGTGAGCTTTTGGGGATTGAGCTTTGCGCTCTACTATAAACAGAGAGATCTTAGGGATCGCTCTTTTGAGAAGACGAATATTTGGGTGCTAAGCAACAGCCTGGATTTGTGCCGCGTCGGCAGATTTGACCCTTGGTGGGAATGACAATTCTAGCGGATGTTTATATTAACTGTTTCGATTGTGGGAGCGCTTGAATTGTTATTTTCACCAGCCTGTTATTGTTATTGATATCTTATTACTTGATAGGGGGAATATGTGCGAGAATATTTAGGTGGCTATGTGCATTACATATGTTACTTCCCCATCCATAAAAAATTAGCCTGTCCTCAGGCGGTAATATTGGGATATAGTGTTGGTTCGGATTCGAGTACATTATTTGCTGTTTCATTTGATATTGGATTGATTTGTACATTATTTGATTGTGGGGTTATTTCTGATTGTTTCTTATAGTTAACAATTATTTTGCGTGGTATGCTTTTATACTTATAGCTAAAATATAGTACTAGTATGATTACAATAATTATAAGAGTTGTTAAAGTAATAATTTGAAGTGTATTGTAATGTTTTGTTTGTTGATTTACAATTTCTTTTGCTTGTATATAAGAGAGTGGTTCTAGTTTAGTTACATTATTGTTTACATAAATAGTTTGTGTGTAATCTAACATAGTACTTGTGATCAATATTTCCTCTAATTGAATGGAGCAATTAAATGCTTTTATAATATTATTACTTTCTATTGTTATATCTCTGTTAATACAATTTTGATTTAGAATTGTTTTAGGTAAGTTCCAAGTTAACATTATATTAGGCTCTACATATTTTGTTTCAAAAGATTTATGTGTTTTTGCATATCTACATTCGGTTGTGTCTTGATTTAAAATTCCTGTTAAACCTTTTGTTCATTACTAGATCTTTGGTCTTTTCGGTATATGCTTTATTATTTTGAATGAAATATTTGTCATGTATAATTTCAGTTAAAATGTTTCTGTTTTCGTCTGGGTATGGAACAATTTCAAAAATTGGTGTATTGATGATTTCGCGAGGAATATGGGAAATTATCAAAATTTCGTTTGTAGTTGTTTTCAACCATGTAGAAGTCTTAATATTTAGAATTTTTTCAGAGTTTACGTGTGATAATGGACTGTGTTTTAGTAATTTAGGGTTAAATATACCTAATCTTGTTAACTGCATTCCTAGCTCTATGTCTTCGATATATTCTGTAAATTCTTGTAGATTAAATGTAATTATTGCTAATTTTTTGTCTCCTTCATTAATAAATGTTAAAGTATTTGTAACTTCTATTCCTCTGTTTACTACTTCTATTACTTGATTTAGTTCGTTTGCTTGAACGCTATTTTCTGATAAGTTATTTATTTTGGATTCCAGTTCTGCTTTATCTTCCTGATCTAATGTACCAAATAAGTATTTATAAAATGTTCCCATAAAATTGATAAGGCCTCTTTTGTTGCGTTTTGCTATTCTTATGCCGTTCATTTCTCTTTCCAATTTTTCTGTTAAATATTGAATTTGGGATAATGTTTTAAATTCTTCAGCTTGTTTCATTAAATTATTGAATGTGTTTTCGATTTTTGTGAGATTAACAGTTAAATAGTGGTATTCGTAATTTATTGGTAAGTTAATAGTTCCTGTTTTAAATATAAGGTAACCGATTTTCGATTGGATTGGGTTTACTTCTAAGCTTTGACCATTAGTTTGTTGGATGAAATACATTAGTAAGAATTGTATTATAAAAATAATTATTTTATGTTGTAGCTTCCTGATTTGAGTTGTCATTAGGCGATGATCTGGAATTATCATATTTGCTCTTGTTAATTTTCTTTTTCTTTTTAAATTTAGATTTGTAGTGTATTATCTTTCTCCCTCTGTTTGTCTCTTCGAAATGTTTTTCGTCTACTTGTCTCAAATTACCGGTCTTTTTGAATGGATTAGTTGATTTTGAACGTACCAAAGGTGATTGTCTATAATTAGTATCAATTTCAAAATCTGTACGGTTTTCATTTAGTTTATCTATTTGAGTTGTTTTGTTAAGTTGAGTGTTATACTCTGGGGTTCCTGCGTATATAAAAATGTCTGCTGGTGTTCTACCTGTTGTATTATGAGTGGTTTTGTGATTATATGTGTAAAGTATTATTTCGAATCTAGTAAGCTTATTTTCTGGATCTGATTCGCTGTTTATTATTCTTAATTTTTCATTAATAGTTTTATGAAATCTTTCTACGTCAGATATGCCATTTTTGCTTGTTGTTACATTTATATCTACTCCTTCAGCTTTTAGCCATATTTGTAATGCTGAGCACATGAATGCTGAATCTTTATCTGCTTTAATTTCTTTCGGTTTTCCCATACTATTGAAAATTTTAAGTAACGCTCTTTTAGCTTCTAACCAATCTCTACCGTTCACTTCGATTAGGGACGCGAATTTTGAATAAATGTCTATGCAAGAAAGGAATTGTTTATTATCTACCTTAAAAAATTCTATAAGGTTTTTTTCTCTGGGATTCAAAGTTTCTGGCGTTAACTCGAAAGCTAGCTTTGTGTCTCTATGTTCTGTTTTCGCAATGTTACAGACTTGGCATTCATTAATAATATTTTGAATTAGGTTTTGGTAATCTGGGTAATAATACTTTTCTTTAAATAATGACGTTAGTTTCTGAATACCTGGGTGTAGTAATTCTTTATGTGTTTTAATAACGAAGTCTTTAAATTCTGCGTATGTTTGAATATCTTTTAATTTTTTAGTAGATCTCATTACTTTGGTTAAATTGTTGAGACTGATTATTTCCAAGAAAGCGGTTTGAAAAGTTAAGAAATCTGTTTCACAATGAAAATAGATTACGCTTTTCTTTGTACATAAATATTCTTTGATAAGTTCTTTGGCATGGGTGTTGGTCATTTCTTTATACATAATTTGAATTTTAGTTTTATGAAAATAATTTATTACGTTTACTTCGTTTGTATTATGTTTGACAAATTCGATCTGCCTGTTGTAATAGTTGATTGGCCTTTCTGTAATCGAGATATAATTTTGATTATCTTCTTGTGCACTGTGTACAGTTGCTGCTGTACTGTTAGGAGATTCTCCTAATAAATTTTCTTCAAGTTTAATTCTTGACAAAGCATCGGCAACATAATTTTCTTTGCCAGGGACATATTTGATGTGATAGTCAAATTCATTTAATTTGATCTTCCATCTTTGAAGTTTCATGTTTGGCTCTTTAACATTGTTTAACCAAACTAGGGGTTTGTGATCACTGAGGATTTCGAATTTCCTGCCAAAAAGATAGGACCTGAAGTATTTAGTGGCCCAAACAATAGCTAAAAGTTCTTTTTCTATTGCGGAATAATTTATTTCGTGTTCATTTAATGTTCGACTTGCATAGCATATTGGCTTATGGTTTTGCGATAGCACGGCACCTAAAGCAATATTGCTTGCATCTGTAGTTAACGAAAAAGGTTTTTCAAAGTTTGGATAAATTAGTATCGGATCAGATGTAATAAGTATTTTTAATTTTTCAAATGCTGAGACGTACTCTTTGTTACTTATGTCGATTGTTGCATTTTTCTTAAGTTTTAAGGTCATTGGTTTCACGATTTGTGCAAAGTTTGGTATAAATTTCCTATAATAGCCACAGAGTCCTAGAAATGACTTGATTTCTTTCGTTGTTCTGGGTATTGGGAAATTTGTAATTGCGTTGACTTTTATTGGGTTTGGTTTTATACCTTCAGTTGTGACAATGTGACCAAGGAACTCAGTTTCCTTTTTCAAAAATTCACATTTGTCCAACTGCAATTTTAGATTGGCTTCCCTAAGTTTCTTAAAAACTCTTTTCAATGATAATATGTGTTCTTCCAATGAAGTGGAATACACTATTATGTCATCCATGTAGACTAAACAATCTTTATAGATTAAATCTTCTAAAAGGTTGTTCATGCAACGTTGAAAAGTTGCAGGGGCGTTTTTGAGTCCAAAAGGCATGCGAGTGTACTCGTAATGGCCATTTTTCGTCGAAAAAGCAGTCTTTGGAATTGAATCAGCATCCATTTGGATCTGATGAAAGCCTTTTGCCAGGTCAATGGTAGTGAAATATTGACATTTTCCAAGTTTGTCTAATATATCATCCATAACTGGTATTGGGTATTTATCGTCAACTGTAATTTCATTTAAGTTTCGATAGTCAATTACTATTCGGAACTTTTGTTTTCCTGATGCATCACTCTTCTTTGGTACAATCCAAATTGGTGAGCAATAAGGAGAATTTGATTTTCGGATAATTCCTTGTTTTATCATTTCCTTCATTTGGTTTTCGACTTCTTCGTCATAAGCTTGGGGATACTTATAAGGTCGTTTGTAAATTGCATCTTCATGTTTAGTTTGAATGACATGCTTGATTGTACTGGTGAAAGTCAAATTTTCACTTTCTTTGTACTGTATGTCTCTGAACTCATGAAGGATTTTTGTTAATTTTAATTTTTCTTCCTCATTGAGGTGTTCTAATCTGAACTGGTTACTTTCTATTAGCTCATTTTCGATTGCAAAATTAAACGGTTGGTCCGTTGTAAAAGGCGGATCAAGGCAATCAAATTCGGTATCTTTCACGTAAGGTGGATCAACACGATTGACTGCGGTCTTGTCCTTTAAGAATTCTTCATGATTATATCTCATGATAAATGGGTAATCGCTTAAGGTGACAGTTTCCTCTTTATAATTTATGTTTGCTTCACAAGCCTCGAGATATTCCCTGCCTAATAATACATCGTAATTTTCTGAAAATTCGTGTATAAAAAATCTTTGGTGTTGTGGACAGAGTTTACTGGGGGCTAAGGAAATACATTGGTTTAAACAAATATTTCCTTTTATCGTCTGGACTTCTAAATGACAAGATTTAATTGGGAAATTCAAAAAGTTCTTTTTCATTAGATTTATAGAGGAACCTGTATCGATTACGCATTTGAGGTGAATGTTGTTCATTATTAGTCGAATGAAGGGGTTTCTTCTAGTTCTTGGTCCGAGGCTGCGTGATGAAAATTTTCGGCAGTATCCATTTTGGATTGACCACTAGAACTTTCGCGTTGTCTTTTGACAGGCGGATTTGAAGTGTTCGTTGAAGTTCTGTTTTGTTGGTAGTTCATTGGGTTTTGGAATCTACCTTGATTTAGTTTTTGTTGAAACTCATTATGCAACTGTGGGTTGCTTTGATTTGGGGCTTGAAAGTTTTGAGTGGCATTACTTGTGTTTGGGGGGCTTGCCATTGGATAGAAATTATGAGAGTTTCCCCTATTCCTGCGAGCATCACTACTGTTTGACGTAGTTGAGGTGTTGGTTTTTGAACGATCAGAAAAGTTGTTTTCGTATAGTCCCTCTCTTTGAGCTACTTGTTTTAATTTAGTTATTGTCGTAATATCGTACCTAGCAAGAGTCATAAAAATTCGGTCGGGTAATTTTCTTGTTATAACGTCTTTGATTGTGTTGTTCATAGCATTGGTGTACAGAATTGTTTGTGAGTCTATGCCTTCTAACATTAATTTGTTTGAAATTACAAATGATTTATACTCAAGGTCTTCAACAAACTTACGGATACTTCCGTTATAATTAGTGTTGTAGAGTCGACGAAGCAGTTCTTCATAGGGCGTCTGTGTTTTGAATTCGTCGATGAGCGCGTTCCTCAGTTGTATCCAGTTTGTAGCTCCTGATAGCTGTGCGACTCGCTGTGCTGTTCCAGAAGTCTGTAGTTCGATGGCTCCAAATAGAACCTTGTGTTGTCTCAGATCTTGGGTGGGGTATAGCTGCATTATATAGTCCACTCTTCTCACGAACGCCGTGAGCTCTTCCGTTTGTCCATCATAGGTGGGCACTTGTTTGATTTGTCCAAGAGCTTGCTTCAGGAGAAGCTCTGACAAAACCATTGGTGGGGTTGATGGAGATGCTGGAGGTGTCATGATTGATGTTGACAGTGTATTTATTTTTTCCTTTAATGTTCGGTTTTCTTTGTCTTGTTGTGGCCTAGGATTACAATTATCCTTTAGTGGTCACAGAGCAAAATTGACAAAGCTTGTCACGTTTTTTTAAGCACAAAACTTGGTTTTATTTAACCTAGGACTTCAGTTGTCCCTTAGTGGTTAACACTTTTGTTGTAACTTAAACACGCACGTATGTTCTTTAGCGGATATGTATTTTGGTTTAATAAAGTTCAACTTTACTCTTGACTTTGGATATGCGGATCCTTAGTAGTCTTTTTAGTTTAGTTGATTACAAACACTTTACATATCCTACCGGCTGCGCCAATAACGAGTTCCAACTTTAGTTTATTTAAAAAAATATAACTTTATTTAAATAGAAAACTTAAAGCGAGTTGAACATCGGAGTTTGAGAATAATTCAAGACTAACTGTTAAATGTTTTGACGTCGCATAGCAAACCTCGGCTGTGAGCTTTTGGGGATTGAGCTTTGCGCTCTACTATAAACAGAGAGATCTTAGGGATCGCTCTTTTGAGAAGACGAATATTTGGGTGCTAAGCAACAGCCTGGATTTGTGCCGCGTCGGCAGATTTGACCCTTGGTGGGAATGACAATTCTAGCGGATGTTTATATTAACTGTTTCGATTGTGGGAGCGCTTGAATTGTTATTTTCACCAGCCTGTTATTGTTATTGATATCTTATTACTTGATAGGGGGAATATGTGCGAGAATATTTAGGTGGCTATGTGCATTACATATGTTACTATATAGACTCCAAGTCCAATTATATCTCCACATCTGAGTGGGTATCTTTTTCCTACCATCTGTCTGTTTCCAATAAATACGCCATTTACTGCGTTCATCTGTTCTAAAACAACTATGCGTCCGTTGCGCACGATTAGTTTGGCATGATGCCTGGACAAGAACATGTACCCAGGCAAAGAGGGACTGCAGCTGGAATGCCTGCCTATGGTATTTTCTCCAGCACGGAGAAATACTCTTCTGCCAGTGGTTACGTGTTCCAGGTACCAGCAGTAGCCTGACACATTCATTGTTCAAATGCGCTGAACAAGATTAAATTATTATTAAGTTGTCTCTTTTTAATCTAATGTAATCTAATGTAATCTTTGCATCGAAGGTACCCTATTCTCAAAATCTTGTTCCTTTCCAAATGTACGTCTTATCTTATAAAAAAAACCTCTTTACGAGGTAAAAGTCTAGTGACGAAATCATTTTCATGCACCAAAATTTCTGATATCCAATTTTGTGACGAATAATATTAAGGTTTACTTATAAATTACTAAAAAAAAATTTTGTCACTCGGCACATTGCGCTAATTTCTTCATACCTAATAAATATTTTTTTTTTGCGCAGTGCCGAGTGACAAAATTTTTTTTTAGTAATTTATAAGTAAACCTTAATATTATTCGTCACAAAATTGGATATCAGAAATTTTGGTGCATGAAAATGATTTCGTCACTAGACTTTTACCTCGTAAAGAGGTTTTTTTTATAAGATATCAGAAATTTTGGAGTAATATATCAGAAATTTTGAAAATTGCAATATTTGTTGACGGTACAACTTTGTCAAAAGGTGTTTATTGTTTGTACAAGCAAAAACAAACTGTCTGGCAACACTAGTTCAAAGTATGCCTAAGAGCCCTTTGTAATACCTTTTCAACGATATATAGATCACATCTGTAGCTTTTATCGTTTGGATGCTATGGGGGTTTCAATTTTAGCGTTTTTAGCGATTTCCCGCTAAACTAGCGATTTTTCGAAAAAGTCGTAAAACAAACGTTTCTATATTTTGATTATAAAATGATTTATCTGCCGCTAAAAGAATTCACCACTTGCAAGCAGTTTATTTCCGCATTACGCTGCAAGCAGTGTACATACTGCATATGTACAAGCAGTAGTGTAAAGGTAAAAGGTATATTCAGTTAATATGTAATATCTTGCCCAAACGAATTTTGACAGATATGTGTTATATGTCAAAAGACGCGGAATAAAATGGCCTATAACATATAACATATTTTTAAGTGATTTGATGTGTAGATTTTTCTTAAATCGCTAAAATGTGGGAAAAAATACCTTATTTCACCTGTAGCTGTTTACCTTTTTACTTAAAAAGAAAACTTTGAAGGTATGACTAAAAGCCCTTCAAAATACCTTTTCAACGATATATAGATCACATCTGTAGCTTTTATCGTTTGGATGCTATGGGGGTTTCAATTTTAGCGGTTTTTAGCGATTTCCCGCTAAACTAGCGATTTTTCGAAAAAGTCGTAGAACAAACGTTTCTAGATTTGTGAGCGTGAACAAGTCCTCATTCAAACTTTTAAGCTAAATTAACGATTTGATCCAAACAAACAAACAAACAGACAAACAGACAAACAGACAAACAGACAAACTGACTTTTCATCTCATTTTCGGAAGGCCGCTAAAAATTTTAAAATTTATTATCTTTTGAACCAGTGGTCGGATTTTGAGGATCGAGGTGTCATTCGACGCGTATTTTTGATTAGAATAGTAAAAAATTAAAAAAAAATTCAGAAAGGCTCCAACGGCCCCATTTGCTCCAATCATTTAAATTTTGCCCTTCCCACTTACGCCTGTTTATCTCACGAACCATATGAGTTTGCAAAAGTCTTAGTATGCACATTTGTAAGTTAAATTGATACCTTTCGATCGGTATATAACTCGACCTGATCGGACAGTCATAGCAAATTTTCCATTCTTCCTGTGTATATATGCTAGTCGCCTTTCGCACCATTCGTGCTGCTTTCGTCACTAGCGCGGACTGCCGTCCGCAGTGATTCAGTCATATTTATTATTTTTTTTTTATATTTTATTTATTCTTATTTCTTTTTTGAAAAATTTCTCTGATATATATTTTTTTGTTTTCATTTATTATAAAAATATATTTGTTGATTTCAAATCAATTTTTTATGATTCGATTTTGTTAATTTTTTGGTAATGCACTGGAATGCATTAAAATCATTACTTTATAAAATATAAAAGCGGTTTAAAAAAATTTTTTTTTTTGG
The DNA here is from genome assembly GCA_963924055.1 of Drosophila limbata. Classification (NCBI taxonomy): domain Eukaryota; kingdom Metazoa; phylum Arthropoda; class Insecta; order Diptera; family Drosophilidae; genus Drosophila; species Drosophila limbata. The sequence continues at coordinate 1,258,130 of CAWUOW010000172.1, forward strand.
TATATGGCCATAAATAAACATGCACATATGAAACTATCATTTAGACATTTTTATATATGTTTATTTTTGATAATTATATATTGGCTGATCAGGCCTAGCATGTAATGAAATATTATTTGTTATTATTTAACAAGTAAATAAAATTTGTTATTTTATGTTATATCCAGATCATTTCCTCTGCTTAACATTTATATAAACGGATTTCAACGCATGGCTATTATTTATACTCTATTACATACGGTGTAAATGTATATTTAATATTTTCCACTAACTCAAAATTTTCGACAGTTTTACTAATTCTGTTACTTTACTCTATTTGTGTATATATATATATTTTTTTTTACATTGTTTCCTGCCTATTTGTTTCGAATGGCTTTACAGGCCAAACGTCTTGCCGGTCGACTCAATTGTCGTCGGGCATTACAATTCTTATAGTTTAATTATTATATTTTATATTATATGTTGGGCGCTCTTGGTAGCGCTATCGGCCATCTAGTGCTTGGGGCTTCTCGATGCTCCCCCGTTGGCATAAGCGGCGGTCTGCCTCTCATGCAATTCGTCTTTGCGTTTTCTGATCCCACGTTGGCATAAGCGGCGGTCTGCCTCTCATGCAATTCGTCACTGCGTTTTCTGATCCCGGCAGGTGCCTTTGCAGTGGGGGCTGAACAGGGGCCCCTTGCAATCCGCAGGGCATCGACGTGGTCGTGCTGGTATTTCCTTCGGGGCTGGACGATGGGTTTTTGTCAGTGATTGTTTATTATTATTTTCTGAGGGACAGGGCGTGCTCGTTGACTTTAGTAAAGACTCGAGATGTTCGAGTTCGTCATTTAGTTTGACGGCAGTGTCCCATGGTGGGGGTGTTGTGCATTTGAATAGGAGTCTTACTATCTCAGACTTTCTTTGTCTGATACGCTCCTTAATGCCACTGCGTCTGGGCTTTTTATTCGCCCTCGAGCTCATACCCTGTACTCACTCAGATTTTTTGATGTTTCTTGTCCAATTCCAGTAACAGTTCCAGCCCCAGCTCCAGTGCCCTTCTTTCCAGTCTTACTTCGCAGGATTTAGTTAAGCTTTAACTATCCGAAGATTTCAGATCTCATGATCACGGTCACGGTCGCCATGTAAACGTATCCACATGAATCCAGTGACGCCGGCACGGTCACCATGTAAACGTATATTTAACAATAATTTACGACACACGTCTGATTGGTTTTCCTTCTCTTTATTGAATGAATCTTTGTTTTAACTTATTATAATTATTTTAACAATTCGATCGTACCACTAAAGACCGCGTAGCTGCGCTGCCGCCGGCAGCGGAGCGGCTGTCTTATGTATTTACTTATATATCGAGAGAGTTGCATGTGCACATCAAGCAGTTTGGTCAATTTGCACCGTCGGCATAAATATGCTGACGAGCTGCGAACTGCGAGCTTGAAAAGTGTGCCGGTCAGTGTGCTTATTTTATATTTAGGTAATCTTCCGCATACATATATTGCTATTAATTGTTACAGTGTTTACTCGATATATGCACATGCTACACCATTATCTGTTCTACTAGCTTCGGCTTGAACCTGAAGCAACGCAAACATTTTCGAACTACTTGAGTGCATTCTCTTCGAGCATTTACCAGCCAAATCCGCTGGCGGAGCAACGCAATCATTGCCTTTGCCCCTGCGTGACAATTGTCTATATGCAGTTCCCTCAAATACAGCCCAACCAAGTGACAATTCTTGGGCATCAAAACTGGGAATTTGACATCATATTCCAATGGTGCATTCAACAGTCTGCCTCCTACTCGTATTAAAGAAACTTGTCGTCCAAACTCGTCTGACTGTTGAATGAAGGGAGTCAGAGACTGGATGCTTGTCTGAACCAATTGGCCTTTCTTCAATTTCTCATAGTCCTCTCTAAACTCTGATCGTTGCACAAGTTCCAAAACCTTCAGAAAGGCGAAGTTCAACTCCTTCGGGGTGAGGACAACAGTTTGTTTTTTAATCTTCGGGCCAACAATAAAACGATACATGTACGCAACTATTCTAACTATTTTGCGGCAAGACGAAAACCGAGAGACTAAATAAGCCAGTAGGTCAGGGCTGCTAACTAAACAAACTATAGCAGACTTCTTGTATTCACTCTTTTCCAACTCTGGAGGAAGTGAAAAATGGCTATTTTGAGGCCAGTGCTCAAGCTCTTTACAAAGAAAGGGTGGTCCGTCTAGCCAAATCGAATGTATGAGTTCATGAGTGTCGCAACCTCTCGATGCCAGATCGGCTGGGTTTAACAACGTCGGCACATGTCGCCAAGATACATCTTTGGCCATCTCTTGGATGCCTGCAACTCGATTAGCCACGAATGTTGCCAGTAATGAAGGGGAAGTATTTATCCAATGTAGTGTGATTTCAGAGTCTGTCCAGAAATTCACACTCTCGACTCTACAACGGTCCAACATATGTTTTATATTTGACCATAGTTGAGCTAACAAATATGCTGCGCTTAATTCGAGTCTAGGAATAGACTTCGTCTTAAGTGGCGCAACTTTTGCATTTGCGGTAAGCAATCGGCAGACTGTTTCGCCACCGTCGTTAGCTCTTACATACAGGCAACACCCATATGCTTGACTGGACGCGTCCGCGAATCCATGGACTTGTATGCTTGCATTAAAGCTGGCATGAGCGTACCTGGGAATTACAATCTTGTGCAGTTCGAGAAAATTCTCTTTGAACTTTTCCCACCTGCTATGCAGTTCCATGGGCATTGTTTCATCCCACGGCAACTGCATGCGCCACAGCTCTTGCAAAAGAATTTTTGCCCTTATGCTTATTAGACTCAACAAGCCAAGTGGGTCAAACATGCGTGCTACCACTGATAATATGTTACGCTTGGTGGGACTCAACTCAGTGAAACAATCGTCCAACTGATACATAAAGGTATCCGAACTTGGAGTCCACCTCATGCCAAGCGTTTTTGTTGAGTCGGTATCATTGAAACTCAAAAGTTTCTCATTTCCGCCTTCCTCTATTAAGTTAGGATGGTTTGAAAACCATTTGAATAATTGAAAACCTCCTGAATTAAGAATTTCGGACACCTGAGCACATATTGCTTTCAGAGTGCCGAGATTGTCGGCGCCAGTGAGCATTTTCACACCAAACAATTAGCTGAAAGCGTCGATCATCATCTGATATGCTGACTTGCCGATACAGACGGAACCGAAGAAGCGACAAAATTAGCTCCCTCTGAATAGTAGGTCCCACCAGTGGGCCGATGTTGTCTTACAGGACGCATCAAACACAACTCGAAGTTTGGTGGAGCTACTATCAGACCTCAGGACGCACTGATGTGGTATGACGTAGTGTGGTCCTGGCGGAACTTCTGTACCTATGACAGACATATGACCGAGATCAATATATTCTTTCATGAAACTCACATATATTTTTCTTTGAGTTCTAAATCTTTAGATACTCTACGCTCTAAGGAGAGAAAACGTCTCTTGGCTGTCTCAAAGGATGATCCCAGTATTTTAGGATCAATCTTGAAGGGCAAACTAACCTCAAAGCGACCTGACTATAAATTCCGAACATTATCCTTGAAGCTTTTCTCACATGCAAGTTGCTCTGACGAGTATTTGGCTGAGTCATTTGATTCGGGAACAGCTTCGAGTTCCCAGAATCGCTCCACAAGAGCCTCCAATCTGGACTCCTTACTTGGGTGCATGATTGCACAGCACACTGAATTCTGGATCTGCAATTTCTTACACCGCCCTGATGCTACCCATCCAAGCAACGTTTTTTGCAACAGAGGGCCATTCTCAGACAATTTTATTTGTCCCGTACACAACAATTCGAAAAAGGAATCCGATCCTAGTATCAGATCAATTCGCTGAGGCTTAAAAATTAAGGATCAGCCAGTTCTACATTTGCCGGAATTTTCCACTGAATAATGGGGAGATCATAATCTGGCTGTCTGCTTGAAATTGAAGTGAGTATCCAAAAATCGGCGTTGAACTGGTGTTCATTTACCCGAGACGAAACCACTGTTGATACTTCTCTTTTCGCCACTAAACAGACGTGACTGTTAAACACTTATTTTTCCTTGCAAGTCTTAATGCTTGCGCAAGCTCTTCAGTCATGAAATTGACTTGAGAGCCTGAGTCTAACAGAGCCCTAGCGTTGTGAAGCTGCCCAAATCTATCTCGAATCTTTACAACAGCTGTTGCCAGGATAACTTGATCGACTTCGCTCGTGACATGATTTACATGAGCAGGATGCGCTGCTGCCTGTGACATTTCAGAAGCAGCGTACTTATGCAGAAGCGTATTATGGGGACGAGAACAGACTCTGCACTTTGATGCAGTGCAATTCGACACACTGTGCCCTGGATGTAGACAATTTATGCATAGTTGACTTGATTTTACAAAATCGAAACGCTCCGAAACAGATATACCCGAAAACCCTTGACAACTTCCGATATTGTGATTAGCATTACAAAACTGGCACTTGGGTTCACTTTTCTTATCACCTTTAGTGCATGCGAACGAAGATTTGCTGTTCCTAGCACGCTTCAAATCTGATTTTTGTTTGATCCTAGATTTGGAACTTTCCTCAGCGGACAAATGCATATAACGCCTATTTAAAATCGAAACACATTCAGACCACTCGGGTAAGGAGTTATAATCAATCTGTTCTTCGTACTTAGATTTAGTCGCATGATCGACCTTTGACATAGCGACATGCACGAGAACGGCATTTGCAAAGTCCTGCTCATTACCAATAGACATTAGGGACTCGAAAATTCCGGAAATAGAATCGATAATTGAGCGTATACCAATTGCAGAAGGCTTGCTCATAGGCCCAATGTCGAATAACTGGTCCAAAGTGTTAGAAAAAATAACGTACTTTTTATCGTACACACGTTCCAGGCTGGCCAATGCCTTTGGGTAATCTTCGTCCGAGACTCGGAATGATCTCACAGTTCCTAAAGCTCCATCGGACAAACACGAAATCAAATGATTGAATTTCTGGATGTTAGACAACGAACGATCAGAATCTACCAAGCTCTTAAATAAACTGATGAACGGTTTGTACTCCTCATGTTTACCACTAAAAATTTGGGTAATTTGAGTTTAGGCAAATGCGAACTATGTGAGGTCGAGGGAACATTTTCTGAGACTTGGTGAGCACTTAAAGCGGCCATAAACAGCCGAGTCGATTGAGCCATGTCCGTCTGTCCGTCCGTCCGTCTGTCCGTCTGTCCGTCCGTCTGTTTGAACGCGTCGATCTCAGAAACTATAACAGCTAGAGACTTCAAATTTGGTGTGTAGGTTGCTGGATACCGGACGCAGATCGAGTTTGTTTTTAAATTTGGATCGGACCACTATATCATATAGCTGCCATAGGAACGATCAGTCGAAAATCAAGTCTCGGTATGAAAAACTTTTTCGTTGTTTGACATATGTAAACCAAACTGGCAGAATATGCATATGGGATGGTCCCATACATCCTGACCAAATTTGATTGAAATCGGACCACTATATCATATAGCTGCCATAGCAACCATCAGTCGAAAATCAAGTCTTAGTATGAAAAACTTGTTTGTTGTTTGTTCTATCTGAATCAAACTCACAGAATATGCATCCGCGATGGTCCCTTATAACCTGACCAAAATTGGTTGAAATCGGATCACTATCACTGCGGACGGCAGTCCGCGCTAGTGACGAAAGCAGCACGAAGGGTGCGAAGGCGACTAGCATATATACACAGGAAGAATGGAAGATTTGCTATGACTGTCCGATCAGGTCGAGTTATATACCGATCGAAAGGTATTAATTAAACTTACAAGTGTGCATACTAAGACTTTTGAAAACTCACCTGGTTCGTGAGATAAACAGGTGTAAGTGGGAGGGGCAAAATTTACATTATTGGAGCTAATGGGGCCGTTGGAGCCTTTTTGAATTTTCGTTGAATTTTTTACAATTCTCATCAAAAATACGCGTCGAATGACACCTCGATCATCAAAATCGGACAACTGGTTCAAAAAATAATTAATTTTGAAATTTTGAGTCGCCTTCCGAAAATGAGATGAAAAGTCAGTTAGGGTATTCACTTTACTGTGGCAGCCTGGCACATGGCACATGTCCTAAACGTCACAACAACAATTTGTACTGAAAAATTTCATGCCTTGATGTCAGACCCAGACCCTTGACTACGAAAAGTCTGGCATATATGCCCATGTAGAGATGACAAAAAACCCGATAAAAAGTCGACAATTTCAATCGAAATTTAGTATTTTCGGCATTTTTTAGTGCGAACGTTTTGACAACAGAAGCTGTTTAGTGACGCAACGCAACAAAAGTAAGTCTAACAGGTTTTGCTGATAAGATAATTTAAATTTTTAATTGCTAAATTGCAGTGGATACAAAGCGTAGGACTCCTAAGCGACTTAGTGAGCCGAAGAAGTGGTCGGATAAGGAAGTGGGCGACATCTTAAACTATATGCAAGTGCATAGAAATATAGAGGTAAGAAATGGGTCATGGTTTAATTTCTTTAGTTTAATTAGCTTGTCTGATACTCTTACAGAAACCTATTGCCCAGATATATTACAAAAAGCTGCTGGAGCAAACTAAGATAGAAGCCACCTGGAATCTGGTTCGCTACAAGGTTCGCCATCTAAGGACCGGCTGGCAAAAAGCCAATTTGTTTAGCAAGTCCACTGAGGCTGGAGTGGAAGAAGGGGACGCTGAAACTACCGTGCGAGGTACAATAAAATATTTTTTTAAGTATTGTGGGATAAATAACGGATTTCAAACTTTACAGCGAAATTGTTAAAGATGTGTCCCTACTACGACCAACTGGACGATATATATTCTGGCGGAAAAGATGTGAACGTTGTTGTTGTGGAGTCAGAGGACCGTCCCCTATGGACTAGTGACAACTCAGTTGTAGATCTGGAGTCGATAGTGGAGGCCCCATTTTTAATTGAATTGGACGACTCATCCAATTTAAATACCTCAAGTTCCACCGAGCTATCGTTTGCGGAAAAGACAAAGATGAAGGCCCAGAAGACTTCATTGGCGCAGCTGGTCTCAATAGAGTCGAATCGGAGCCAGTTCCGTGAGGATCGGCTAAAAATAGATAGGGAGGCTCTCAACCTACAGGTTGATCAATTTGTGTGGAACAAAGAGCTAGAAGAGCGCAAATTAAAATTGGAAGAAGATAAAAAGGAAATGGACGAACGCAAGTTGCGATTAAAGGAAAGACAAATGGACTTAAAGAAAAAGCAGGCTGACAATGAATTCAAGCTTAAGCAACAGGAGCTGGAGCAGAAAGAGAGAATTTTAAAACTAGAGCTTGAGCTAAAATATAAAAACCACAATTAAAAGAGTAAAAATCTGAGTTTTTATTTAAACATTAAATTATATAAAGACTTTCTTTTGTTTTCTGACGCCAAACAGAGTGCACCACTGGGTTCAGCCTCGGTATGACCATCACAGTTTGATTCCACTTCTTCATCAATGTCTTCTAAGTCAAATTCTTCTATCAAAATGTTGTGAAGAGTGCAGCAAACAAGCACCCAATTGCAGAACAAATGCTGGCTTTTTGGGTCCTTTAAACGGATGCTCAATTCTTTCAGGCTGCAAAACCTCCCTTTGAGGACCCCAAAGCAATTTTCCACTCTCACACGATATTGGCGGTGCCTTTTGTTGAATCGTAACTGCTGGTCCACATCCATTATTCGGGAGTTACTCCGAAAGGGGGTTACCAAAAACGTAGACTGTGGGTAGGCGGAGTCCCCTGCGATCCACTCCTCTCCAGAAAAATATCGCTCAGGGTATCTACCGATTGAGCAGTTTTTAAAAACTTTTGAGTCGTGGTAACTGCCAGGACTTCCTATTACTGCATTTCTTATGCGAAGTTTTTGGTCACAAACTACTTGCAGCTTTACAGAATAGATGCGCTGACGAGAAAAAAATATACTTCATGGCACTTGGCCGGCTTCTCGAAAAGCTTAATTTCGCTGCCATCGATATATCCCAGGCACAATAAGATTTAATCACAATAAGAAATGACAGTAATCTAAATGTAAATAAAAACAGCTGACTGGGCAGATTTAAAACAAAAAGGGCTGTTCACGTTTCAAGTTTGGGACATGTGCCATGTGCCAGGCTGCCACAGTAAAGTGAATACCCTAAGTATGTTTGTTTGTTTGTTTGTTTGTTTGTATCAAAGCGATGATTTAGCTTAAAAGTTTGAATGAGGACTTGTTCCCGCTCAAAAATCTAGAAACGTTTGTTCTACGACTTTTTCGAAAAATCGCTAGTTTAGCGGGAAATCGCTAAAAACCGCTAAAACTAAAAACCCCCATAGTGTCCAAACTATGAAAGCTACAGATATGATCTATATGTCGTTGGAAAGGTACTTTGAAGGGCTCTTAAGCATATGTTCAAACTTTTTTTCTAAAGTACACAGGTAAAAAGCTACAGGTGAAAAAAGGTAATTTTTTCCACATTTTGGCGGTTTTCGAGAAAACGCCGCTAGCGATTTTTTTTAATTTTGAATATGTTTGAGCTTTTAATATTTCGCGTTTTTTGATACATCATGCATAAATTTTTGTTGATTGGTTTGGAAGATATAACCTATTAACTGAATATATACGTTTTACTTTGAATTGGAAAAGGACAGCAGCAACAAAGTGTCATAGCAGCCAGAGTTTGAGAGTGCTGATAAATTTTGCGCTTGGCATGTTGGCATGTGTGTTAGTAAAGAGAAACAGTGTTGCCAGACAGTTTCTTTTTGCTTGTACAAACAATAAACACCGATTGACAAAGTTACACTGTAAAAAAATATTTCAATTGTCAAAACTTCCTATGTCTTATTAACAAATTTCTGATATCTTATAAAAAAACCTCTTTACGAGGTAAAAGTCTAGTGACGAAAACATTTTCATGCCCCAAAATTTCTGATATCCAATTTTGTGACGAAAAATATTACATTTTACACATGATTATTAAGAAAAAAATTTTGTCACTGGCTCTGCGCAAAAAAGTACTACTAGTATATACTGGTATTTATTAGTTATGAAAAATTTAGCGCAATGTGTCCAGTGACAAAATTTTTTTTTTAATAATTCATGTGTAAAATGTAATATTTTTCGTCACAAAATTGGATATCAGAAATTTTGGGGCATGAAAATGTTTTCGTCACTAGACTTTTACCTCGTAAAGAGGTTTTTTTTATAAGATATCATATAGCTGCCATAGGAACGATCAGTCAAAAATCAACTCTTAGTATGAACAACTTTTTTGTTGTCTGAGATAACTGAACCAAACTGACAGAATATGCATATGAGATGGCACAGGGTATCCTGCAGTCGAGCAAACGCGACTGTAGCCGCGCCCACGTGTTCCCACTGTGTTACAAAGCTTTCCGGCAGTTCTGCGTCCCACTCTTGCTTAAGCAGCCACAACTCCTGTAGGAATATTTAGCCTAAGATGACAACTGGACTTAAGAATCCTGGTGGATCGAATACCTGAGCCAAATCTGATAAGACTGCTCGTTTTCTTTTTCTTTTTAAATTTAGATTTGTAGTGTATTATCTTTCTCCTTCTGTTTGTCTTTTCGAAATGTTTTTCGTCTACTTGTCTCAAATTACCGGTCTTTTTGAATGGATTAGTTGATTTTGAACGTACCAAAGGTGATTGTCTATAATTAGTATCAATTTCAAAATCTGTACGGTTTTCATTTAGTTTATCTATTTGAGTTGTTTTGTTAAGTTGAGTGTTATATTCTGGGGTTCCTGCGTATATAAAAATGTCTGCTGGTGTTCTACCTGTTGTATTTATATATGGTTTTGTGATTATAAGTGTAAAGTATTATTTCGAATCTAGTAAGCTTATTTTCTGGATCTGATTCGCTGTTTATAATTCTTAATTTTTCATTAATAGTTTTATGAAATCTTTCTACGTCAGATATGCCATTTTTACTTGTTTTTATATTTATATCTACTCCTTCAGCTTTTAGCCATATTTGTAATGCTGAGCACATGAATGCTGAATCTTTATCTGCTTTAATTTCTTTCGTTTTTCCCATACTATTGAAAATTTTAAGTAACGCTCTTTTAGCTTCTAACCAATCTCTACCGTTTACTTCGATTAGGGACGCGAATTTTGAATAAATGTCTATGCAAGAAAGGAATTGTTTATTACCTACCATATAAAAATCTATAACGTATTTTTCTCTGGGATTCAAAGTTTCTGGCGTTAACTCGAGAGCTAGCTTTGTGTCTCTATGCTCTGTTTTCGCAATGTTACAGACTTGGCATTCATTAATAATATTTTGAATTAGGTTTTGGTAATCTGGGTAATAATACTTTTCTTTAAATAATGACGTTAGTTTCTGTATACCTGTGTGTAGGAATTCTTTATGTGTTTTAGTATCGAAGTGTTTAAATTCTGCGTATGTTTGAATATCTTTTAATTTTTTAGTAGATCTCATTACTTTGGTTAAATTGTTGAGACTGATTATTTCCAAGAAAGCGGTTTGAAAAGTTAAGAAATCTGTTTCACAATGAAAATAGATTACGCTTTTCTTTGAACATAAATATTCTTTGATTAGTTCTTTGGCATGGGTGTTGGTCATTTCTTTATACATAATTTGAATTTTAGTTTTATGAAAATAATTTATTACGTTTACTTCGTTTGTATTATACTTAACAAATTCGATCTGCCTATTGTAATAGTTGATTGGTCTTTCTGTAATCGAGATATAATTTTGATCTTCTTGTGCACTGTGTACAGTTGCTGCTGTACTGTTAGGAGATTCTCCTAATAAATTTTCTTCGAGTTTAATTCTTGACAAAGCATCGGCAACATAATTTTCTTTGCCAGGGACATATTTTATGTGATAGTCAAATTCATTTAATTTGATCTTCCATCTTTGAAGTTTAATGTTTTAATGTTTGGCTCTTTAACATTGTTTAACCAAACTAGGGGTTTGTGATCACTGAGGATTTCGAATTTCCTGCCAAAAAGAGAGGACCTGAAGTATTTAGTGGCCCAAACAATAGCTAAAAGTTCTTTTTCTATTGCGGAATAATTTATTTCGTGTTCATTTAATGTTCGACTTGCATAGCATATTGGCTTATGGTTTTGCGATAACACGGCACCTAAAGCAATATTGCTTGCATCTGTAGTTAACGAAAAAGGTTTTTCAAAGTTTGGATAAATTAGTATCGGATCAGATGTAATAAGTATTTTTAATTTTTCAAATGCTGAGACGTACTCTTTGTTACTTATGTCGATTGTTGCATTTTTCTTAAGTTTTAAGGTCATTGGTTTCAGACAGTTTGTTTTTGCTTGTACAAACAATAAACACCTTTTGACAAAGTTGTACCGTCAAAAAATATTGCAATTTTTAAAATTTCTGATATCTTACTCCAAAATTTCTGATATCTTATAAAAAAAACCTCTTTACGAGGTACAAGTCTAGGGACGAAATAATTTTCGTGCACCAAAATTTCTGATATCCAATTTTGTGACGAATAATTTTAAGGTTTACTTTTAAATTACTAAAAAAAATTTTGTCACTCGGCACTGCGCAAAAAATAAATATTTATTAGGTATGAAGCAATTAGCGCAATGTGACGAGTGACAAAATTTTTTTTTAAGAATTTATAAGTAAACCATAATATTATTCGTCACAAAATTGGATATCAGAAATTTTGGTGCATGAAAATGATTTCGTCACTAGACTTGTACCTCGTAAATAGGTTTTTTTTATAAGATATTTTATACACATAATACTTTAGCAAATATGAAAAAATTAAATAGGACCCCAAAATATTCATATAAAATATTGGGGCCCTATTTCCAAAAAAAAAATGAAAAAAGGCCCCAAAATATTCATATAAAATATTGGGGCCCTATTTCCAAAAAAATGAAATAAAATCCCAAAAAAAGGTTTTGGGGCATTATTGCATATCTTCATTTGAAGATAATGAAATAAGGCCCCAAAAAAGGAAATAACACCCCAAATTTGACAAGAAATCGTTGTTGTTATTTCCTATAAATATTTTTGGGGCTTTATTTCCTTTTTTTTATGCGGCCTTATTTCGCAGAGCCTTTTATTATACCCTTGCATAAAAAAGGTGGTAAGTCTGATGTTTCTAATTACAGAGGTATTGCAAAATTGTCAGCTATTACAAAGCTTTTTGAAAAAATGATCTCAACAAATTTGCAACATCTCTGTAAATCTGTCATCTCCCCCTTTCAAAATAGATTTATCAAGTGTCGGTCTACTGCGACCAACTTGCTGGAATTTTCATGCCTAATTAATGATGCATTCCAGAGGAAAATGCAAACTGATGTCATTTATACTGATTTCAGTAAAGCATTTGTTTCTGTGAATCATGATCTTCTCCTTTTTCAACTTGGTTGTATTGGATTCCCTTCTTCTTTACTTTTCTGGATATCTTCTTATTTAAAGAGTAGAACGCAGAAAGTCATTCTCAGATCAACTAAATCTAAACCTGTCTTTGTAACTTCTGGTGTTCTCTTTGCTCTACGTAGTTTAAATTGGAATCCCAATCTTCGCTTGCCATCTTATTCCAGTAGACTTTTACTAATAAACCTTCCTGCACTTTCTGATCGTAGAAAAAATCTTAGTGTAGTTTTTATACCCTGTGCCCATTGAAAATGGTCAAAAAGGGTATATTAGATTTGTGTGATGTATGTAACAGGCAGAAGGAAGCATCTCCGACCATATAAAGTGTATATTTTCTTGATCAGCATCAACAGCCGAGTCGATTGAGCCAGGTCCGTCTGTTTGAACGCGTCGATCTCAGAAACTATAACAGCTAGAGACTTCAAATTTGGTATGTAGGTTGCTGGATAACGGACGAAGATCAAGTTTGTTTTTAAATTTGGATCGGACCACTATATCATATAGCTACCACAGCAACCATCAGTCGAAAATCAAGTCTCAGTATGAAAAACTTTTTTGTTGTTTGAGATAACTGAACCAAATTAGATTGTAATCGGATTTCTATAACATATAGCTGCCATAGCAACCATCAGTCGAAAATCAAGTCTCAGTATGAAAAACTTTTTTGTTGTTTACTTCTGTGTTGTTTTGTGGATCTTCTCGGCTGAAGACATTCGTGGCCAATCGAATCAACCAAAAACTGGATTTGACAGAGGAGCGGCAGTGGCGGCATATCTCCTCAGAAGACAATTCTGCGGATTTGTTAAGCCTCGGAACGAGCGCAACAAAACTTGCGGACTGCGCTCTCTGGTGGCACGGCCCACCTTGGTTGAAGTCTGCTCAGACGGAGTGGCCTAGAACCAACCAGAATCAGGATTCAACGCAAATTAGCATAGACGATGAGATAAGAAACGTTCATTGTAGCGTCCTATTAGTTACTGAGGACGCGAGATGCTGGATATTGAAGCGCTATTCTTCGTACACCCGGCTCGTACGAGTCTTAGCCTACGTGAATCGTTTCATACACAACTGTCGGATAAAGAAGCCTGATCGCTCGGTGGATCTTATTTCCTCTACTGAGCTCTCGAAGGGAATCATCTACGTAGTCCGACTCACGCAAATGTCGGCGTTCCCGGCAGATTGGAAGGCCTTGTCCAGTGGCAAATCACTTACAAAGGACAGCTCACTGTTATCGTTAAACCCATATTTCGACTTAAAGGAGAAAGTTATACGTCTAGGTGGCAGACTACGTGACGCTCTATTGCCGGAAAACGAGAAGCCGGAAGAAGTTACAGCACCAATTTCGTAGGAGCCAACAAGAAACTACAGGCAGGCAAAATGGCATACAAATCGATCATCACCAAATCAATTGCGCCGCAGCTGATTAACAAGGGTATTTCTTGGCATTTTAATCCACCATCAGCCCCACACTTCGGCGGCTTGTGGGAGGCCGGCGTTAAGTCCATGAAATATCACCTAAAGAGATGCATTGGCGAGCGAGTTCTCACATTCGAGGAATGGGCAACAACGCTCGCACAGATTGAGTCTTGCCTCAACTCAAGTTGCTCAGTTGGAGCTCGGAGTATTTATATCGTTTGCAGCGACGACCCAAATGGCTGCAAGAAATGGAAAACCTACAGATTGGCGATCTAGTTCTCATCAAGGATGAACGTTTCCCAAGCAATCAATGGCCATTGGGACGCATCTTAGAAACACATGCGGGCTCCGATGGTTTCATTCGAGTCGTTATCCTCAAATCAGACGGAGGCGTGTTAAAGCGCCCTATTGTTAAACTCTGTCCGCTACCTACGCAAGATAATTGGCATGATTCTAGCACCGACACTACTTGTTAATATTAAATTACACATTTGTACTTCCAGAGCGTTTGGAGTTTAGGTGCTGTGCTGGAAATTCATCGACACTTACAGGAGATCGACGTGGGAGTTAATTTGATGATGCAGTCTGGACTTACATCATCAAAGGGGGGAGAATGTTCAGGCTACGCCAAGCAGTTCAACCCAAGCAGTGAAAAGAGAGAGCAACTGCAGCGAAAGCACAGTTATCTTCGCGCTCTCGCTCTCTTGTATTTTCTTTTATACAGCATAAACTACCTTGCAATTCTGGCGCCTGGAAAAATAACTTCTTCTTCTCTTTTTACAAGCGACACAGAGCACACTTAAAACTTTTGTCAATCAAGCTTTTTGTAATTAATTAAAGTAATATTTAAGAAAGTTTGCTCTTTGGGAATCGCGGATCATTTCGACAGCGGTGTTGAATCCTCAAAGCCGCCCCAAGGATAATCTGATGGCCGCACTTAAATTTCGTGCAGTTTGGGGCTCCGCCAACTTTGGTCGCAGTTATAGCCAACATATTGCAATTGTCAAAATTTCCGATGTCTTATTCAAAAATTTATAATATCTTTTAAAAAAAAACCTCTTTACGAGGTTGACGAAAACATTTTCATGCCCCAACATTTCTGATATCCAATTTTGTGGCGAAAAATATTATGTTTTACACATGAATTATTAAAAAATAAATTTGGGCATAATGCGCAAAATTTTTTAATACCTAATAAATAGTACTTTTTTGGGTGGAGTATAGCTGCATTATATAGTCAACTCTTCTCACGAACGCCGTGAGCTCTTCCGTTTGTCCATCAAAGGTGGGCACTTGTTTGATTTGTCCAAGAGCTTGCTTCAGGAGAAGCTCTGACAAAACGATTGGTGGGATTGATGGAGCTGCTAAAGGTGTCATGATTGATGTTGATAGTGTATTCTTTTTTCTTCCAATTTTTGAGTTTTCTTTGTTTTGTTGTGGCCTATAATTACAACTATCCTCGAATGGTCACAGCAAAATTGACAGAGTTTGTCACGTTTGTTAAGCACAAGCACTTGATTTTGTTTAACCTAGGACGTCAGTTGTCCCTTAGTGGTTATCACTTTTCTTGTAATTTAAACACGCACGTATGTTTTTTAGCGCATACGTATTTTGGTTTAATAAAGTTCAACTTTACTCTAGACTTTGGATATGCGAATCCATAGTAGTCTCTTTAGATTCAGTTGATTACAAATACTTTACATATCCTACCGGCTGCACCAATAACGAGTTCCAACTTTAGTTTATTTAAAGCAAGTGGGCGCGGCTACAGTCGAGTTTGCTCGACTGGAGGATACCCTGTGCCAGTCTTCATAAAATAGAATATGGGTTTGGACCATCTCATATACATATTCTGTCAGTTTTGTTTCACAGTCTTAAACAACAAAAAAGTTTTTCATACTGAGACTTGATACAATCAAATTTGGTCAGAATGTATGCGACCATCCCATATGCATATTCTGTCAGTTTGGTTCAGTTATCTCAAACAACAAAAAAGTCTTTCATACTGAGACTTGATTTTCGACTGATGGTTGCTATGGCAGCTATATGATATAGTAATCCGATTACAATCTAATTTGGTCAGAATGTATTCGACCATCCCATATGCATATTCTGTCAGTTTGGTTCAGTTATCTCAAACAACAAAAAAGTTTTTCATACTGAGACTTGATTTTCGACTGATGGATGCTATGGCAGCTATATGATATAGTAATCCGACTACAATCAAATTTGGTCAGAATGTATGCGACCATCCCATATGCATATTCTGTCAGTTTGATTCAGTTATCTTAAACAACAAAAAGTTTTTCATACTGAGACTTGATTTTCGACTGATGGTTGCTATGGCAGCTATATGATATAGTAATCCGATTACAATCAAATTTGGTCAGAATGTATGCGACCATCTCATATACGAGGGTGGGCTGATAAATAGTTGGCCTACCAAAGAAAAAACGGTTTTTTTTTATTTTTCTTTTTTATTTTTCAACATAATCTCCTTTTAGACGTATGCACTTAGTCCAACGGTCCTCCAATTTTTTTATACCTTCCATAAAATATGACTGGTCCAGGTCCTCAAAATAGGCGTTTGTTTCACAGATCACCTGTTCATTCGACTGAAATTTCTTTCCACCAAGCCATTTCTTTAAGTTTGGAAATAGATAATAGTCACATGGTGCTAAATCTGGAGAATAGGGGGGATATGGAAGAATTTCATAGTGTAGTTCACACAATTTCATCATGGCAACAACGCTCTTGTGAGCCGGAGCGTTGTCCTGGTGAAACAGAACTTTTTTCTTCGCCATGTGCGGCCTTTTTTTCTTTAATTCTGAATCGAACTGTCCCAAAAAGTTAGAATAGTATTCTCCATTAATTGTTCTGCCTTTTTCTAGATAATCCACATGAATTACGCCTCGGCCATCCCAGAAAACCGTTGCCATTACCTTGTTGGCCGACAAACCAATCTTTGCCTTTTTCGGCGCCGTTTCTCCGGTTGAAATCCACTGCTTTGACTGTTCCTTGCTTTCTGGTGTATGGTGATGTATCCAAGTTTCGTCGACAGTCACAAAACGACGCAAAAATTCATTCTTATTTGCGTTTAACAATGCCAAACTCTCCTTCGCAATGACCAAGCGGTTGCGTTTGTGTTCCGCTGAGAGCAATCGCGGCACCCACCTTGACGAAAGCTTACTCATATTTAAATATTCGTGAAATGTTTAGGGCCTTAGCAATCTCTCTCAGCTTTATTCGGCGATGATCCAATATCATTCCGTGGACTTTATCTACCATTTCTGGGGTTGTCACCTCTCTGGGACGTCCCGGACGGTCCTAGTCAAAAATGCTTGTCCGCCCGCGCCTATACTCAGCAGTCCAATATTTAATGGTCGAAATCGATGGAGCTGATTCCCCATAAACTTCGATTAACTCATTTTTTATTTCATCGTTGGATTTCTTTATTAAAAACAGAAATCTAATGACAGCTCGATATTCTATTTTACTCATTTTGGGGACAATGCAAAAGTGACCATGCTAAAACTCCCGCCAAAATTATCAGTGTTGAGAAAAACGCCTAAAACTTTTTCAGCAATCAGCCGATAGAAAACACAAATCGAATAAAATATTTATGGGTTGTTTAAGATGTTTTTTTTTTGGTAAGGCCAAAATAGTTTTTCATACTGAGACTTGATTTTCGACTGATGGTTGCTATGGCAGCTATATGATATAGTAATCCGATTACAATCAAATTTGGTCAGAATGTATGCGACCATCTCAAATACATATTCTGTCAGTTTGGTTCTCATATCTCAAACAACAAAAAAGTTTTTCATACTGAGACTTGATTTTCGACTGATCGTTCCTATGGTAGCTATACGATATAGTGTTCCGATCCAAATTTAAAAACAAATTTGATCTGCGTCCGGTATTCAGCAACCTACATACTAAATTTGAAGTCTCTAGCTATTATAGTTTTTGAGATCGACGCGTTCAAACAGACGGACAGACGGACGGACAGACGGACGGACAGACGGACGGACAGACAGACGGACATGGCTCAATCGACTCGGCTGTTGATACTGATCAAGAATATATATACTTTATGGGGTCGGAGATGCTTCCTTCTGCCTGTTACATCACACAAATCTAATATACCCTTTTGACCATTTTAAATGGGCACAGGGTATAAAAATTGACAAATAACACTTATTTCTCAATTTTTATTATAAAAATCGAAAATAAAAATTGAATTGATATATCTTTTGAACCAAAGAAGCGACATCGTATATAGATTATATATATGATCTACGCATTAATACCTTTCCATTGATATATAATATGTATGTACAAATGCATGTACGCACGTTTATATGATAATATTTTAATAATAATTATGTGTAAATTCTTTTGCCTACCACTTCAACTTGCAAAAAAGTCTATTTATTAGAACTCCATTTGAAATACGAACGCAGTATCGGTCAACTTTTTGTCTATATTGGTTTCAGTTCAGCTCAGTTCAGTCCAGTTTCTTACAGCGACCAGGAAAAAGGAGATCCTCTAGAGAAGAAAAAGAAATTTTCAATCAGTATGTCTTCAAACGAGGAGAAAAAAGCCTGCGTGCAGTTGGTGACTAAAGAAAGAGTGCCTTTCAACTTTTTGATTCTGCACCATTTTAGACTTTTTTGCAGGTTGAAGTGGTAGGCAAAAGAATTTACACATTGTGAGGCAGCATTATACTGCCGCACAATTTTTGTTCCACAATGAACGAGCCATTGGATCGCGCTCGCTCATTTAGTATTTTTGTATTTTTTGCCTGAACGCCGCATGGAGCGAGCATCTTCTGTTCAGAGAACTAGCGCAAGGGAATAAGTCGCGTTCTCGTGAACCGATAGTTTTAGTTACAAAGAACCACACCCCGGAGCGCGATCGTTCATTGAGTTCCAGCTGTGAACTAAATTTCCGTCACGCGTGCCGGCTGGACTTTTTCTGACGGGCTTGAACGAGACAGACGTGTTTTCGGAACCTCGCGATTTTTGACAAAGTAAAACCACAGCAAAGTGTCCACGCGCGTGAAAAGTGAATAGTAACAACGAGAACATTTTTTTCCCGCGCCACAACAACCACAACAACAGCAAGCACATTTTATGTGCTAAAGTGTGTGCCTGTGCAGCCGCCACAACAACAACAACAACAGCAAGCACATTTTATGTGCAAAAGTGTGTGCCTGTGCAGCCGCCACAACAACAACAACAACAGCAAGCACATTTTATGTGCAAAAGTGTGTGCCTGTGCAGCCGCCACAACAACAACAACAACAGCAAGCACATTTTATGTGCGAAAGTGTGTGCCTGTGCAGCCGCCACAACAACAACAACAACAGCAAGTACATTTTTGAGTGAGTGTGTGCCCATGCAGCCGCCACAACAACAACAACAACTGCAAGTACATTCCGATCGTGTGTGTGTGTGTCAGTGCAGCCGCACCAACATCAGCAACAACAGCGACCGCTTTTGGTGCGTGGGTAGCCGTGGCGACAACCACATTTTGCACGTGTGTGTGTGTGCGCTAGTGCAGCCGCAGCCGCCACCGCCATAACCAACAAAATATTTTGGCGCGCGAGTGCCACCGGCCGGCAGCGGCGAAGACCGTACGCGAAGTACGGGTAGCAGTGAGCAGCAACGAGCCACCTGCGGAAGGAGAAAAGATTTTGTGTTTCCACGTTTGTATCAGCGGGTAAGCTGGCCAGAGGCTTCCGTCTTTTGTCCTTCTTGGCTCCGCCTATGGAGCAGTAACACGTTCTTCTTCAATGTGCAACTGACAATCAACTGTAAAAGCAAAGAGGAGAATAAAACTACGTGGCGCGACATGTCTCTGTAACGATAATGGCGATGTTCCTTTCCTTATTATGCTGGTTCGGGTAAACTTTCTTTTCCTTATTTTCCCAGGTTATTTGATGGGAGCCCTAGGAGGAGATGCATGTTCGGAACGACCGGCCGAGCTTGGTGTTTCGGGAGTGGCCCAGGAATGGGAATACTATCTTATAGTTCCCATTCCGAAGCTCTCACCGGTGCTCCAGGCCTGGGAACACCGGAGTCCGGTTCGTGGACCGAGTTACCGTCATACGGACTCGTTGCCCACGGATCTGACCCTGGCGGCCGGATCTGCGCGGCGCTGAGGGCATCCTTGAAGGGAGAGATAACGTCATACGGTTTCTCCTTTCTGGGTTGCATCCCTTAGCGTCGCCAGAACGGAACGAACGTGCGTCCCAAATCCAAACCGAGGGGCTCAGGAGGTACGCGAAGGATGACGCAACGGGCATCGGGAGTCCCTACTCGTCCTCCTGGGCCAATCTTGGGCTCACATCAAGGGCATCTAAGCCGATTTTCGAGCGGGAACGTCCGCTTAGCCGCTGACGCTCCCGCCGCTCTTGCCAGCCGTCCCAGATGTTATAAATTTTCTGTAACAGACCCTGGCCGGACTGAGACGCCGACCCCGGCTGGAAAAGCTTCGTTACAGATGGCGCCCGAGCAGGGACGTCTGGAACAAAATTCCTATTAGGCATTTTTTTGACATCGTGAGCATCGATATCGGCCAACCATATATTCCCCCCCTTATCAGACATCATGCCATTTATCGTTACAAGGTACAGGGTATTGTAGAGTAGCTACAATATTACATTGTTGCATTTTTTTTGAGGAAAGAATGCATATGAAAGCGAGCCCGTCAGAAAAGTCACTCACGGGATTTTCACAACTATAGGATTCCGATTTCGCCCACTAGACACAGAAATTTCATGGCCCTTGTAGCTAGCAGTACTAACCACATACCCTGTAGAACATTATACATTGATATTTCTACACCACATTTTTCCACGCGGCATTTTTTTTTCCCGCGCGGCATGTATTTTCCACGCGGCATTTTTTTCTCACACGCGGCATTTTTCCACGCGGCTTTTTTTTTTCATGATCAGCGAATTTCTCTTCGCCTGCCCGAAATATTTTTTTGGGAAAGTAAACTTTGTTAAATTTTTGCCCAAATGCGAAAATTCAAGTTCTCGGAAGAGGCGATAGAGCCGTTCTTCAGCGAGGATTTGGACAAGGGACAGGAGGATCAATATATTTGCCGCCAGGAAAAGTGTGCGAAACCACAGGGAAGCCCGGTCAAGCCGCTGTGATATTTTTTGGGAAAACAAAAAAAAAAAAAAAAAAAAAAAAAGAAGCGGTATTTTTTTTTGAGGGGTAATTTTCCAATGGGCTATATTACTTAGTCTCCATTTTTCTCTCTTCGCACCCAGTAGCAGCGTGCCCACACATTAGCAGCACTAGTTCTCAGCACAGAGGGAGATTTTGTTGCTGTTTTCCAGATCGCGGAGACCGGAGGAGAGAGGCAAGGCCGGGACGCCGGCGCAGCCGACCTGGAGCCAGGCAGACACGGCCGCCAGAGAAGCCGCGCAGGAGTTGGAGGCTGCCAGGGCAGCCGTAGGCTGGGGGCAAATCGACTGGGTAGCCGCCCCAGCATCGTGGCAACTACATGGCCTGTACGGATTAGTTCCGGTTTCTCTCCTGAACGCCGTCTTTAGAGCCCGGGGTCACGCCTGTGGCCGGGACATCAAGGTCCGCATCCAAACCAGCGGCAGGATGTTCCGCGTTCAGATCCGGCAAAATGGAGCAGTCACGGTCACCTACGTCCCTCCGGCTTAACCTTTTGCCGGCCATTCTAATAAATGTAATATTACAAATTTCGTTGCCCAAAATAGCTTTTTTCTGAAACAAGGGGAAAAGAGCCAGATTTGGCGCGAAAGCCGCTAACGGTAGCAGCAGCATCAGAAACCACAAGCGCAAGCAGAGCTGCAACGCGGGCAGCGGCGCAACGTTAGCAGAGACACCGCGTGCGACCACAAAGCTACAACCTAGCTCTGCCGCTACAAGGGCGGGCAGCGCTACGAGCTGGCTCTGTCGCCACGAGCGCGGGCAGAATTTCAAACGAGCAAATTCTGCGCCTCGTGTGCGAGCAGCAGCCACAAGCTGGTTCTGACGCCACAAGGGCGAGCAGAGGGCTAGGCAACATTTTTGTCGCGACGCTTACGCGAGCAGCGCTACACCACGGCCTCTGCCGACGTCGACTGCGATCGCTACAGGTCTCATGTTTTGAGCCGACGCATCGAGGAGGCAGTCAGTGCAAGACCACCACCGCGAGCAGTTCAAGAAAAGTAACTTAAGCAACAAGCAAAGCAAAACAACGTAATCAGTAAACAAAGCAAAGCAAGTTAATCAGCAAGCAAAGCAAAGCAACTAAAGCAAACGGAATAAAAGCAAAAGTAACCGACCGAGATACAACGTGAGCAAGCCGAACCAAAAGCGCGGTGATTATTTTCGGGTTTCAAGACTAGAGGAGTCCTCCATGTGTTAACGTGAAATAATCCAGCCGCGACTGGTTGCAATTGTGCGAATTTTCCGTGATCACATCTGAAGTTAGCCACGTGCACCGCCAGGCATAGAGCCACGCCCTTCACAAGTGCCTTTCGCATCAAGAAACGTGTCGCTTCTTCTTCTCGCACAGCAAGCAACCACGTGTGCTTAGCATAGGGAAGTGCTTTTCATTCATCTCCGCTAATTCACCCGTGCGCTAGTCAACATGGTCGGTGTCAGTTGGGTATACTTTCGACGCCGGGATCAATTGATCGCGATAGCAACCGAATTTGGCCTCGATTCTGAGGGGACCGTATCGGATCTCCGTGCCCGGGTTGCGGAATTCGTTTCCATAAGCACCCATGCGGAGCAAGTCCAGCAGCGGTTGCTAGAACTGGAACAACAATACCGGGATGCCTCGGGATCCGACCACAGCGACACCAAGAGTCGATCCCGCAGTGTCTCACCAGTCCCAAGGGACCAAGTTGTGCCACAAGTGATCGTGACGGGGCCGGGCAATCCACCACCGGAGACTCGAATGAGCAGTCGGCTTGTCCAAAGGAATCGCAACCATTCCCCCGCCACGCAGAACACGAGCCGCACAGACACACCATATCGCACGATAGCGGAGAAAGTGCATCGCTGGGGTATTCACTTTGATGGGCAGTCGGATCCGCTGAGTTTCATTGAACGGGTGGAGGAACGCGCCGCGGCTCACCTGATCGACCTGGCACACCTTTCGCAAGCCATTCCAGAACTGCTTACTGGGAATGCTAGTGACTGGTTCCGTGTCAGTCGGTTGCAGGGATCATCATGGGCTACCTTCAAGCGAGATTTCCTAGACTTTTTCTTGCCCCCTCGATATTTTCAGCGCCTGGAGGACCAGATACGAGCAAGGCAACAGCGGCCGGAGGAACCTTTCAAGATGTACATCGTGGAGCTAAGGTTGCTCATGAAGCGAGCAAGTTATTCCGGAACACAGGAGCTGGATCGAGCATATGAGAACTTGCTCCCGGAATACCAGCTGTATATCCGGCGCCATGAGGCGTACTCACTTGCACAACTGACGCAATTGGCCACGGACTTCGAGTTTGTACGGGAGCGCGAACGGCAGAGCGGTGGACCCGCACAACTGGGCCTGGCCATAGCCCACAACCGGGATGAACCAGCCGTCGTGGTCAAACATCGGAATCCTTTCCGAGACCTTCAGCCTAGTCATCAACCTCCAGGAGGAGAACCTCACGTCAGCAGGATGTTACAGGAGTCCGGACCAGCCATCGATGTACAGCGGGCTTGCAGGCGCTGTGGTGAAATCGGTCACCAGGCGCGAGACTGCCGCAACAGACAGTTGTACTATTGCTGGCGCTGTGGCAAACGAGGAACAAAGACGACGGAGTGTTGCGGCTTGGCTTCGGGAAACGGACAGCGGCCTTACCTGCCCCAGGACCAGGTGAGGGCTGCCGCGAACCCGTCCAGGGAATAGATCCAGTCATGCGAGTGGAGAAGGCGCGCATCGTGGCACAAGTCCAGATCGAGGGTCAAGTGAGGCAAGCCACCATAGACACCGGAGCCACGAGGAGCTTCATAAGCGAAGCTGCAGCCAGCCAACTCGGCTCTAGACAGCTACGAGATGTGCGAGCCAAAGTCAGCATGGCAGATGGAAGCCGCGCCACCGTGTGCAAAGCCCTCATCGCAACGGTGCAGCTAGGCGAGAAATGTGCTTGCATACCCTTTCTGGTGCTGTCAACCGTCGTGGACGACGTGGTCTTGGGCATAGATTTCTTGTGTGCCATCCGCGCCTCACTGCATTGCGGGCCTGTGCAATTGCAGTTGACTCCATCGTGCTTGCAGACCCCCACAGGACGTCGTAATACCATCCGCGCCACCACGGCGAGCCAGGATCCTCTTCCCGGTTGGGAAACGACACTGGGCGGAACCATCGAGGCATACATCACACACACTCAGACCGCAAGCGACGCGATACCTCAGGCCACAGCACGCAACACCAGGAAGGAGCCCAAAAAGGGACAGGAGCGATGCCAACAGTGTTCACGGGGGCCACTAGTGGATGGCGAGCCATCTCTACGTCTTTTCCCCTTCGGGGGAACCACAGCCGGACCAGGCGACCTGTCCGCAGCACAGAAGCATCATGGAACCACAGCCGGACCAGGCGACCTGTCCGCAGCACAGAAGCATCATGGAACCACAGCCGGACCAGGCGACTTGTCCGCAGCACAGAAGCATCATGGAACCACAGCCGGACCAGGCGACTTGTCCGCAGCACAGAAGCATCATGGAGGCATCCCCTTCGGGGGAACCACAGCAGGGAAACACTGCCCTGGCCTGCCGAGCCAAAAGCTAGTTAATCAAGACCCAAAGGCGGGCACAACACGTAAGGTATATCAAGACCCCTCCGGGGGCAATCCCACACAAGTCCAGGAAGGCGCAAAGGCGGATACCGCGCGTACAGTAAACCAAGACCCACAGACGGGCACCCCACGCAAGTTGAACCAAGACCCACAGACGGGCACCCCACGTAAGTTAAATCAAGACCCAATGGCGGGCACCACACGCAACAAAGATGACGCTCCGACGACCCCAGGCCAGGAAGACGAGAAGGACCATGAGGCGAAGACGACTGAGGAGATCCGTTCCACCGGGTCAAGTTCTTGGGGACCACTTGAAGATGGCGAGCCATCTCAACGTCCCTACCCCTTTGGGGAAACCACGACCGAGGTTTGCGCCATAGCAATACCCCCGGAACCGGATCCTCACGTCAACGAGGTGGACGACGATGACCCCAGCGAGGCAAAACCAGGTCAAGAAGAGGAACCCGAGCTAGAACCATGGGCTCGAGATTTCCTGGAACGAGAGCTAGCGCAGTTCGAAACACTGACTGGAGTCACACACATCGCAGAGCACGTGATCACCATGAAGGATGACCGCCCGATCAAACAGCGCTACTATCCAAAGAATCCAGCCATGCAGCGCATCATCGACGAGCAAGTCGACGAGCTGCTTAAAAACAACTGTATCGAGCCATCCAAGAGCCCACATAGCGCACCAAACGTGCTTGTGGGAAAGAAGACCGGCGACGTCCGGATGTGCATCGATTACCGGCAGCTGAACGCAAACTCTATCCCGGATGCGTATCCGCTGCCGAGAATCCACCACATCTTGGAGCGACTGCGCAACGCGAGATACATCTCAACCTTGGATCTGAAGAGCGGTTACTGGCAAATTCCTATGGCACGCGGCAGCCGGGAATACACCGCATTCACGGTACCCGGACGCGGCCTCTTTCATTGGAAGGTGATGCCGTTCGGCCTCCACTCAGCGCCTGCCACCTTTCAGAGAGCCCTGGACAGCGTCATAGGCCCTGATATGGAGCCATACGCTTTCGCGTATCTCGATGACATCATCGTGAGCGGCGCATCACTGGACGAACATGTACGCAACCTAGGTGAGGTGCTCCGAAGGCTTAGACAAGCCAACCTGCGGCTCAACCGGGCCAAATGCAAGTTCTTCCGACGCAGTCTAGTTTATCTTGGTCACGTCATCAGTGGAGAGGGAATCCACACGGATCCCGACAAGATCGCAGCAGTCCGAGAGTTACAACCACCAGCGACCTGCCGGGAGCTAAGACGTTGCTTGGGGATAGCGTCCTGGTATCGTCGCTTCGTCCCAAACTTCGCCGACATCGTCCAGCCCATGTCACTCTTGCTCAAGAAAGGCCAGAAGTGGGAATGGAAACCAGAACAGCAAGCTGCATTCGAGGAGCTCAAAGCACGTCTGACAGAAGCCCCAGTCCTCGCCTGTCCGGACTTTAACGAGAAGTTCGTACTCCAAACTGACGCGAGCGACTGCGGACTGGGAGCCGTTTTGACTCAACAGCACCAGGGAGCCGAACGGGTGATTGCCTATGTCAGCCGCCGACTGGTCAAGGCAGAAGAAAACTATTCGGCCACTGAGAAGGAGTGCTTGGCCATAGTCTGGGCCATCCGGAAATTGAGATGCTACCTGGAGGGCTACCGTTTCGACGTAGTAACCGACCACCTCGCACTCAAGTGGCTCAACAGCATCGACAACCCGACTGGACAGATCGCACGATGGGCCCTGGAGCTACAACAGTATCAGTTCGACATACACTATCGCCGAGGCAAGCAGAACGTCGTAACCGACGCCTTGTCTCGCCAGCCACTGGAAGTAGCCTTGCAGGTGACACGAGAGGAAGAACCAAACTGCAAATGGATTACACGGCTCACCAAACGCATCTTGGAGGCTCCGGACCGGTTTCCCGATTTTACAATTGAGGGAAGCCAAGTATACCGTCATCTCGGCCATCGTCCAGAAGAGGAGGATTACGTGCCTTGGAAGCTGTGCGTCGCGTTCGACCACCGACCAAGAGTGCTAGCAGAGTGCCACGACCATCCCACCGCCGGACACCTGGGTATCCGGAAGACGATCGCCCGGATCAGTCAACGCTACTACTGGCCCGGTTTATTCCGGGACGTAGCCCGTTACGTGAAACAGTGCGAGAAGTGCCAAAAATTCAAGGTTAGCCAACTCAAGCCTGCAGGCCGCATGCTGACACGCCAGGTGGAGGAGCCTTTCGGAACACTTTGCGCCGATTTCGTGGGTCCACTCCCACGTTCCAAGCATGGGAATACCATGCTCCTGGTATTCTTTGACGCATTCACCAAGTGGGTCGAGCTCATCCCCTTGCGCAGGGCGACGTCAGCACACCTGGAGCGAGCCTTTCGAGAGACCATACTCAGCAGGTTTGGAGTACCACAGTGTTTCGTGTGCGACAATGGGACACAATTCACTAGTCGTTCTTTCCGTGCTTTTTGCCAAACCGCCGGCATTGAGCTACAACACACCGCCCCGTACAGCCCACAGCAGAATCCGACTGAGCGCGCAAATCGGACAATCAAGACAATGGCCGCGTTCACCAGAACTAATCAATCAGTAATCATGTATTTTGTTTGTTCGATAACAAAGCATCACAATCACAGAATTTCAGCGTACTATTTTGGTGATGAATTTTCAGTCATCATACATCACAAAATTTGAAATCATGATTGCTAATCATTGCATTTCACCAGAATAATCATGCAAATTTCATCGATTTTCTGTTGTCGATTTGATCTGGTGAACACGGCCTATGATTGCACAGAACATCTGTGGGGACCAGAAGACGTGGGACGATCTCTTGCCAGAAATCATGCTGGCAATCAACACAAGTATCTCGGACACGACCGGATTCAGCCCAGCATTCTTAGTCCAAGGACGAGAGCCCCGACTACCGGGGGCACTCTATGATGAGGTCACACACAGTATCGGCCGAGAACCAGAAGCACCAGAAGACAAAGCCAGACGACTGCAGGAGATCTTCAGGATAGTGAAGGAGAATACGCAACGAGCCACGGTGGATCAGGCCAGACACTACAATCTGCGACGTCGCGAGTGGCGCCCCGAGTTACATAGCCTCGTCCTGGTCAAGCATCACGTGCTATCTAACGCCGCTGAGGGTTTCGCAGCCAAGCTAGCACCGAAATACGAGGGTCCGTATTACGTCCGAAAATTTATTTCGCCAAACGTGGTGCGATTACAACAAGTGGGCACATCCCGACGCCGGATAGCCAACTTGGCCGACCTCAAAATCTACCACACTGAGCTCGAACCCGATGCCCAGCCTGAAACGGGTCCCGCCTCATCGGAGCCTGAGGATAACTTGTGCCAAACCCCAGACTAACTTCGCGCACTATGTCCACGATCGCGGCTAAGTCTTACGTCTTTACTCTCCGAAAACTCTACGTCTCTATAACTCTCCGAAAACTCTACGAAAACCCCTACGTCTCTCTAACTCTCCGATATTAAATTACTCCTCTACGTCTTGAACTAACCCAGGACCAAGACGAAAACCCAAGCTAATTAGTTTTCGTTCTTTCCCACAGCACATGGCAGGTCGAGCCGATGAATCCTCCGAGGCCGAGGGGGTCGTCTTGGGAGAGCGCGCGGGGCACTGCGGACGCTACCCACGCCGCCCACACAACGCCGACTACGAGGTGCACAGCCCGTATAATTCCGACGACAGTCGCGGAACAGACCCGGGCCCCGACGCCAGGAGGATGAACCAGGACCGGCTACCCGATTCCTCGGCCATCGGGAACATTTTCGCCGACGAGGTGAATCGCCAGGGTGCCGGAAACTTGGAGCTGCCGCTTTTGGACCACGAAGACTACGCCGAGGTGTTGGCCGCAGTCGGGGATGTCGAGGTCGCCGAGGACTTGCCCTGGGACCAGATTGATTGGGTAGAGATCCCAGTTAGCTGGCGTACTTTCGGCTTGGGGACCATGGTCCCGGCCGTGATACTGGACGCGGTAGCTGTCGGACGCCCTAAAGCCCTGAAGCGCGGGCAGAAGAGGTTTCTGGTGGAGGCGGAAGGCAAGGTCTTCCAGGTGCACATCTCGCACGCAGGCCGCGTTACTGTTGTTCTCCGCCCCCCAAAGTAAAGGGGGGGTGTGAGGCAGCATTATACTGCCGCACAATTTTTGTCCCACAATGAACGAGCCATTGGATCGCGCTCGCTCATTTAGTATTTTTGTATTTTTTGCCTGAACGCCGCATGGAGCGAGCATCTTCGGTTCAGAGAACTAGCGCAAGGGAATAAGTCGCGTTCTCGTGAACCGATAGTTTTAGTTACAAAGAACCACACCCCGGAGCGAGATCGTTCATTGAGTTCCAGCTGTGAACTAATAGAAAAACATGGTGGAATTTCCGTCACGCGAGCCGGCTGGACTTTTTCTGACGGGCTTGAACGAGACAGACGTGTTTTCGGAACCTCGCGATTTTTGACAAAGTAAAACCACAGCAAAGTGTCCACGCGCGTGAAAAGTGAATAGTAACAACGAGAACATTTTTTTCCCGCGCCACAACAACCACAACAACAGCAAGCACATTTTATGTGCAAAAGTGTGTGCCTGTGCAGCCGCCACAACAACAACAACAACAGCAAGCACATTTTATGTGCAAAAGTGTGTGCCTGTGCAGCCGCCACAACAACAACAACAACAGCAAGCACATTTTATGTGCAAAAGTGTGTGCCTGTGCAGCCGCCACAACAACAACAACAACAGCAAGCACATTTTATGTCCGAAAGTGTGTGCCTGTGCAGCCGCCACAACAACAACAACAACAGCAAGTACATTTTTGAGTGAGTGTGTGCCCGTGCAGCCGCCACAACAACAACAACAACAGCAAGTACATTCCAATCGTGTGTGTGTGTGTCAGTGCAGCCGCACCAACATCAGCAACAACAGCGACCGCTTTTGGTGCGTGGGTAGCCGTGGCGACAACCACATTTTGCACGTGTGTGTGTGTGCGCTAGTGCAGCCGCAGCCGCCACCGCCATAACCAACAAAATATTTTGGCGCGCGAGTGCGGTCGACGCCGGCAGCAACCACAAGCAGCAGCGCAGCTTTCATAGCTGCACCACAACGGCACTCTCGTGCAGGGCAATCCCTCCGAGCACCACACCGACACTCTCGTGCAGGGCAATCCCTCCGAGCAGTCCACGGCCACCGGCCGGCAGCGGCGAAGACCGTACGCGAAGTACGGGTAGCAGTGAGCAGCAACGAGCCACCTGCGGAAGGAGAAAAGATTTTGTGTTTCCACGTTTGTATCAGCGGGTAAGCTGGCCAGAGGCTTCCGTCTTTTGTCCTTCTTGGCTCCGCCTATGGAGCAGTAACACGTTCTTCTTCAATGTGCAACTGACAATCAACTGTAAAAGCAAAGAGGAGAATAAAACTACGTGGCGCGACATGTCTCTGTAACGATAATGGCGATGTTCCTTTCCTTATTATGCTGGTTCGGGTAAACGTTCTTTTCCTTATTTTCCCAGGTTATTTGATGGGAGCCCTAGGAGGAGATGCATGTTCGGAACGACCGGCCGAGCTTGGTGTTTCGGGAGTGGCCCAGGAATGGGAATACTATCTTATAGTTCCCATTCCGAAGCTCTCACCGGTGCTCCAGGCCTGGGAACACCGGAGTCCGGTTCGTGGACCGAGTTACCGTCATACGGACTCGTTGCCCACGGATCTGACCCTGGCGGCCGGATCTGCGCGGCGCTGAGGGCATCCTTGAAGGGAGAGATAACGTCATACGGTTTCTCCTTTCTGGGTTGCATCCCTTAGCGTCGCCAGAACGGAACGAACGTGCGTCCCAAATCCAAACCGAGGGGCTCAGGAGGTACGCGAAGGATGACGCAACGGGCATCGGGAGTCCCTACTCGTCCTCCTGGGCCAATCTTGGGCTCACATCAAGGGCATCTAAGCCGATTTTCGAGCGGGAACGTCCGCTTAGCCGCTGACGCTCCCGCCGCTCTTGCCAGCCGTCCCAG
The DNA here is from genome assembly GCA_963924055.1 of Drosophila limbata. Taxonomy (NCBI): domain Eukaryota; kingdom Metazoa; phylum Arthropoda; class Insecta; order Diptera; family Drosophilidae; genus Drosophila; species Drosophila limbata. The sequence goes on from CAWUOW010000172.1 coordinate 1,288,787, forward strand.
ATGTTATAAATTTTCTGTAACAGACCCTGGCCGGACTGAGACGCCGACCCCGGCTGGAAAAGCTTCGTTACAACATAATTTTTTGTAAAATGATAATTTCCGTTTATTATATTCACTCAACTTTTCGGTTCGCAATCTCACATAAGAATGCCCGCTCGCATATCGATATATCGATATGCTGTCCATTAACAGGGCTGCTTATTGAAACTTATCGATAACAATATTCGGTATTTAGTATTTAAATAATTCATATTTTACATTCGGGCAGCCGGACTTTAGATCGACCACGATCTTACAATATAAAGTACAGTTTTACTTATGTTTACCAATTGTACATATATCACTTATTTGAATGTTAACAGCATAATGTTATGGTTTTGTCTTTACACTGTACCCAGTGCTTAAGTCTTGCTGGCTCTAAAATACTTCGAAATGGTAGCTGTGTTAACTGGCAGTCTTCTGTGTCCACTACCTCATAACGATCATTATCAAACACTCGACTAATCTAGTATGGGCATCGATATTTTGGAGCGAATTTCTTGGTGACCCCGGGCGTAGTATCCACATGTCGAACCGCTACGTAGTCACCAACCTCATATGTTAAGGGGGCTTTGTGTTTCTTAGCGTAGATTATCTAATTTCTCATTTGTGAATTCCGAATGTTTACACCTGCTGTTTCACGAATTGATTCTAAATTTATATTGTCTACCAACAGTTTCTCCTCTAAATATTCGCTTAATTCGTCAACGAAGGGTCCTTTCTGGGGTATTCCGAACAGAAGTACACTAATAGTCTTTTGTGTGCTACTATGAACAGCATTATTAATAGCGTACTCAACTTTATTCATAAGCTTGTACCAAAGGCAAAGGCTCTGACAGTTTTCCTAGCATTGGTGTAAGAACACGATTTACATACACGCTCAACCTGACCGTTTGCTTGCGTTGCTCTCGTGGCGACCTTTATATGTTCAATGCCTCGTTCCTGCAGAAAATTAGCAAATTCCAATGACGTAAAGCATGTCCCTCGATCTGATATTATCCTTGTTGGACGACTATAGAATTCGAAATATTTACTCAGCGCATCCCTAGCTTCTCGCGTGCTTGTGCTATTAACTGGAAACAGCTTAACAAATTTGGTGAATGAATCAATAACAACGAGTAGATGCTTTCTCTTAGAGTTGATACTTGGCAGAGGACCCAAATGGTCAATATTTAGGGTATGAAAGGGTTTGCACGATTTTGGTATACTATGTAATGTTCGGTTATGTATCGTCTTGGGCATGGAGTGTGATATGCATGGTAAACAATGTCTTATAAATTCTGTCACTTTACTTCGCATTGCAGGAAACCAATATATTCTTGTTAGGTCACTAACACATTTCTCCATCGCTAAATGTCCTAACTTTTCATGAGATATCCTTATTAGTTTTTCTTCCATATACTTTGGATCGTAAAGGCATAATTTGTTATCACAATTTCTTCTGTATACAATTCCATCTACCAACTCAAAATCAGTCTCAGTTCCTTCGTCAATCAGTTTCCTAATTCTTACTATTTCTAAATCGCGCATCTGCTAAGTTTGCAATATTAAATCAATATCGCCAGGAGTTACACCTACAACCCCAACTACTCTCAATGATTTTAATAAATGTTCTTCTTTAAACTCAAATGCTTCGGCTATTTCCGAAGATGCATCTTCTGCATGCTTGTACTCCTCTGTAGTATGCATACTTATTGAATATCCACTGTACCAAGAGTACTTAAAGAATACACACTGTAACACTTTGTTGCAGTGTTTACGTAAACACAGTCCCGGTCTTAACTCGTGGCCGAAATATGAGTCGATCGTCGCTCTCCCAGAATATGCAAGTGTCAGCATTCTGCTTTCATGCGCCGACCACTTGAATGAACTCAAGTGCTTGCCTACGCGCGATCGCTCCAGTTTAAGAGAGCATAAATATGCATAATACATAATAACATACACATATGTAATATATAAGGAACATACATAACTCTCTCTCAACTGTTCAAACTGTGTACAATGCAGCAATGAGACTTAGGCTTACTTAGAACCTAAGTAGAATGTTTAAGATCAGAATCAACTGAACGTTGGAAGCGGCACCACTGCTGCCTCCACTAAGAATATCCAATAAATTCCTAAACATCAATATCAAAGTGACTTTAAATATTACATGGCGACCGTGACAGGATCACAAGCCTGCGTCAAGTGCTACAACAAAACCAAAAGGAACGCACCTGTAGCTAACATAAGCCGGCACTACGGCAGTTTTTGACGGCAACTAACTATGGACAATGGAAATTCTGAGTGAGTAGAGTGTGGATATGGCAAATAAAAGAGGCGGTGTAAGAAATAAAATAAAAAAGAGAATAGCCAGCCTAAATTGGCAGCTATATACTCAACAACCTCCACCAGCCTGGTCAACAGCTCAGCAGAGCTTGACCATTTGCGAGAATACTTGCAAAATACTAAAGCAAAGCCAAGTCCCACTCTCTCACATATTCAAAATATAACAAATATTAATAAAAATCAACCTCCATCCAAGAAGCAAATGCCCAAGAGAATCAAGGAGTGCCCAAAGGACTGCGAAGGAATTTGGAGTCCACACTGCATTGGCACATGCACCAGAGATAAAGCCTGTGCGATGACCAGCACCGGCAACGCCTGAGCTCATAGGCCCCGGACAACAGCAGCAGCAACAACGACAACAGCAGCAACAATGGCAACAGCAGCAACAACAACGACAACAGCAGTAACAACGGCAACAGCAGCAACAACAAATTAAGGACCGACAGCGTTTCCGAGAACGCCCTCCAATTTTTTTTATATATATGTAAAAATAAAATGCACTGCGCTGCATAAAAATTAATCTTAATACAAATATTGTTAAAATTGAGCGGAAACATTTTCGCCCGATTAGAAGTATAGCCTGTAACGCTATGCGAACCGATAGGCAGATACATGTAAAAAAAAATATAATTAATGAACGACAACAGAATTAGTAAATCAGTTGAAAATTTAAATTTTATAGAACATTTTGAGAAAATACACAAAAAATCCGGAAAAATGGGTTTAGTATATTTAAAATCAGTAGACTCTACAGCAAATGTAATTAATAAAGTAGAAACAAACAGTGCTGATCTAAAATTGATACACATATTATTAACAATAATTGTTGTCATAATGACCGCAAATTGTATTTATAAATTATACAAATTACACAACAAATGTCTAAAGAAAAAATATATGAGCCAAGCAAATGACTTGGACAAAATATAAATAAATAAAAAAAAAAATTTTTTTTACTAAAGTATGGCTAAACTAAGAACAATTAAAGAGATAGATAGAGTAAAGAAACAGTTCATATCCATAAAATAATGGAATGGAACAATTTATATAAAGAACTAAATAACATAAAAGTAGATTTTGATAAATCATATAAGTCACTTACTCAAAACAGGCCAATTCAAAGAAATACCATTAAGAAACATGTAAAGATACTATTAAATTGCTTTAATGAAGCACGTATTCTAATACATGGCCAGAGAGAAAAATTAAATCAAGATCATTGGTCACAAGTATCAAAATTCTTGATCAGACTACGATCTAATTTAATATCAATTAAACTAAAGTTTAATTTGGATATATCAGTACCAACCATACTTAACTCTTCTCTAACAATTGAAACTGGTGATGAACCGGAATCAACAGAACAAACCGACACTGACCAAATAGAGCCAGAAGAGCTTGAGATAAACCCTAAAATAGAAGAGCAGGATTTAAATAATCTAACTATTCCAGCTGTTTTGATGTCAGATCTGGATAATTCAATAGATTCTGATGCTTCTTCAAGCATAACAGAGAATAAAACAGGCAACAATATCACAATGGCGCAAACTAATATCGATTTTATTAATACAGCAACTAAGCTTATACCAGCTTTTGATGGTAAAGCTGAAAACTTACCAAGTTTTATTGATGCATTACAAATATTGGAATTAATAAAAGGCGAACACGAACAATTAGCAGTTTCTATAATAAAATCAAGACTAAAAGGTGTCGCCAGAAATTTAGTCGGAAATGAAACAACAATAACTGATGTCATTTCCAAATTAAAAAGCAATGTCAAAGGCGAAACTGTAGAAGTATTGTCAGCAAAACTGATGAATCTACAGCAACGCAATAAAACTGCTAACCAGTACACACTGGAGGTTGAGCAGTTGACAAAAATGTTAGAAGGTGCATATATAACAGACGGCTTACCCCTAGAGTTAGCCAGAAGTTATTCCACTCAGCATGCAGTCAAAGCAATGACTAAAAATTGCACAATCGATAAGGTAAAACTTATCATGCAAGCTGGTACCTTCAACACTATGAATGAGGCCGTATCAAAGTTTGTAAATTGTTGCACAGAGGCAACCGGACAGCCAAACACTGTCCTATATTACAAAAACAATCCACAGCGCGGCGGAAACCGCGGACGTGGAAATTATAGAGGTAACTTTCGCAACAATAGTCGCAACAATAGTTACAACAATAGTTACAACAACAGTAACCAATACAATAATGGACGAGGCCAATATAGAGGAAACTCTAGAGGCCGTGGCAACTCGAATCGAGGCCACAACTATAACAACCCAAGTAATGTCAGAGTAACCAATAATACATCGGAAAACTCGCAAAACCCTTTAAATACTCAACAGTAGAAAATGCAAGGGTTCATACCATTAATCTCAGTCAGAACATATTTGTATCATTCAACCATGTGGCTACAGGAAAAGAACTTGTCTTTTTAGTAGACACAGGTGCAGACATTTCAATAGTCAAAGAAAATTCTGATGTCTTTCATGACATAAAAGATAATTATATTATAGACATAAAAGGAATAAGTCAAGAGGTAACCAGATCCAAGGGGTTAACTTCTATTGAGATACAGACCACTAAGTACATAATTCAACATGATTTTCATATCGTGGATTTACAATTCGCTATTCCTTGTGATGGCATATTAGGAATCGATTTTATAAAAAAATACAACTGTCAATTAGACTTCAAGCCATCTGAAGATTGGCTTATAATGAGACCTAATAACTTAAAATTTCCAATTTATGTTCCAATAACATACAGTTCTGGCAACAACTCAATACTTCTGCCAGCAAGATCCCAGGTTATTAGGAAAATCCATCTAAATTCAAAAGAAGACAGTGTATTGATTCCAAATCAAGAAATTAAGCATGGTATCTACATAGCAAGTACCATAGCAACATCTAAAAACGCTTTTATAAGACTACTCAATACAACAAATAAAGATCAAGTAGTCAGTACAAATAATTTGGCGTATGAATCACTTTCGAACTACGAAGTAGTCAAAACTAATCTAGACAATAGAGAAAAATCTGTGTTATCTCAACTTTCAAAAAACTTTCCTCCACAATTCAAAACACAGCTTCAAGCTTATGCACCCAATATAATGATATATTTGTATTGGAATCCGAACCAATAAGCACAAATAATTTTTATAAACAAAAATTGAGATTAAAAGATGATGAGCCAGTGTATATAAAAAATTATAGAAGCCCACACAGTCAGGTGAACGAAATACAGAAACAAGTTGGAAAATTGATCACCGACGGGATTGTAGAACCATCTGTATCTGAATATAATAGCCCATTATTACTTGTCCCTAAAAAACCATCACCAGGTTCAGAACAAAAGAAATGGCGATTAGTGATTGACTATCGTCAAATTAATAAAAAATTACTGTCCGATAAATTTCCGCTCCCAAGAATTGATGATATTTTAGATCAACTTGGACGAGCAAAATATTTTTCATGCCTTGACTTAATGTCAGGATTTCATCAAATTGAACTCGAAAAAAGTTCAAGAGATATAACGTCATTTTCAACGAGCAGTGGCTCGTATCGCTTCACGCGATTACCTTTCGGTCTAAAAATAGCGCCTAATTCATTTCAGAGAATGATGACAATAGCATTCTCTGGATTAGAACCTTCACAAGCATTCCTTTATATGGATGACTTAATAGTTATAGGTTGTTCCGAAAAACATATGCTTAAAAACTTAACAGACGTTTTTGAGAAATGTAGGAAATACAATCTAAAGTTACATCCAGAAAAATGCTCATTTTTTATGCATGAGGTGACTTTTCTCGGTCATAAATGCACAGATAAGGGAATACTTCCGGATGACAAGAAATATGACGTCATTATGAATTACCCTAAGCCGCACAATGCGGACAGCGCTAGACGTTTCATAGCATTTTGCAATTATTATAGACGTTTCATAAAAAATTTCGCCGAATATTCACGACACATAACACGATTATGTAAAAAGAATGTTCCTTTTGAATGGACAGATGAATGCCAAAACGCATTCCAATATTTAAAAACAAAACTGATGGAACCTACTTTGCTACAATATCCTGATTTTAGCAAAGAATTTTGTATAATTACTGATGCAAGTAAGCAAGCGTGTGGAGCGGTTTTAACTCAAAACCATAACGGACTCCAACTTCCCATTGCATACGCATCAAGAGCTTTCACTAAAGGAGAAAGTAATAAGTGTACAACTGAGCAGGAATTAGCTGCAATCTACTGGGCAATATTACATTTTCGACCATATATTTATGGAAAACACTTTACAATCAAAACAGATCACAGACCATTGATATATCTATTTTCAATGATCAATCCGAGTTCGAAACTGACACGTATGAGGCTAGAATTAGAAGAGTATGATTTCACAGTTGAATATTTAAAGGGAAAAGACAATTATGTAGCTGATGCGTTATCAAGAATAACCATTAAAGATCTACAAAACATTACAGGAAATATAATGAAAGTCACTACAAGATATCAAAATAGACAGAAAATCCGCGCGGATAACAAAGAAATAGAATTGCCTAGGCAATCTATAGAGCAAGCTTCTAAGCCCAACGTATATGTAGTCATAAACAATGATGAGGTACGTAAAGTAGTGACATTGCATGTAAAAAATACGCTATGTTTATTTAAACATAGTAAAACAATTACTGCAAGATATGATGTTAGCGATTTATATACCAATGGAACTCTTGACTTAGGTCAGTTTTTCGAAAGGCTTGAAATGCAAGCCGGTATACATAAAATCAGCCAACTCAAAGTGGCACCGTGGGAAAATATCTTTGAACATGTTTCAATTGATAATTTCAAGAAAATGGGCAATAAAATATTGAATACATTAAGAGTAGCGCTACTCAACCCGGTGACCCTAATAGAAAAACAAAAAGAAAAAGAAGCTATACTGTCTAAATTCCATGACGATCCAATAGAAGGAGGTCATATCGGCATTGCAAAAACCTTGGCCAAGGTCAAAAGACATTATTTTTGGAAAGGTATGACTCGAGATATTACTGAGTACATACGAAAATGTCAAAAATGCCAAAAAGCTAAAATAACAAAGCACAATAAGACTCCATTGATAATAACTGATACGCCAATAAATGCTTTCGACAGGGTGATAGTAGACACTATTGGTCCACTACCAAAATCAGAAAATGGCAACGAATATGCAGTCACTCTAATATGTGACCTAACTAAATATTTAGTTGCCATACCAGTTCCAAATAAGAACGCGAACACTGTCGCTAAAGCAATTTTTGAATCATTTATTCTGAAGTACGGTCCAATGAAGACGTTCATTACGGACATGGGAACAGAATATAAGAATTCAATTATAAATGATTTGTGCAAATACCTAAAAATTGAAAATATAACATCAACGGCACACCACCACCAGACAGTTGGAACAATAGAACGTAGTCATAGAACTTTCAATGAATATATACGCTCATATATATCGGTTGATAAAACTGATTGGGACGTATGGCTTCAATACTTCGTTTTCTGTTTCAACACGACCCCCTCAATGGCACATAATTACTGTCCATATGAGTTAGTATTTGGTAAAACAAATAATCTACCAAAACAATTTAATAGTATAGATAATATAGAAACCATATACAATATAGATGACTATGCTAAGGAAAGTAAATATAGATTAGAAGTAGCATATAAAAGAGCTAGAATAATGTTAGAAGAAAATAAGAAAAATAATAAGTTACAGTATGATCAGAAAGTAAATAACATAGATATATCAGTAGGAGATAAAGTCTTATGGAGAAATGAAACAGGTCATAAATTAGATTATAAATATACTGGTCCGTATTAATTATCAGAAATAGGAGATAGAAATAACATTATAATAACAAATAATAAAAACAAAAAACAAACAGTACATAAGGATAGGTTAAAAATGTTTATTTCATAATTGTATTTAGTATGGCCATGCTAAGACAAGAAACACTAATTTAAATTTAAATATTATTTGTAAACATCAAAAAAAAAAAAATCAAAAAAAAAAAAAAATCAAAAAAAAAAAACAAAAAAAGAAATAAAAAAAATAATAATAATAATAAGTAAATATTTTGAATAAAATATTCATTTGTTAGTTAAAAACTAATCTCTTAAGTAAAATCTTATAAAATAACTCCATAATATTACGTCATTTTTCAAAAGGAGGGAGATGTAGTATGCATACTTATTGAATATCCACTGTACCAAGAGTACTTAAAGAATACACACTGTAACACTTTGTTGCAGTGTTTACGTAAACACAGTCCCGGTCTTAACTCGTGGCCGAAATATGAGTCGATCGTCGCTCTCCCAGAATATGCAAGTGTCAGCATTCTGCTTTCATGCGCCGACCACTTGAATGAACTCAAGTGCTTGCCTACGCGCGATCGCTCCAGTTTAAGAGAGCATAAATATGCATAATACATAATAACATACACATATGTAATATATAAGGAACATACATAACTCTCTCTCAACTGTTCAAACTGTGTACAATGCAGCAATGAGACTTAGGCTTACTTAGAACCTAAGTAGAATGTTTAAGATCAGAATCAACTGAACGTTGGAAGCGGCACCACTGCTGCCTCCACTAAGAATATCCAATAAATTCCTAAACATCAATATCAAAGTGACTTTAAATATTACACCTCCTCAAAGTTTCCATTGTTATCATATACAACTCCCCCCACCACATTTTGAACATTCCCTCTGTAATTAAAGTTATTACTTGTACTTCATATTTGTTAATTAAAAGTTTATTTATTAAGGCGAACGTCTAGAGACGTTGGTAGTTTTTATTCGACTGTGTGTCGTTCAATTGTTTCATTATACTTAAGTCTAACATTAGGGTTTTACATATATGTCTCTGTCGCTGAGTACAGCGGCAGAGCTGGAGCATGTAGTGATCGTATGCATATATGTATACACTTATGGCATATACATTGAGTATATACATAACGCAAGACAAAGGAATGGTATGCGGCTGAATATGCAGACGTTGCATATTCTGCGTCGCGATCAGGCCACTTATGAGTGGACGATCATATTTCAAATGTACTTTGGCTTGTGTTATGTTTAGCAACAAAGTGTCGCTAAATGGGTTATTGTATATTTGATTTGATATACCCTTACATTAGTTGGGTATGTTGAATATTAGTGTTGATCACGCTACACCTCCCTTTTTGAAAGAATAACGTAATATTCTATATGTAGTTATTTAGAAATTATAAGTATATGTAAGATAAATTTGTAAGTTTGGATGTGAATTATTGTTATTGATTAATAAACATAGAAATTAGTATTTTTTTTTTAAATTTTTTTTTTAAAATTACAATTGAAAAGTTTGTTGAATTTGGAAATATATAATGAATATAAAATATGAATAAGTGAATTTTAATGTGGAAACATTTTTTTCTTTATATATATATATGGTGTAAGAAGTAAAATCTTTTTTATTTTGCGAATATATATTGGTGTATTTTTTAGTATTAGATTTCAGATTTATCAATAAATGATTTTCAGAAAGAATTGATCCGTAAAACATTATAACATTAAAACAATACAATACTACAATACATACAAGTGTTAACTTGTTACTACATCATTATACCATTATTTCTTTTTTATTATATAGTTGAATTATCTTTTATTTTATTATTTTATTTACTTTTTTTTTTTTAAATATACTTTCTTTTTACATTTGGATAAAATATACAAAAATATGATCCTCACCATATTATATATCCAATATTTTTCAACAATATCATTATGTTTTCTTTTACAATATTTATATATAGTTGATCAGACCATATATTAATACGTATTATAAACTTTTTTTTTTGGTGTTGATTTGTTGTGACTTTTTGAAAGTGTTTATTTCACAATTTCTATTTTAATAAAATTTATATTTGCATTGTTATATATTTTAATTATTATAGATCATCGTGAATTGTAGACATGCTTCTTTCTTATTGGGTCACCGGCTGAGTTGCGCAACTCTTGTTAATATTTCTATCATGCCCATATATATAGAAGATATCTATTGACCTTAGTCAAAGACCTTCTTGCTCGGTGCCTCTTTTGAGTCTTTTAATTTTCGTGTATACCGGCTTCTGATTAAGCCTTGCGTGAACTGACTTAAGTCATTCTCGCATAAGCATACACTCATATTAATGATCTCAATGCTTGCAATTAATCATGTTAATTACAAGGTCACTACTATAATTCGTACTTAATGTACGTTGGGCTAAGAAGCTTTATATGACTTAATTTTGTGCATATTTGTTTATTTCCTGCAGGAATATGTCTAATGTAGTGACTATTGTTTTTGTTTTTCACTGTTTTGATCATTCTGGTTTTTATTTTTAGTTCTCGTGTCCGAAATGAACGTCTTCATTGGACTGAACTCTTTTTTTTTTTATATATACATCGAATTTGATGTCAAGTTAATATAATGGTTATCTGTATTTTGCATTGTTTTATTTTCAAAAGAATGAAAACAAAAAAAAATTTTTTTTTTTTTTTTTACGACTTGGATTCAATTGCATTTCAACAACAAACTAAATTCTGTTTAGGTTGTTGGCTCTACTCATATAACGTTTTTTGATAAGTTTATTGTGTTTGACATAAATGGTCAATAAAAATTGACAAACTGACACAATTGTTAATATGAGTAGTAGGATCCACAAAGATTGTATATCTTCTGTGTGATCTACGATGTTGACATTATTGACCACGTTGGCCGTATTGTCTTTTGTTTGACTTTCGTCACTGCCGAACCAACCCATATTGGAAAATTTTCTGACAAAACAGGAAATGAAAAATATTGTATTGTTTATCTCTGAGAACAAGTGGAAATTGTTTAAATGAAATCTATCAATGGCCTTTCAAAAAATTTTCATTTTAATTTTATAATTCTTGTCATTTCTACAATTTTTAATTTTTCAAACTGTTCAATGTTTCCGAAAAAAAAATTTTTTTTTTGTAAAAGGGACGAAAATTGTGTTAAGGGGCGCATACGGTTGGCTGACAATTTTTATGTATACAATTAATGGTCCAACCGTATGTATTAGTATAAAGCCTAACAGGTTTTAGTATTTTTCAAGCAGCGGTTTCCCGCATGAACTTGAGGTTAAGACTTAATATTATGGCAAATTGGGGCATTCGCAATTATGCAGCCCGTTTGCGTTGTTTCGCACCAGTGCGAAGCTGCTCATGTATGTGATCCAGACGCTCTGTGTAGCGTTGTCGGTCTGTGTCGTCTTTGGCCAACCTGATCATTTCCTTGACCAGTCGCCGTTGCTGCAATAGCTTGATTCTTCTGCCGCTCCTTTTGTGTTTTTGAATTGTCTTTTTCTCCTGTCGAGCCCGGTACTCAGCTATTGTGAGTGGGCGTGGTCCATCGGCTGGATTTGCTTGCAAGGCCTCTTGCAACGTCGGCAAATCCCTTTGCTCAATAGGAGCAGCTGTCACAAAATTCGGCTCCTCTGCCATCAATTATCTGCAATTATTGGCTTAGAAGTTCCACCGACGGCGGAGTGGGCGGCCTGCCTACCCCGCATTAAGTATTTCTTTCCAGCGGCGGTGAAGTGGGCGGCCTGCGCACCTCACTTTTCACGTATTGTAGTTTGTTGTAATTATGTTGTTGTTTTTTTTTTTTGTCGTTTCAAATTGCTTGCATGTACATATTAAATTTGCATTAACTATTTGTTGATTGATTAATTATTTTTGGTTGGTTGGTTGATTTGTGTTTTGTTATAACGATTCTTCTCCTTCTTTTTTTTTTTAACCAGCTTCAGCTTTTGTTCTTATTTCTTGTCGCTTGCACACAAAACACAAAAATTCAAATTTTTTTTTTTTTTAATTTTTATTGTTGCGGCACGCAAAACATTTGCCGAACTAGAAAACAGCTTACATACCGCAGACCTTTGTCACGGTCGCCATGTAATTAAAGTTATTACTTGTACTTCATATTTGTTAATTAAAAGTTTATTTATTAAGGCGAACGTCTAGAGACGTTGGTAGTTTTTATTCGACTGTGTGTCGTTCAATTGTTTCATTATACTTAAGTCTAACATTAGGGTTTTACATATATGTCTCTGTCGCTGAGTACAGCGGCAGAGCTGGAGCATGTAGTGATCGTATGCATATATAACGCAAGACAAAGGAATGGTATGCGGCTGAATATGCAGACGTTGCATATTCTGCGTCGCGATCAGGCCACTTATGAGTGGACGATCATATTTCAAATGTACTTTGGCTTGTGTTATGTTTAGCAACAAAGTGTCGCTAAATGGGTTATTGTATATTTGATTTGATATACCCTTACATTAGTTGGGTATGTTGAATATTAGTGTTGATCACGCTACACCTCAACTCTCTAACATACAATTTTGACCCACATTTCTAGGATTGATCTCTAAGCTATCTCTACGGTTTTCACTATTTATTTCTGTACTTTCACTTATAGGGTTCTCTATGGGGTCTCTAATCGCTTTGCTAAAATTGTCTCTAACGTCACCTAGGTTGTTCATAATTTGGGATTGCCTACTCAACGCATCTACATGTGCCATATTGGACCCAGGTCTATGTATGATAGAATAATCGTAATTTTCTAGCTCTAGGGACCAACGTGCAATTTTGGGACTACTAGCTTTTCTGTTCAACGTCTGGACTAATGAATTACAATCCGTGATTATTATAAAGGGCCTATGCTCTAAATATGCTCTAAACGTCTCTAGCTCTAAACTGTGATAGCGAGATTCCGTTTCGGTTGTTTTACCCGAATAATATGACACAGGGTGCATCTTTCCATCGTCTTGCTTTTGCATAAGCACTGCTCCATACCCATATGAACTTGCATCTGTATGTAATTCCGTTTCTCTATCTGGGCTAAAAATGGCTAACACAGGAGGGTTCTCTAGTGCTCTCTTTAAGTTTTCAAATGCCTCTAACTGATCTCTATTGAGGGGAAATGGACCAAGTTTTCTTAAGAGCTGTATCAATGGTTTCGCTATCTTAGCAAACGAAAACACAAAACGTCTGAAATATGAAAAGAATCCTAGGCATGAATGCAACTCTTTTATATTTTGAGGGACTGGATAATTTCTTATGGACTCTATATGGGAATCGCTAGGCACTATTCCGCGTCGATTCACCTTGTACCCTAGAAACTCAATTTCTCCTTTAGTCCTTTAGTAAGTCAGATATAAACCTTTGAAATATAGCGCAGCCGTTTTTTAGCCCGAAAGGCATTCTCAAGTACTCATACTGACCTTGAGGTGTTACAAAAGAAGTGTACGGGACTTATTTCTCTTCTACGCCTATTTGATGATACCCACTTTTAAAATCTATGATTGAAAAACAACATTTATTTTCCAAAAATTCAAGACAATCCTCAATAAGGGGTAATGGGAAATTGGCCTTAATAATCCTCTTATTAAGGCCACGATAGTCTACGCACATGCGAAGCTCTCCTGATTTTTTCTTAACCAGGACTAACGGAGAAGCATAAGGTGATTCACTTTCCCTAATTACCTTCTTTTCTAATGGATCTTCAACAATCTCAGCTACTTTATCTCTCTCATAATAAGACAGACGTCGCGGAGCACAATAGAATGGGGTGGTATCTGTCAGTCGAATTGTCATCTGATATTTCGGTGGTGCTTTAAAGTCAAATTCTTTACGTAAATAATATGTGTTAATTAATTCTCTGCATTTGTCAGCTGCAGCACTGCCAAATTCTGATCCTACATTGAGAAAATTATTATCTTCAATATCTATGCTAGCACAAAAATTGCTAAGCTCATCATTACTCCAGTATTCAGTATTGAGTTGAACGACTTCTAGACGTTTTTGCGTATTATTTGTTACTTGCTTAATATAAGTAATATTACTTAGCTTGCTATTCTGTAATTGAATATTATTGCTATTGGGTAAATTATCAAATTGGCTTACATTATGATTATTCTGATTCTTGGTGAATAAAGACGCACAGGTTAAATTAACAGCTTCATGCTTTAATGAACTTAACGTTGTGTGGTTATTTGCATTAATATTCTTCTTATGAACTAGTGTTACTTCAATAATTTTAAGTGCATCTCTTCCCAGTAGCACTGGCAAGGGTAGAATATTATCATCAATAATATGCAACAAAATTGTATATGTCTTCGTGACAAACTTAACATTACATTTAATTTTTCCCCATGTCGGGTGTCTGGTTATGCAGCGACGAGTCGACCGCCCAGCTAATTTACTTTAAGTAGATAACATTGCATGCTCTCTTAAATTACTTTACATAGCAATACTCTTTGTAATCTTTTATCACTCTCGTTGTAATCGCTGTAATCGCACTCTCGCTTATGCCCTTAGCCCTTTGCTTCGGCGCACTTATGATTAGTCTCGATTCGTGTACTATTGTCGTCGGTCAGATTGCCGCTGAACAAAACGTTAATCCTTTGTCGATCGCTTGGCACTTGCTAATTCGTAGCTAGCTGCCAATTAACATACAAACCAACATTGTGCAAAATCCAATCAGAAGCGGCAACTTCGTGCCTGCCTTCTGAAGAACCCAAATTGTTACCATAAAGTTTTGGCTAAATATATATTTAAACGAAACTTCAAGTGTTCTTAATTTTGCAAAAACCTAGCGACTTACAGCTAATGAAAAAGCTCATTGGCTCAACATTTTGGTGACCCCGACGTGATTTTCGTTACTTAACTTTATTTGTAATTATTCATTTATTTGCTGCGCTGTAAATAAAGTTTAATTATTGCTAAAAACAATTTGGTTAAAAGGTGCATAATTGCCTGTACATTTTCGGTCGGTTCGTGGTTGCTGTTGCGTTTTGTATTGCTATCCGTTCTTGCATACAAACGCATGTGTGTGTGTATATGTATGTACCAACGTATATACATGCCTGCAGTTTTCGTCGCGTTCGTCGCCCACTATTCGCTAGCGGTTACATATGTACAGTGCTAATTTCTTGTACCAATTGCGCCAATTCGACATCGGTTATTGACCCAATATTGAACAGTTGATTTTTTATTCCTCTTCACTCGCATTTTGTGCCGTTCGGTTGCTTTTGGCACTCATTTTTGTGACATTTATTTCTGAGTGCAATTACACACATACAGTGGCTCACAGATAATTTCGTGCAAGTTTTTTGTTTTTTCGACAAATAAAAACTTTTTTGAGCTGTAATTATTTGTGCGTGTGTAACCAAGGGTCATGGCAACGGACAGCACTGTGGCAACCTTTGAAGATAAGGTAGCTTTTTTAAAGCTTAAAGTGAAGTCATTGTTTGACAATGCTAGAAAGACTGAAAGGGATCTGAGCGTGGACAATCTCCGCCAAATGACTGACGAGCAGTTGGATGTGCGTATGGATTTTGTGAATAAAACTGAATCCACTTTTACGCTCACTCATGACAGTCTTGAGGAGCTGGACTATGATGAAATTGGTAGCCAGCTTCGTCAAGATTTCGAGGAGCTGATAATAAACATAAAGTCGGTAGTTTTGCGGGAAATTAGAAAACGCCAAACACAAATTGGACCGAGCTCTACAAGCACCATGAGGCGGGAACCAAACATCGAAGGCTATACAACAATAATTCATCAAAGGAAATCAAATGTACCAGAGCTCAAGCTGCCAGAGTTCAGTGGCGGCTACACTGAGTATGCTAATTTCTTTTCGTTGTTTTCGACAATTATAGATCAGGATCCAGATTTGACGGAAATCGAAAAGCTTCAGCATTTGATGACATGCTTGAAGGGACCCGCTTTGGATGCCATTCGATCTTTGGAGATCACCAGAGATAACTATGCAGTGGCTAAAGATTTGCTTAAAAAACGATTTAATAACAAGCGTTCAATTTTTCAGGCACACATCGTTAAAATTCTGGGTCTTCAGAGAGTAGAGTCACCTTCGGCGGTAAAGCTGCGTGAGATGTCGGATACAGTCAACGCAAATATTCGTTCGCTGCAGTCCTTAGGAAACAAGGAGCAAATTGCAGACGCCATAATTGTTCATCAGTTGCTGCAGAAAGTGGATAGTGCGACGCGAGCTAAGTGGGAAGAAATAGCATCCGTAGACGAGATCCCATCGTGCGGACAATTTACGATGTTTCTGGAAAACCGATGTCTCAAATTGGAAAATGTGGAACGTTCCGCTGCAGCATACGCAGTCGGATCTCAGGTGGGAAAGAACAACAAAACTAACCCCAGTAGAAGTTCGCTGATTGCCACTAATACATTGTCGAGTGCTTGCGTCTGTTGCAACGCAACAAATCATCAGATTTACACCTGCCCTCAATTTGCCAGCTTATCGCCTCAGCTTCGGTTTAAAGAAGCTAAGAGATTGGGCTTATGCTTGAACTGTCTCAAGAAGGGGCATCAGCTCAGAAATTGCAACTCGGGCGCCTGCCGATCATGTGGCAGCAAGCATCATAGCCTATTGCATCTAAGCCAGCAGTCTACTGTGCCCCAATCACAAGTCACTTCGTCGCAAGCTGCTCCACCGTCAAGCAGCTCTTCTTCTTCGAACTCTACTTCTCTGTTGGCTCAGAATTCGTGCACTGATTTTGTTTTTCTTGCCACTGCAGTAGTTAATGTGCGAAATCGTTCTGGTCAGTGGATTCCATGCCGTGCTCTGCTTGACTCTGGGTCGCAGTTGCACATAATTACTTCGTTTCTCGCTCATCAATTGCAACTTCCTCGAAACAAATCGACTGCTGTGGTCTCTGGCCTTGGAGATAGCCGATTCCGCTCTGAAGGATTCTCCGTTAATGTCAGTCTGATGTCTCGCACTTCTGAATTCTCTGCAAACATTACTGCGTTAGTTGCTCCTGCCATAACTGAAAATCAACCCAATTTAACCGTTAGCTCAGAAGGCTGGAATATACCCGTAAATATTCGTTTGGCAGATCCAGAATTCTACAGGTCTGGCAAAATAGATTTGTTGATTGGAGCTGGATTATTTTTTGACCTGCTTTGCGTTGGCCAAATTAAGTTGGCTGCGGGTTTGCCACTTCTGCAAAAGACTCGCTTAGGATGGATTGTCACGGGGGGAGCAAAAACACCCCACAATGCGGTTGCATTAGGAGTCCAGTCCAATGAGAGCGAAAATCTTGAAGCTGAGATTAGGATGGATGAAATTGTGCGTCGATTTTGGGAGCTCGAGAGCTTTGATGATTCCGGTTCTAAATCAACCAAAGAGGAGCTTGATTGTGAATCGCATTTCGTCGATAACTATTCGCGTTTACCGACAGGCGAATATTCGGTTCGTCTGCCAATGAAGGCAAGTCTTGAAATGCTTGGAGATTCATACCAGCAAGCACATCGTCGTTTTCTAAATCTGGAAAATAAATTAGAGCGTCGTCCACAATTAAAATCACAATACTCAGCATTTATTCATGAATATTTAACATTGAATCATATGTCTCCTGTTGGTGTAGACTCGACAAGTCTATGCAAATATTTTTTGCCTCATCACTGCGTGTTTAAGGAGGATAGCACATCAACAAAATTGCGTGTGGTCTTCGATGGATCAGCCAGCTCGTCGTCAGGATATTCATTGAACGAATTACTCATGGCAGGCCCCACAATACAGCCTAAGCTGTTTAACACGTTGCTTCAATTTAGGACATTTCCTGTAGCATTAACTGGAGATATATGTAAGATGTATCGCTGCGTTAGAATGAACGAGTCTGATAGCTTCTTGCAGTGTATTTTATGGCGTGATTCTCCGCAGCAAAAGATACAAATATACAGGCTAGATACTGTCACCTATGGCACAAAGCCGGCATCATTTCTTTCCGTTCGGGCCATGCAGCAACTTGCATCTGATGAGAAATCTTCGTTTCCAATCGGATCGAAAATTCTTATGCGCGATTTCTACGTTGATGACCTGATTTCTGGCGGTGACTCAACGGAAGAGGCTTTGGAAATTATGCGTCAAGTAACGAGTCTTTTGGGTCGTGGGCAGTTTAAATTAAGAGAATGGTGCTCGAATGATCCAGCTGTACTGCAACAAATTCCCGATTCGGAAAAGGAGACGTTTCTTAAATTTGATGATGGAAGCGATATTACAAAGACACTCGGTCTGGCTTGGGATCCAGCTTCGGATGACTTGCTCTTTTCTTTTTCGCCATTACAGTCACCGTCCAAGCCCAGCAAGCGCACTGTTCTTTCAACTATTGCTCGATTCTATGATCCTCTTGGTCTCGTTTGTCCTGCCATTACTAAAGCAAAAATCTTTTTGCAGCAGCTCTGGAGAGAAAAGCTGGATTGGGATGAGAGTCTTCCCTCATCGCTCAACTCATCCTGGCTCATCTTGTCAGCCGACCTTGGACGTACTCAGCAATTGCGATTCCCTCGACGCGCGCACTTACCGAAGAGTGCAGTAGAAATTCATGGATTCTGTGACGCTTCTATTGATGCCTTCGGAGGATGCATCTATGTTGTTTCAATGGCTGAAGGAAGGCGTACAGCTCAGCTTCTCTGTGCCAAGTCTCGAGTGGCCCCGTTAAAGACGCTCACGGTACCTAAATTGGAGTTATGTGGAGCAGTGCTGCTTGCCCGACTTATGCGAGAGCTGCGTGAGATGAATCTTTTTCGATGTCCCTTTTATTGCTGGTCTGACTCATCAGTAGTTCTCTCATGGATACGAGATGAGCCCTCTCGATTTCAAATATTCACTTCTAATCGAATCTCTCTTATTCAAGATCTGACCAGTGAAATGGAATGGCGTTATGTACCCACTGCGGTTAATCCAGCTGACATTTTGTCGAGAGGAGCACTGCCAAGTGAACTAATTGCATCGTCACTTTGGGCTCATGGACCTACATTTTTAGGAATGACCAAAACCGAGTGGCCAGAATCCTGTCTTGCTGTGAAGACGTTGCCAGAGCTGAGGAAACATGTTCTGATTGGAATCCTTGAGAGAGAGGACTTGACACTCAAGTCAAAATTTATCAACTCTTGGGAGAAGCAACGGCATGTCTTTGCATACATCTACAAATTTTGTAATAGAATCCGAGAATCAGGCCTTAATACCAAGTGCTTGCATTCTGGAACACAGCTACTCCTCCGCGTTGTTCAGATGTCACACTTACTGGACGACCACCAGAGGTTAAAGAAAGGACTCCAAGTAAAATCTTCAAGCTCACTGGCTTCTCTTGCACCGTTCATCGACGATTTTGGACTCATTCGTGTCGGCGGACGTCTGAGAAATTCAGCGTTAAGCTTCGAGGCTCAGCATCCAGTAATTCTGCCAGGGCAGCATCCAGTGACGCGGGCAATGATTATGCATTTTCATCGTCGCACCTTACACTCTGGACCTCGTTCTCTACTGGCTCACATTCGACTCCAATACTGGCCTATTGGCGGGCGCAAGACAGTTTCTGCAGCTGTGAGCAAATGTATAATTTGCTTTCGCGCCAAGCCTCGCTTGGCTGAGCACATCATGGCGGATCTTCCTAAGGATCGAGTTTTTGGATCGCACGCATTCATGGTCACAGGATTGGATTTTTGTGGACCATTTTTCTACAAAAGTGACGTCAGGAACAGGCAGCCAGTTAAATGCTATGTTTGCATTTTCATTTGCTTTGCGACAAAAGCTGTTCACCTCGAGCTCGTCCAGGATTTGTCCACATCAGCATTTCTCAGTGCATTGAAGCGGTTTATATTGACTCGTGGCAAGCCGTCTCGCATTTGGTCGGACAATGCAACTAATTTTGTCGGCGCTAAGAACGAGTTGGAGGAGCTGCGGCGTTTGTTTTTAAACAGCAAACATCAGGAGACTGTGCAGGAATTTTGTTTGGCGGACAGCATTGAGTGGCGATTCATTCCTCCAAGGTCGCCGCATTTTGGCGGCATCTGGGAAGCAGCCGTCAAGACAGCGAAGCATCATTTTTACCGTGCTGTTGGCCCATCCTTGTTGCCATTTGATGACTTGCGCACTTTAGTGTGTCACATTGCGGCGATCATTAATTCAAGACCTTTAGTTCCTCTTTCAGAAAATCCTGCCGATCTTGATGTCTTGACTCCGGCTCACTTTTTGGGCACCGCTCCACTGGCCTTGTTTCCCGAGCCTGACATCACAGGACTCAACTTCAGTCGCTTGGATCGCTGGCAGAGAGTTTCATACTACCAGCAGATATTCTGGAGCCGTTGGCGAGAGGAATATTTAACTCTTTTAAATCAGCGCTCAAAATGGCGCACTCCCGAGCCTGGTGTTTGCGTCAATGATGTCGTTCTCGTCAAAAGTGAGAACATTCCACCGCTAAAGTGGCCACTAGCTCGAGTGGTCGAGCTGATCCATGGAGATGACGGTGTTGCACGAGTCGCTGTTCTCAAGACTGTCACTGGAACAACTAAGCGTGCTGTGCGAAAGCTGTGCGTTCTACCCACTCAGGATGAAGTTGGAATCCCTCGTCTTCCAACGGGGGGAGAATGTCTGGTTATGCAGCGACGAGTCGACCGCCCAGCTAATTTACTTTAAGTAGATAACATTGCATGCTCTCTTAAATTACTTTACATAGCAATACTCTTTGTAATCTTTTATCACTCTCGTTGTAATCGCTGTAATCGCACTCTCGCTTATGCCCTTAGCCCTTTGCTTCGGCGCACTTATGATTAGTCTCGATTCGTGTACTATTGTCGTCGGTCAGATTGCCGCTGAACAAAACGTTAATCCTTTGTCGATCGCTTGGCACTTGCTAATTCGTAGCTAGCTGCCAATTAACATACAAACCAACATTGTGCAAAATCCAATCAGAAGCGGCAACTTCGTGCCTGCCTTCTGAAGAACCCAAATTGTTACCATAAAGTTTTGGCTAAATATATATTTAAACGAAACTTCAAGTGTTCTTAATTTTGCAAAAACCTAGCGACTTACAGCTAATGAAAAAGCTCATTCGTTTTCCTCCTAATCCATGGAATGTGCCCAGTGACAAACATTTTTGTTTAATAATTCATGTGTAAAATTTAATATTTTTCGTCACAAAATTGGATATCAGAAATTTTGGGGCATGAAAATGTTTTCGTCACTATACTTTTACCTCTTAAAGAGGTTTTTTTATAAGATAAAACTTACAGAGCTACCTGTGTCAAACAAACTAAATACACTAATGCATCTTTGTTCACCAAATGGAATTCATAAATTTATTAATTGAACAGTTGCTAGGTCGTCGCTGTTCTGCTCACCCATACGCTCTTCATCCTGTACCGCGGGTAGCACCTTACGTTTAGGGCACTGTAGATATTGATGACTTGGACTCCAGCATTTGAAACAGGCCCCATCTGGTCTCTTCGACTGAATACAATCCTTCATATAATGCCCAAATTGACGGCAGTTGAAGCAGCGCATTGCACTAGCACCTTGCTGCTGGCCTGTTGCGACACTCGACTTAGGTTTGGCATCTTCACCACGACTCGGCACAGGCATAGACGATTTCCTTATCCTGTCATAGGTGATTATCTTATCTCGCATTTCCTCCAGTGATCTGCAATACAGCATAGATGCTGCTTTCTTGTCCTGCAGTCCGTCAACTAAGAATTTCACCACATCACTCGTGGCCATGTCTGCCTGCGCTGCGATGCTACACATCACGACGAAATATTGTAGCGAACTTTCGTTTTTATCAATCTTGCGAGCCTCTAGACGCTTTCCTACGTCCCATGCTGTCATCTTTTCGCTGAAGACTTTAAGCAGCTCTGATCGCAAGGCCTCCCAAGTTAGCGGTGCTACATGGGTGATGTATACTTTCGCTGAACCACTCAACAAACGCTTAGCCAGAATCCAGCGCTTGGCATCAGGAACGCTGTAGAGATTCATGATGTCTTCAAAATCACGGATCCAGTGGGTCACCTCATAGTCATCATCTCCAGAGAATGAGCTCATCAACGAATCGATATGTGTAAGGTCAATGCGATCTGTTGGCACTGTCGCTAATTCGCTTGCTTCCCTCTCGGTTTTAATGACGCTTAATTTGAGATCAGCTACACGTTTGCGAGTCAAGTACAACTCTTCCATCTGTTGCAGGCATTATAACTCCTCCGCATGCTTTGATGTTAGTACTCGACGCCTGGTTTGCAATTGCGCGCGCACTTCCAGGAATTTCATCATTATTGTGAAATTCATCAGCGGCCATGATTGCTGCTGTTTGCTCACTATCGTTGTCTCTTTCTATCTTTCGCTCACAGGGCAACTCAAAATTGTTAGCTAGCGCTGCTGCGCTTGGCGCCACACTACTTTGTCAGGCATTTTTGGTATTGCGCCTGTCGAATTAGCCATCTTTGAATCACTTTGCACAATTGTTTTAAGAGCTGCGCGCAGCTGTTGTATGGTAGCGTCTTGATTGAATCGCACGTTCTGACTGTGCAGTATGTCAATTAACTCAGTTTTTGATTTTCTGATTATATCAATTTATTTCATCACCAGGAATTTTCAAATTATATTTGGGTGAACCCCACACCTGATTTGTAAAATGTTAATTTCCGTTTATTATATTCACTCAACTTTTCGGTTCGCAATCTCACATAAGAATGCCCGCTCGCATATCGATATATCGATATGCTGTCCATTAACAGGGTTGCTTATTGAAACTTATCGATAACAATATTCGGTATTTAGTATTTAAATAATTCATATTTTACATATTATTAAAATATTATCATATAAACGTGTGTACATGCATTTGTACATACATATTATATATCAATGGAAAGGTATTAATGCATAGATCATATATATAGGTCTATATATGATGTGGCTTCTTTGGTTCAAAAGATATTTCAATTCAATTTTTATTTTCGATTTTTATAAAAAAAATTGAGAAATAAGTGTTATTTGTCCATTTTTATAATAACAATTGGAAATAAGAGTTAGGGTTAAATTTGTAAATAAAAATTGAAAAATAATAATTATTTTTGATTTTTATCATATAAATTAATTTTAATAATTAAAAATAATTTTTTTTATAAAAATTTAAATAAGTTTATCCTGTTTTCGAATTTGGCGTTCAAAAATACAAGATCTCTGTTTTTCCCACTCTTCTGGGACGCTTTTAAGTGCTTAAATTTTTTTGAAACTCATAACTATTATTTGCAGTCCCTGGAAAATACAATCAAATCAAAAGTGCGAGTTGGTTGTGTATGTAACTAAAGCTGACAAAACAGAATTACTCTCATTCAACTTTAGTATTTAGTTTTTCTACTTAAAGTAATTAATTTTCTTGTCGACATGGCTCCAGGCAAGACGGAAGAGCCTCAAGAGAGCGCCGGTTCGAGATTGATGAATTCGAGATTGATGAATTTCATCATTATTGTGAAATTCATCAGCGGCCATGATTGCTGCTGTTTGCTCACTATCGTTGTCTCTTTCTATCTTTCGCTCACAGGGCAACTCAAAATTGTTAGCTAGCGCTGCTGCGCTTGGCGCCACACTACTTTGTCAGGCATTTTTGGTATTGCGCCTGTCGAATTAGCCATCTTTGAATCACTTTGCACAATTGTTTTAAGAGCTGCGCGCAGCTGTTGTATGGTAGCGTCTTGATTGAATCGCACGTTCTGACTGTGCAGTATGTCAATTAACTCAGTTTTTGATTTTCTGATTATATCAATTTATTTCATCACCAGGAATTTTCAAATTATATTTGGGTGAACCCCACACCTGATTTGTAAAATGATAATTTCCGTTTATTATATTCACTCAACTTTTCGGTTCGCAATCTCACATAAGAATGCCCGCTCGCATATCGATATATCGATATGCTGTCCATTAACAGGGTTGCTTATTGAAACTTATCGATAACAATATTCAGTATTTAGTATTTAAATAATTCATATTTTACATATTATTAAAATATTATCATATAAACGTGTGTACATGCATTTGTACATACATATTATATATCAATGGAAAGGTATTAATGCATAGATCATATATATAGGTCTATATTTGATGTGGCTTCTTTGGTTCAAAAGATATTTCAATTCAATTTTTATTTTCGATTTTTATAAAAAAAATTGAGAAATAAGTGTTATTTGTCAATTTTTATAATAACAATTGGAAATAAGAGTTAGGGTTAAATTTGTAAATAAAAATTGAAAAATAATAATTATTTTTGATTTTTATCATATAAATTAATTTTAATAATTAAAAATAATTTTTTTTATAAAAATTTAAATAAGTTTATCCTGTTTTCGAATTTGGCGTTCAAAAATACAAGATCTCTGTTTTTCCCACTCTTCTGGGACGCTTTTAAGTGCTTAAATTTTTTTGAAACTCATAACTATTATTTGCAGTCCCTGGAAAATACAATCAAATCAAAAGTGCGAGTTGGTTGTGTATGTAACTAAAGCTGACAAAACAGAATTACTCTCATTCAACTTTAGTATTTAGTTTTTCTACTTAAAGTAATTAATTTTCTTGTCGACATGGCTCCAGGCAAGACGGAAGAGCCTCAAGAGAGCGCCGGTTCGAGATTGATGAAGCTCGATGAGGAAACAATCGAGAAATGGGAAGACGATCCAGAAAGCCTAGAAATTCCGTCGTGGGCAACATTACACTAGTTTACAGCCATATTGCTTTTCATGTCTGAGTGCACTTTTCTTATGGATTTTGGCCCACTAAACACGAAAATCGCACTTAAAAATTTTTTTTGGTAAAGGTCCAGTCTATGCGGACCAAAATTAGAGCCTGATTTATGATGATTTTTGGTGTAAAAATTATTTCCGGCTTTTTTATGGTTTTTTTTTAAAAAAGTTTTGAAATTTTAATTAAAATGAACTATTTTTTTGTTCTCTTTTGCATGTTGAATAATTTTGAACGTTTACCAACACTACTCTTTTTATATTAATTTTTAACGTGATTTCCAGCACTGTACAACGGAATCATGTCAAAGATTTGAATAACATAAATTTAACTTATTGAAAATAAGCAAATCTCTTTTGATAAAATTTGGTGGTCCTGGAAAGGACTGGTTTGATGCCAAGGCATCATCAATAATATTGGTCAAGCGCAAGGTCAGGTGAAATTTCATGTGGTCATCATCAATCAATCATCAATCGTCAAAATCGTAAAGCATGGTCAGGGGCAAGGTCAGGAAATCAATTCATGTGGTCATAATCAAATTTTATCTTCATCTTCATCTTCAACGTCATCATCATCTTCAACATCCTATAGGGTGGTGAAGATATAAAGATAGATAATTATAACAATTTGTAGAGACTCCCAACAAATATTTAAGGAAAAATAGATCATTAGGGGAGGGGGGGGGGGGGGGGGGGGGGGGTAGGTTCTTGTAATATTAAAGCGCAGCAGGCGAAAAATTTAAAAAAAAAAAAAATCGCGCGATTTCGCCTGCGGCGCTTTAATATCACATTTTACTAACCAGGATTGCATGAGCATCTTCATTGATTATGGCTTCCATGTACGGGTCATACAATCTGCCAATTGCCATAAAGAGCTCATGAACCCTTTCTGCGTGGCTCGTAAATTTCTTTTGAAATTGAAATTTGGCCAAATATCCGATGTAATGCTCGCTTTTTCTCCCAAAACGTGGAATGTGGTCCCGCATATCCCTCCACAATCTCTCGATATTTTGGGTATGCGCACGAGCCTCGGGATCCACGAAATTTTGTGAGTGATTCACCGTCTGGTGAACGAATCCCTCCTCCGCCAAGCAGTTGTAGGCCTTCCAACAGTCCGACATGATGGTACTCCCATCGGCTACTCGCTCCTTAATTATGGCGAGCAATGTCGCTGTATCTCGGTGCTCGACAGGCAAGATGAAGAAGTCGCCACTTTCTCGCTCTATACCTCCGAACACCCATTGGCCTTCAACAACTCGGCCGCAGTTATACTTTCTCTTCCCCACTTTGGCCTCGTCTATTTCCACAATCTTGCCAGGACCTCCAATTTGTTGCCGACTATTATTGAGGCTCCAGTCAATGTACACTTCTCTCAAGAAGCTTTTAAAATCGATGACAGTTTGACGGCTCAATCCATGCTCTTTCATCAAGCATTTCGTCTCGCCCTTTAAACGTAAGCAGTCCCAACTCACGAACGAACAAATTTTCGGGATTGTCAATGTTGTTCCCTCAAAGAAGGTGTTCTTCCGCACACTCTCCTGAAAACTGCATTGGACACACACTCTCTTCTGCTTTCCTTGCTTGCGCATGTGGCGCGCACGGCATCCAAAAAAAATCATTGTGCCTCCGCGAGATTGAAAAGTGCACTGCGCTCCACACTTTGGGCAGATGCGATCCTTCCGGATGACATTATGGTGTCGTAGAAAGCTGAACAACTCACTCTCGCTGAATTGGTCGAACTCCCTAGTACCCACTTCACAGCCTGTGCACGACATTTTATCAGAAATTAACGAATTTGCGAATAAAATTGACGGATCCCGTTAAAAAATGTGCTGTGAAACACGCCAAAAATGACAGGAAGTAGTGTTGGTAAACGTTACACATAATGGAACGAAAAGAACCATGCAAAGCTCAAATCAACCCTGTAAAACTCAAAAGAACATTCAAATAGTTCATTTTGCATAAAAAGAACAAAAAAAAAGCTCATTTTTATTAAAATTTCAAAAAATTTAAAAAAAAAAAACCTTAAAAAAGCCGGAAATAATTTTTACACCAAAAATCATCATAAATCAGGCTCTAATTTTGGATTTTTTTTTTTTTTTTTGGAGGTGTGCCGCATAGACTGGACCTTTACCGCGGTTTTTAGCGTTTCCTTCTAAACTAGCGATATTTCGAAAAAGTCGTAGAACAAAAATTTCTATATTTTTGGTTATAAAATAATTTATCTGCCGCAAAAAGAATTCACCACTTGTAAGCAGTTTATTTCCGCATTACGCTGCAAGCAGTGTACATACTGTGTATGTATGTACATGCAGTAGTGTAAAGGTAAAAGGTATATTCAGTTATTAGGTAATATCTTGCCGAAACGAGTTTTGATAGATATGTGTTATATGTAAAAAAACGCGTAATTGAATTTTCTACAACATGTAGTATATTTAAAAGTGATTTGATGTGTAGATTTTTCTTAAATCTTCAAAATGTGAAAAAAAATACCTTATTTCACCTGTAGCTCTTTACCTTTTTACTTAAAAAAAAAATTTTGAAGGTATGCCTAAAAGTCCTTCAAAACACCTTTCCAATGACATATAGAACAGATCTGTAGCTTGTTTGGATGCTATGGGGGCTTAGCGGTTTTTAGCGATTTCCCGCTAAACTAGCGATTTTTCGAAAAAGTCGTAAAACAAACGTTTCTAGATTTTTCATCGGGAACAAGTCCTCATTCAAACCTTTAATCTAAATCAGCGCTTTGATCCTAACAAACAGACAGACTGACTTTTCATCTCATTTTCGGAAGGCCACTAAAAATTTCAAAATTAAGTATCTTCTGAACCAGTGGTCGGATTTTAATGATCAAGATGTCATCCGACGCGTATTTTTGATTAGAACAGTGAAAAAATATAAAAAAATCTAAAAGGCTCCAACGGCCCCATTTGCTCCAATCAATTAAATTTTGTCCCTCCCACTTACCTTTCCAATGACATATAGAACAGATCTGTAGCTCCTATCGTTTGGATGCTATGGGGGTTTAGCGGTTTTTAGCGATTTCCCGCTAAACTAGCGATTTTTCGAAAAAGTCGTAGAACAAACGTTTCTAGATTTTTCATCGGGAACAAGTCCTCATTCAAACCTTTAAGCTAAATCAACGCTTTGATCCTAACAAACAGACAAACAGACAGACTGACTTTTCATCTCATTTTCGGAAGGCCACTAAAAATTTCAAAATTAAGTATCTTCTGAACCAGTGGTCGGATTTTAATGATCAAGGTGTCATTCGACGCGTATTTTTGATTGGAACAGTGAAAAAATATAAAAAAATCTAAAAGGCTCCAACGGCCCTATTTGCTCCAATCAATTAAATTTTGTCCCTCCCACTTACACCTGTTTATCTCACAAACCTTTCGATCGGTATATAATTCGACCCGATCGGACAGCCATAGCAAATTTTCCATTCTTCCTGTGTATATATGCTAGTCGCCTTCGCACCCTTCGTGCTGCTTTCGTCACTAGCGCGGACTGCCGTCCGCAGTGATACACAAGTCTTTAATACCAAAATCAGTAACAATTTGACAGTCTCATCGTTTCTTGGATTACACTCTTGCGCCAAGAGCGACGCGCTGCTTGATGGTGTGAAGTCCCCAACTACGCCCCAACCTAAAAGACTTTTCTGAAGTGTTGGCCAATTTGATCCCAACTGAATCTGCCCTACGATCATCAACTTAAAGAACACTCAGCTTCACGTAAGTGTCTTTCATTTCTAGCTTGAGAGCTGCGACCAGTCTTGACGTCACGAAGTTCAATTGACTACCCGAGTCTAGAACACCCCCGCTGCTCCGAACCAGAACCAATGCAGTAGCTAGAAAACTGGTGCTTGATCTGGAGAGGAGAGAACTATGTAATGCGTTAGATTCTTGTTTGGTCTGTACAGTTGAATCCACAGAATCATTGGATGCGTTTCGTTGCAGCAACTCGTGATGAGACTTGTGGCAAATAACACATCGCTGTGCATTACAAGCCTTCGTAGTATGCCGCTTACTGAAACAGACTAAGCATAACGCTAGCTTTTTGGCTTCTTGGTATCGCTCCGTGGGCGACAAATTCAAGAATTTTGGGCACCTCTTCAATAGATGAGCCCCGGAGCAACAGTAACATAAAAAGTTACAAGTGTTGCCTAATGCTGCAGCTAGATTTGCCTTCTTGGAGTCACCTTTATTCCGATACTAGGCTGACGAACTTCTCTATTGGCCAAACCTAATCCTTCTCCAGGACATCCTCAATCAGGGGAACAGGAAACTGAGCCTGCAGCACCATGCTATTCAGTTTGCGGTAATCGACGCATACTCTAAGTGCGTGGTCCTTTTTCTTCACCACGACAATTCTGCTTGATACGTGTGACGACGATTCACGAACAATACCCATTTCCAGCCACTCGTGGACTTGGACTTCTGCTTCACCAACTGATAAGCGACTTGGAGACTGTCGAAATGGTTTTATAATTCCATCCGGCGTGATTTTCAGCTCAATTGGACACTCTTCGTGGGCTGACTGCGATTCAAAACTATTCTCGATCAACTGCTTCACACTTTCACGATACTCTGACGGGGCTAAAATGACATCTGGATCTTCCAATACACGTACACGTCACGTCAATAGGAACTCATCTGTAGGTTTTTGTTCCGATATTAGACTTTGGAACGAGAATCCATTGTCATCGGAGATCAACTTGAATTTTTTAATAAATGAAAAATCCAATTGGTTTTGTGTTTGCATTACCCAATCCACGCTGCATAGACATACTCATAAGAATTTCCACATTGCTCAGAATTTTCAGCACGGACTCCTTCACAATTGTCACATACGATCATGTGTCAATAAGACACTCGACGTGCACATCATATATCGCAATTGTTTTAAGGCGACTGCGATCTGCTATTACGGCTACTGTCTTGGTGTCTTTTGTGCAATTTCTTGATGTGTGTCTGTAACAACGCACGACTTCCGAATATTTTATAATTTATATTTCGAGAGTTCTAGTCGGTATCGGAGCTCGATGTCGACTGCTAAACATACAAACATTGGCCGTGTTCACCAGAACAAATCGACAACAGAAAATCGATGAAATTTGCATGATTATTCTGGTGAAATGCAGTGATTAGCAATCATGATTTCAAATTTTGTGATGTATGATGACTGAAAATTCATCACCAAAATAGTACGCTGAAATTCTGTGATTGTGATGCTTTGTTATCGAGCAAACAAAATACATGATTACTGATTGATTAGTTCTGGTGAACGCGGCCATTTTCACATGTTACAATGTCTGTAGTTCAAGGCCTACTTAAGTTGCTTGGTTCCCACAGTGTCCATTCTCATTGCAGCGGAAACATTTTGTCGGAGCGGTACAATTAATTCGTTTATGGTCAGGTGAGCCGCAATTAAAACAATAGTCTTTGTTTTTTCCCGCACCTGACTCCTTATTTATGGACGTCACTGTATTTTTATCAATACTTTTTTTGCCACTGTTCTTTTCAACGTTGTTCTTTTCCTCATGTTCATAAACTAGCTCGAAAATTTCGTATTCCTCTTTTAGCGATTTGTACGACTTGCAGCGATACATGGAGCGATACAATTTAATACAAATTTATAAAAAACTTTACAATCATTGAAAATATGCAATAAAAAAACATTAAAATCATCAACCAATTTTATCACTATAATGCGTATTTCTACGCGATTTATCCATAGATTCTCAAAAGCAATAGCCTATTTTCTTCGTAACAGTGTCGGCTATACGTTAAACTCTTAAAATAAATTTTACCTTGGCGATATCTATTTTTATACCCTGTGCCCATTTAAAATGGTCAAAAAGGGTACATTAGATTTGTGTGATGTATGTAACAGGCAGAAGGAAGCATCTCCGACCATATAAAGTATATATATTCTTGATCAGCATCAACAGCCGAGTCGATTGAGCCATGTCCGTCTGTCTGTCCGTCTGTCCGTCCGTCTGTTTGAACGCGTCGATCTCAAAAACTATAATAGCTAGAGACTTCAAATTTGGTATGTAGGTTGCTGGATACCGGAGGCAGATCAAGTTTATTTTTAAATTTGGATCGGACCACTATTTTATATAGCTGCCATAGGAACGATCAGTCAAAAATCAAGTCTCGGTATGAAAAACTTTTTTGTTGTTTGAGATATGTAAGCCAAACTGACAGAATATGCATATGAGATGGTCCGATACATCCTGATCAAATTGGATTGAAATCGGACCACTATATCATATAGCTGCCATAGCAACCATCAGTCGAAAATCAAGTCTTAGTATGAAAAACTTTTTTGTTGTTTGATCTATCTGAATCAAACTCACAGAATATGCATACGCAATGGTCCCTTATAACCTGACCAAAATTGGTTGAAATCGGATCACTATATCATATAGCTGCCATAGGAACGATCAGTCGAAAATCAAGTCTTAGTATGAACAACTTTTTTGTAGTTTGATCTATCTGAATCAAACTGACAGAATATGCATATGAGATGGTCCCAACCAATATTCTATTTTATGGATACTGGCACAGGGTATCCTCCAGTCGAGCAAACTCGACTGTAGCCGCGCCCACTTGTTTCTAGGGCGGTTTGTGAGCTGTCGAGACCCAAAAATCACAAAGAAACCAAATTTTGGAACTTTTAAAAGTCGCTAGCTTCTGAACTACTAAGCCGATCTCAAAGCTATTTGAGAGAAAGTTGTAAAGAGATTAGTTACCTTTAATTTGAGTACTTTTTTGACCAAATCGGTATTTTAGATCTCGTGGTATACTCTAAAATGTGAGAGCAACTTCAAAAATTTGAAAAAAAATAAATATTTCGAAAACGCTTCCAAAAAAAAAATTTTTAAGTGCGATTTTCGTGTTTAGTGGGCCAAAATCCATAAGAAAAGTGCACTCAGACATGAAAATCAATATGGCTGTAAACTAGTGTAATGTTGCCCACGACGGAATTTCTAGGCTTTCTGGATCTTCCCATTTCTCGATGGTTTCATCATCGAGCTTCATCAATCTCGAACTGGCGCTCTCTTGAGGCTCTTCCGTCTTGCCTGGAGCCATGTCGACAAAAAAATTAATTACTTTAAGTAGAAAAACTAAATACTAAAGTTGAATGAGAGTAATTCTGTTTTGTCAGCTTTAGTTACATACACAATTAACTCGCACTTTTGATTTGATTGTAATTTCCAGGGACTGCAAATAATAGTTATGAGTTTCAAAAAAATTTAAGCACTTAAAAGCGTCCCAGAAGAGTGGGAAAAACAGAGATCTGTTATTTTTGAACGCCAAATTCGAAAACAGGATAAACTTTTATTTAAATTTTTATAAAAAAAATTATTTTTAATTATTAAAATTAATTTATATGATAAAAATCAAAAATAATTATTATTTTTCAATTTTTATATACAAATTTAACCCTAACTCTTATTTCCAATTTTTATTATAAAAATTGACAAATAACACTTATTTCTCAATTTTTTTTATAAAAATCGAAAATAAAAATTGAATTGAAATATCTTTTGTACCAAAGAAGCCACATCATATATAGACCTATATATATGATCTATGCATTAATACCTTTCCATTGATATATAATATGTATGTACAAATGCATGTACACACGTTTATATGATAATATTTTAATAATATGTAAAATATGAATTATTTAAATACTAAATACGGAATATTGTTATCGATAAGTTTCAATAAGCAACCCTGTTAATGGACAGCATATCGATATATCGATATGCGAGCGGGCATTCTTATGTGAGATTGCGAACCGAAAAGTTGAGTGAATATAATAAACGGAAATTATCATTTTACAAATCAGGTATGGGGTTCACCCAAATATAAGTTGAAAATTCCTGGTGATGAAATACATTGATATAATCAGAAAATCAAAAACTGAGTTAATTGACATACTGCACAGTCAGAACGTGGGACTGCAACAGATGGAAGAGTTGTAGCTGATCTCAAATTAAGCGTCATTAAAACCGAGAGGGAAGCAAGCGAATTAGCGACAGTGCCAACAGATCGCATTGACCTTACACATATCGATTCGTTGATGAGCTCATTCTCTGGAGATGATGACTATGATGTGACCCACTGGATCCGTGATTTTGAAGACATCATGAATCTCTACAGCGTTCCTGATGCCAAGCGCTGGATTCTGGCTAAGCGTTTGTTGAGTGGTTCAGCGAAAGTATGCATCACCCATGTAGCACCGCTAACTTGGGAGGCCTTGCGATCAGAGCTGCTTAAAGTCTTCAGCGAAAAGATGACAGCGTCTAGGAACGCGTCTAGAGGCACGCAAGATTGCTAAAAACGAAAGTTCGCTACAATATTTCGTCGTGATGTGTAGCATCGCAGCGCAGGCAGACATGGCCACGAGTGATGTGGTGAAATTCATAGTTGACGGACTGCAGGACAAGAAAGCAGCATCTATGCTGTATTGCAGATCACTGGAGGAAATGCGAGATAAGATAATCACCTATGACAGGATAAGGAAATCGTCTATGCCTGTGCCGAGTCGTGGTGAAGATGCCAAACCTAAGTCGAGTGTCGCAACAGGTCAGCAGCAAGGTGCTAGTGCAAAGCGCTGCTACAACTGCCGTCAATTTGGGCATTATATGAAGGATTGTAGTCAGCCGAAGAGACCAGATGGGGCATGTTTCAAATGCTGGAGTCCAAGTCATCAATATCTACAGTGCCCTAAACGTAAAGGGGCTACCACGGTCGCCGCGGTACAGGATGAAGAGCGTATGGGTGAGCAATATGGTAAGCGTATGGTAAACAAAAATGTTTGTCACTGGCACTGCGCTAAAAAGTACTATATTAGGCATGAAAAATTAAGCGCAATGTGCCAGTGACAAAAATTTTTGTTTAATAATTCATGTGTAAAATTTAATATTTTTCGTCACAGAAATTTTGGGGCATGAAAATGAACGGAAATTTTGACAATTGATATATTTTTTGACAGTTTAACTTTGTAAATCGGTGTTTATTGTTTGTACAAGCAAAAACAAACTGTCTGGCAACACTGGTTTCCTTTACTAACACACATGCCAATATGCCAAGCGCAAAATCCATCAGCACTCTCAAACCCTGGCTGGCGAAAATGGGTACAAAATACATACAAATTTGGTACCATTTTATATGTATTTTGTACGTATTTTGTACCCATTTTCGGTTTGTTTTTCCAATGTTGGTGGCAAAAATCTGTAACTTTTGAACTAGGAGAGATATCGAGTTGAAACTTGAACTATATATTTTCAATACTTCAAAGAATTTTTGGAAAAAAAAATAGAGTGGGCGTGGCACTAGAAAGGGCGTAAATTATCGGTCAAATGCAAATTAATGCCAATTTTGTCAAAATCTAACAGAACTCTCAAGCTCTGGCTGCTACGACACGTTGTTGCTGCTGTCCTATTCCAATTCTAAGCAAAACGTATATATTCTGTTAACAGGTAATATCTTCCAAACACATCGAAATTTTACAAACTACAATATATTGAAAATTAGAAAAAATCATTACTTGCGTTTTCACAAAAATCGCCTTAATGTGGGAAAAAAAACCTTATTTCACCTGTTGCGTTGATTTAGCTTAAAAGTTTGAATGAGGACTTGTTCCGGATAAAAAATCTAGAAACGTTTGTTCTACGACTTTTTCGAAAAATTGCTAGTTTAGCGGGAAATCGCTAAAAACCGCTAAAATTGAAACCCCCATAGCATGCAATCGATAGGAGCTACAGATCTGTTCTATATGTCGTTGGAAAGGTGTTTTGAAGGGCTTTTAGGCATAAATTGTATCGCTCCATGTATCGCTGCAAGTCGTACAAATCGCTAAAAGAGGAATACGAAATTTTCGAGCTAGTTCATGAACATGAGAAAAAGAACAACTTTGAAAAGAACAGAGGCAAAAAAAGTATTGATAAAAATACAGTGACGTCCATAAATAAGGAGTCAGGTGCGGGAAAAAAGAAAGACTATTGTTTTAATTGCGGCTCACCTGACCATAAACGAATTAATTGTACCGCTCCGACAAAATGTTTCCGCTGCAATGAGAATGGACACTGTGGGAACCAAACAACTGAAGTAGGCCTTGAACTACAGACATTGTAACATGTGAAAATGTTTGTATGTTTAGCAGTCGACATCGAGCTACGATACCGACTAGAACTCTCGAAATATAAATTATAAAATATTCGGAAGTCGTGCGTTGTTACAGACACACATCAAGAAATTGCACAAAAGACACCAAGACAGTAGCCGTAATAGCAGATCGCCGTCGCCTAAAAACAATTGCGATATCACTGCGGACGGCAGTCCGCGCTAGTGACGAAAGCAGCACGAAGGGTGCGAAAGGCACACAGGAAGAATGGAAAATTTGCTATGACTGTCCGATCGGGTCGAATTATATACCGATCGAAAGGTATCAATCTAACTTAAAAATGTGCATACTAAGACTTTTGAAAACTTACATGGTTCGTGAGATAAACAGGTGTAAGTGGGAGGGACAAAATTTAAATGATTGGAGCAAATGGGGCCGTTGGAGCCTTTTAGATTTTTTTTATAATTTTTCACTATACTTATCAAACATACGCGTCGAATGACACCTTGATCATCAAAATTTGACCACTGGTTCAGAAGATAATTAATTTCGAAATTTTTGGTGCCCTTTTCAAAACGAGATGAAAAGTCAGTCTGTTTGTTTGTCTGTTTGTTTGTTTGTTTGTATAGATCAAAGCGTTGATTTAGCTTAAAAGTTTGAATAAGGACTTGTTCCGGATAAAAAATCTAGAAACGTTTGTTCTACGACTTTTTCGAAAAATTGCTAGTTTAGCGGGAAATCGCTAAAAACCGCTAAAATTGAAACCCCCATAGCATCCAATCGATAGGAGCTACAGATCTGTTCTACATGTCGTTGAAAAGGTGTTTTGAAGGGCTTTTAGGCATACCTTCAAAGTTTTTTTTTAAGTAAAAAGGTAAACAGCTACAGGTGAAATAAGGTATTTATTTCCACATTTTGGCGATTTAAGAAAAATCTACACATCAAATCACTTTTAAATATACTGAATGTTGTAGAGAATTTAATTACGCGTTTTTTGACATATAACACATGTCTGTCAAAATTCGTTTGGGCAAGATATTACCTATTAACTGAATATACCTTACACCTTTACACTACTGCATGTACATATGCAGTATGTACACTGCTTGCAGTGCATGTGGAAAGATACTGCTTGCAAGTGGTCAATTCTTTTTGCGGCAGATAAATCATTTTATAATCAAAAATATAGAAACTTTTGTTTTTCGACTTTTTCGAAAAATAGCTAGTTTAGCGGGAAATCACTAAAAACCGCTAAAATTGGAACCCCCATATCATCCAAACGATAAAAGCTACAGATGTGATATATATATCGTTGAAAAGGTATTTTAAAGGGCTCTTTGGAATACCTTTAGTGTTTTTTTAAGATAAAAGGTAAACAGCAACAGGTGAAATAAGGTATTTTTTCCCACATTAAGGCGATTTTTGTGAAAACGCAAGTAATGATTTTTTCTAATTTTCAATATATTGTAGTTTGTAAAATTTCGATGTGTTTGGAAGATATTACCCGTTAACATAATATATACGTTTTGCTTAGAATTGGAATAGGACAGCAGCAACAACGTGTCGTAGCAGCCAGAGCTTGAGAGTTCTGTTAGATTTTGACAAAATTGTACCGTCAAAATATATTGCAAATTTCAAAACTTTTGATATCTTACTCCAAAATTTCTGATATCTTATAAAAAAACCTCTCTACGAGGTAAAAGTCTAGTGACGAAAACATTTTAATGCACCAAAATTTCTGATATCCAATTTTGTGACGAATAATATTAAGTTTTACTTAAAAATTACTACAAAAAAATTTTTTTGTCACTCGGCACATTGCGCTAATTTCTTCATACCTAATAAATATATATTTTTTGCGCAGTGCCGAGTGACAAAAAATTTTTTTTGTAGTAATTTTTAAGTAAAACTTAATATTATTCGTCACAAAATTGGATATCAGAAATTTTGGTGCATTAAAATGTTTTTGTCACTAGACTTTTACCTCGTAAAGTGGTTTTTTTTTATGATGTGCACGTCGAGTGTCTTATTGACACATGATCGTACGATGGCGGGCTGATAAGTAATCGGCCTTACCAAAAAAAAACATCTTAAACAACCCATAAATATTTTATTCGATTAGTGTTTTCTATCGGCTGATTGCTGAAAAAGTTTTAGGCGTTTTTCTCAACACTGATAATTTTGGCGGGAGTTTTAGCATGGTCACTTTTGCATTGTCCCCAAAATGAGTAAAATAGAATATCGAGCTGTCATTAGATTTCTGTTTTTAATAAAGAAATCCAACGATGAAATAAAAAATGAGTTAATCGAAGTTTATGGGGAATCAGCTCCATCGATTTCGACCATTAAATATTGGACTGCTGAGTATAGGCGCGGGCGGACAAGCATTTTTGACGAGGACCGTCCGGGACGTCCCAGAGAGGTGACAACCCTAGAAATGGTAGATAAAGTCCACGGAATGATATTGGATCATCGCCGAATAAAGCTGAGAGAGATTGCTAAGGCCCTAAACATTTCACGAATATTTAAATATGAGTAAGCTTTCGTCAAGGTGGGTGCCGCGATTGCTCTCAGCGGAACACAAACGCAACCGCTTGGTCATTGCGAAGGAGAGTTTGGCATTGTTAAACGCAAATAAGAATGAATTTTTGCGTCGTTTTGTGACTGTCGACGAAACTTGGATACATCACCATACACCAGAAAGCAAGGAACAGTCAAAGCAGTGGATTTCAACCGGAGAAACGGCGCAGAAAAAGGCAAAGATTGGTTTGTCGGCCAACAAGGTAATGGCAACGGTTTTCTGGGATGACCGAGGCGTAATTCATGTGGACTATCTAGAAAAAGGCAGAACAATTAATGGAGAATACTATTCTAACCTTTTGGGACAGTTCGATTCAGAACTAAAGAAAAAAAGGCCGCACATGGCGAAGAAAAAAGTTCTGTTTTACCAGGACAACGCTCCGGCTCACAAGAGCGTTGTTGCCATGATGAAATTGTGTGAACTACACTATGAAATTCTTCCACATCCCCCCTATTCTCCAGATTTAGCACCATGTGACTATTATCTATTTCCAAACTTAAAGAAATGGCTTGGAGGAAAGAAATTTCAGTCGAATGAACATGTGATCTGTGAAACAAACGCCTATTTTGAGGACCTGGACCAGTCATATTTTATGGAAGGTATAAAAAAATTGGAGGACCGTTGGACTAAGTGCATACGTTTAAAAGGAGATTATGTTGAAAAATAAAAAAAAAACCGTGTTTTCTTTGGTAGGCCAACTATTTATCAGCCCACCCTCGTATGTGACAATTGTGAAGGAGTCCGTGCTGAAAATGCTGAGCAATGTGGAAATTCTTATGAGTATGTATATGCAGCGTGGATTGGGTAATGCAAACACGAAACCAATTGGATTTTTCATTTTTAAAAAAATTCAAGTTGATCTCCGATGACAATGGATTCTCGTTCCAAAGTCTAATATCGGAACAAAAACCTACAGATGAGTTCCTATTGACGTGTACAGCATATTGGAAGATCCAGATGTCATTTCAGCCCCGTCAGAGCATCGTGAAAGTGTGAAGCAGTTGATCGAGAATAGTTTTGAATCGCAGTCAGCCCACGAAGAGTGTTCAATTGAGCTGAAAATGACGCCGGATGGAATTATAAAACCATTTCGACAGTCTCCAAGTCGCTTATCAGTTGGTGAAGCAGAAGCTGTTAAAAACCAAGTCCACGAGTGGCTGGAAATGGGTATTGTTCGTGAATCGTCGTCACACGTATCAAGCAGAATTGTCGTGGTGAACAAAAAGGACCACGCACTTAGAGTATGCGTCGATTACCGCAAACTGAATAGCATGGTGCTGCAGGCTCAGTTTCCTGTTTCCCTGATTGAGGATGTCCTGGAGAAGGATTAGGTTTGGCCAATAGAGAAGTTCGTCAGCCTAGTATCGGAAAAGGCAATAAAGGTGACTCCAAGAAGGCAAATCTAGCTGCAGCATTAGGCAACACTTGTAACTTTTTATGTTACTGTTGCTCCGGGGCTCATCTATTGAAGAGGTGCCCAAAATTCTTGAATTTGTCGCCCACGGAGCGATACTAAGAAGCCAAAAAGCTAGCGTTATGCTTAGTCTGTTTCAGTAAGCGGCATACTACGAAGGCTTGTAACGCACAGCGATGTGTTATTTGCCACAAGTCTCATCACGAGTTGCTGCATCGAAACGCATCCAATGATTCTGTGGATTCAACTGTACAGACCAAACAAGAATCTAACGCATTACATAGTTCTCTCCTCTCCAGATCAAGCACCAGTTTTCTAGCTACTGCATTAGTTCTGGTTCGGAACAGCGGGGGTGTTCTAGACTCGGGTAGTCAATTGAACTTCGTGACGTCAAGACTGGTCGCAGCTCTCAAGCTAGAAATGAAAGACACTTACGTGAAGCTAAGTGTTCTTTAAGTTGATGATCGTAGGGCAGATTCAGTTGGGATCAAATTGGCCAACACTTCAGAAAAGTCTTTTAGGTTGGGGCGTAGTTGGGGACTTCACACCATCTAGCAGCGCGTCGCTATTGGTGCAAGAGTGTAATCCAAGAAACGATGAGACTGTCAAATTGGAGAGAACTGGTAAAGAATTTTGAAAATGTGAAGAGATACCAGCCCCCGTAGAGAACTTAACTGAAGACGAGAAGAATTGCGAGAAAAACTCGCCAACATAAAGCAAGCCGAGTCGGGTCATTTTATTGTAAAATTACCTTTTAAATGCTCTGGTGAAAAGTTGGAAGAAATCGCACCTGAAGAAGTTGGGAAAGTAAAATACTTTATGCCTCATCACCCAGTGATTCGCCGAGAAAGCTTGACGACTAAATTGAGAGAACACCTGAGCCAACTCTGATAAGACTGCTCGTTTTGTCATGACCTGCGAGACTTCCGCGCTATACAAAAAGCGAAACTCATCATCTACACTCGACCAACATATGCCTAACGCCTTAGATGCATCTTCTGTCCTTAGACTCAAAGTTTCTGATACAGACTTGTCGGTAAGAACCTCGCCACAATTGCTGCGCCACTTATGCAGCTCAAATCCGCCCTTCGCTAGCAACTGAGAGACTTCCTATTTTAGTGAGACAAGGCCTGCAATAGTGTCTGATCCACCTAGCATGTCGTCCATATAGAAGCATCTTCGGATCGCTGCACACAAGCTATGGGAGATCTGCGAGATGAGTTCGACATCAAACCGCTAGAAATGGTGCCGTTCGCACAGGCTCGTCAGAATCATTTCGCCAGTGGCATAACTTTTGCACTTGGGCAGCGACTGTTTGGTTGAGCCCGGAGACTTGAGCTTACACGGATTGGAAAGGCAGCTTTATCAATTGAAATAATCGCTCAGAGATGAAGGTGGCCTCTGAGCCTGAGTCGATTAAGGCACGAGCGGTGTACGTGGATCCTCGATGGCACTCGTTCATGATCGCCGTGCCGAGAAGGACACTCTGCTCGTTAGCGGCAAAATAAGTTTGCACATTTGCCGCAGAAGGGATAGGAGTGGACTGTATTTCGGAATTTGAACTGGAGTCGGAATAGGAGGACGTTGTCGGACTGACATCGCCTCGATGAAGTAGAGTGTTGTGGCGACCTTTGCACGTAAAGCAATTGTGCGCACTAGTACACTCCCGTAATTGGTGCCCCCTTGCAAAACAATTCAAGCAGAGTTTTTTCTGCTTTATGTAAGTTGCCCGATCGTTAACCGGCATCTGAAGGAACCGAGGGCACAGCCGGACAGGATGGTTCTCTTTGGAACACAAATCGCAAGTCTTGCTCTTTGGATTTACTTGCGCTTCGAACGAATTTACCCTCTTAGGGGCTTGATTATTTCTGGATGTAGAAACGGAGGAGTTATGTGAAGTGGAAGTAGGTTTCACATCTTCAATAGCTTCGAGCGTGAGATAGCGCTCGTTAAGGAACGCGCTTAAATCGTGCCAAGCTGGAATGTCGAATTTGTTCGACAACGATTGTTCCCATAGGGAAAGCGTAAGCTTTGGTAGTTTTGATGAACAAAGGAAAACTAAAATGCAATCTGCGAATGGAGACGTCGTTTCAATTTCGGAATGTTCTAGCGCCGTCAGGCATCGTTGGATGGTGCGTTGAAGGTCCTTGATTGCCGCACCAGATTCGTTGTTAACCGGGGATAGGTTGAAAAGGATTTTAAGCTGACTAGTTACCAGCAGCCTCTTGTTTTCAAAACGTTCGCAAAGTGCGGTCCACGCAGTCGCGAAGCCATTGTTTGTGAGTGGAAATTTGGCGATTATTTCGTTGGCTTCACCTGCGGTCTTGGAGTTGAGATGATATAGTTTCTCAACCGAGGTCAACCTTGGATTGTTGATATAAATTGCAGAAAAAAGATCGCTGAACGTTGGCCAACGCAAGTAGTCTCCGTGAAACACCTCCGTATCACAAGGAGGGAGACGACAGCCCCCGGAGAAGGGCAAGGGAGTGGGTATTTCAACCCTTTCGGACACAGACGCAGCTTTAATTTGACCCTTCAGGCGCGAAAGACACCTCTCATATACAGTGTAGCAGTGCTCATACTTTGCCTCCATGGCAGTCATATCTTCACTGCTCCCTTCCTGTCTGAGTGAGCTGGAACACACTGCATATTCCGTCTCGACTTTGTCCCAAAATGCTTGCAGACGGTCGCGGCGAATTTCATACGTGAAAAAGTTATCCTCTTCAGATGCGGGAACGATTACACGGGCTTCAAACTGGATAAGTTTGTCTGTGATGGAAATGAAGTTTGTTAAGGCCATGTTTGGACTCCTCGTGATGGACCTGGTCTTTACCGGACTACGGTTCGGAAATTTTGATGTTAAATCTTTTTTTGGAAGTACGCTGGGAAAACGCGATGACGTCGATGCTGGTGACAACGATGGATCCTTTTTGAGACGCGAGAGGGGATTCAACTTTGTTTTATCAACGGGCTGTGGAGTCCTTTTTGGAATAACAGGTGTTTTGTTCGACCCTGATGGAGCGGAAGAAGTAGAATGGCGACGCTCGATTTGGGAAGCAGGAAAGTTTGGCTTAAGGGTTGCCTTTTTATCGGTCTCTTTGGACCCTGTGGACATACTATGCTTTAAACTATAGAAATTTGTAAATTGTGGGCCACGTTACACGGGACGCAAGGCAGGCAGACACAATACGAGACCAAACAACGGAGGCGAGAAAGCAAGTAAAAATAAAAATAAAAATTTGTTTTAACAATTTAGTTATTCTTATTATTTATTTTCCTTAGACCCGTTATTGGAACACCGGAGAGTGGTAATAACAGGAATAATAACCAAAAAGGAAATAGTTAATTAAGTTGGCAGCAGGAAAAAATAATAAATTTAATATAAGTTTGCATATAATATGAGGAATTAATAAAAACAGGACGCAAAAATAAAAAAAGTTAGTTTGATAACAAAGAGTTAAAGATAGTTTAATACGCCGATTATTAATTCTCTTCTCTTTTTTTACTTATTGAATTTTTTTGTTTTGTGTTTAACTCAACTTGGAGCGCAATTAAGAGTTTAGTGTCGTGTAAACGTTGAATCTTATTGAATATGTTAAACGATAGTTCGATCTTCCGACTATCGATTATTGTGGTTTGTTTACCTTTTTTCCACAGCGGCAATTATTTATGGTAAACTTCTACAAATATATTAAATATTAAATTGAGTGCTGGTTTTTTTATCAGTAGAAAACACTTCTGGAGCATAGCATGTATGTAACGAGAGTGAGTTAAAACCTCGTACATATGTATTTATGTTAATTTACATGGAAAGAGAGAGAGGGTCACAACTCTCACAAGCATAGTTGCACAATTGTAAATGGAAACAAATGAAACAGAATTCATGGTTCTGCGCAAAATGTTGGTCGTGAGAGACCATGAATTCTGGCATCAACAACTATATAGTA
The DNA here is from genome assembly GCA_963924055.1 of Drosophila limbata. Classification (NCBI taxonomy): domain Eukaryota; kingdom Metazoa; phylum Arthropoda; class Insecta; order Diptera; family Drosophilidae; genus Drosophila; species Drosophila limbata. The sequence goes on from CAWUOW010000172.1 coordinate 1,331,903, forward strand.
ACATATGTAATGCACATAGCCACCTAAATATTCTCGCACATATTCCCCCTATCAAGTAATAAGATATCAATAACAATAACAGGCTGGTAAAAATAACAATTCAAGCGCTCCCACGATCGAAACAGTTAATATAAACATCCGCTAGAATTGTCATTCCCACCAAGGGTCAAATCTGCCGACGCGGCACAAATCCAGGCTGTTGCTTAGCACCCAAATATTCGTCTTCTCAAAAGAGCGATCCCTAAGATCTCTCTGTTTATATTAGAGCGCAAAGCTCAATCCCCAAAAGCTCACAGCCGAGGTTTGCTATGCGACGTCAAAACATTTAACAGTTAGTCTTGAATTATTCTCAAACTCCGATGTTCAACTCGCTTTAAGTTTTCTATTTAAATAAAGTTATATTTTTTTAATAAACTAAAGTTGGAACTCGTTATTGGCGCAGCCGGTAGGATATGTAAAGTGTTTGTAATCAACTAAACTAAAAAGACTACTAAGGATCCGCATATCCAAAGTCAAGAGTAAAGTTGAACTTTATTAAACCAAAATACATATCCGCTAAAGAACATACGTGCGTGTTTAAGTTACAACAAAAGTGTTAACCACTAAGGGACAGCTGAAGTCCTAGGTTAAATAAAACCAAGTTTTGTGCTTAAAAAACGTGACAAACTTTGTCAATTTTGCTTTGTGACCACTAAAGGATAATTGTAATCCTAGGCCACAACAAGACAAAGAAAACCGAACATTAAAAGGAAAAAATAAATACACTGTCAACATCAATCATGACACCCCCAGCATCTCCATCAACCCCACCAATGGTTTTGTCAGAGCTTCTCCTGAAGCAAGCTCTTGGACAAATAAAACAAGTGCCCACCTTTGATGGACAAACGGAAGAGCTCACGGCGTTCGTGAGAAGAGTGGACTATATAATGCAGCTATACCCCACCCAAGATCTGAGACAACACAACGTTCTATTTGGAGGCATCGAACTACAGACTTCTGGAACAGCACAGCGAGTCGCACAGCTATCAGGAGCTACAAACTGGATACAACTGAGGAACGCGCTCATCGACGAATTCAAAACACAGACGCCCTATGAAGAACTGCTTCGTCGACTCTACAACACTAATTATAACGGAAGTATCCGTAAGTTTGTTGAAGACCTTGAGTATAAATCATTTGTAATTTCAAACAAATTAATGTTAGAAGGCATAGACTCACAAACAATTCTGTACACCAATGCTATGAACAACACAATCAAAGACGTTATAACAAGAAAATTACCCGACCGAATTTTTATGACTCTGGCTAGGTACGATATTACGACAATAACTAAATTAAAACAAGTAGCTCAAAGAGAGGGACTATACGAAAACAACTTTTCTGACCGTTCAAAAACCAACACCTCAACTACGTCAAACAGTAGTGATGCTCGCAGGAATAGGGGAAACTCTCATAATTTCTATCGAATGGCAAGCCCTCCAAACACAAGTAATGCCACTCAAAACTTTCAAGCCCCAAATCAAAGCAACCCACAGTTGCATAATGAATTTCAACAAAAACTGAATCAAGGTAGATTCCAAAACCCAATGAACTACCAACAAAACAGAACTTCAACGAACACTTCAAATCCGCCTGTCAAAAGACAACGCGAAAGTTCTAGTGGTCAATCCAAAATGGATACTGCCGAAAATTTTCATCACGCAGCCTCGGACCAAGAACTAGAAGAAACCCCTTCATTCGACTAATAATGAACAACATTCACCTCAAATGCGTAATCGATACAGGTTCCTCTATAAATCTAATCAAAAAGAACTTTTTGAATTTCCCAATTAAATCTTGTCATTTGGAAGTCCAGACGATAAAAGGAAATATTTGTTTAAACCAATGTATTTCCTTAGCCCCCAGTAAACTCTGTCCACAACACCAAAGATTTTTTATACACGACTTTTCAGAAAATTACGATGTATTATTAGGCAGGGAATATCTCGAGGCTTGTGAAGCAAACATAAATTATAAAGAGGAAACTGTCACCTTAAGCGATTACCCATTTATCATGAGATATAATCATGAAGAATTCTTAAAGGACAAGACCGCAGTCAATCATGTTGATCCACCATACGTGAAAGATACCGAATTTGATTGCCTTGATCCGCCTTTTACAACGGACCAACCGTTTAATTTCGCAATCGAAAATGAGTTAATAGAAAGTAACCAGTTCAGATTAGAACACCTCAATGAGGAAGAAAAATTAAAATTAACAAAAATCCTTCATGAGTTCAGAGACATACAGTACAAAGAAAGTGAAAATTTGACTTTCACCAGTACAATCAAGCATGTCATTCAAACTAAACATGAAGATGCAATTTACAAACGACCTTATAAGTATCCCCAAGCTTATGACGAAGAAGTCGAAAACCAAATGAAGGAAATGATAAAACAAGGAATTATCCGAAAATCAAATTCTCCTTATTGCTCACCAATTTGGATTGTACCAAAGAAGAGTGATGCATCAGGAAAACAAAAGTTCCGAATAGTAATTGACTATCGAAACTTAAATGAAATTACAGTTGACGATAAATACCCAATACCAGTTATGGATGATATATTAGACAAACTTGGAAAATGTCAATATTTCACTACCATTGACCTGGCAAAAGGCTTTCATCAGATCCAAATGGATGCTGATTCAATTCCAAAGACTGCTTTTTCGACGAAAAATGGCCATTACGAGTACACTCGCATGCCTTTTGGTCACATTGTCACAACTGAAGGTATAAAACCAAACCCAATAAAAGTCAACGCAATTACAAATTTCCCAATACCCAGAACAACGAAGGAAATCAAGTCATTTCTAGGACTCTGTGGCTATTATAGGAAATTTATACCAAACTTTGCACAAATCGTGAAACCAATGACCTTAAAACTTAAGAAAAATGCAACAATCGACATAAGTAACAAAGAGTACGTCTCAGCATTTGAAAAATTAAAAATACTTATTACATCTGATCCGATACTAATTTATCCAAACTTTGAAAAACCTTTTTCGTTAACTACAGATGCAAGCAATATTGCTTTAGGTGCCGTGTTATCGCAAAACCATAAGCCAATATGCTATGCAAGTCGAACATTAAATGAACACGAAATAAATTATTCCGCAATAGAAAAAGAACTTTTAGCTATTGTTTGGGCCACTAAATACTTCAGGTCCTATCTTTTTGGCAGGAAATTCGAAATCCTCGGTGATCACAAACCCCTAGTTTGGTTAAACAATGTTAAAGAGCCAAACATGAAACTTCAAAGATGGAAGATCAAATTAAATGAATTTGACTATCACATCAAATATGTCCCTGGCAAAGAAAATTATGTTGCCGATGCTTTGTCAAGAATTTAACTTGAAGAAAATTTATTAGGAGAATCTCCTAACAGTACAGCAGCAACTGTACACAGTGCACAAGAAGATAATCAAAATTATATCTCGATTACAGAAAGGCCAATCAACTATTACAACAGGCAGATCGAATTTGTCAAACATAATACAAACGAAGTAAACGTAATAAATTATTTTCATAAAACTAAAATTCAAATTATGTATAAAGAAATGACCAACACCCATGCCAAAGAACTTATCAAAGAATATTTATGTACAAAGAAAAGCGTAATCTATTTTCATTGTGAAACAGATTTCTTAACTTTTCAAACCGCTTTCTTGGAAATAATCAGTCTCAACAATTTAACCAAAGTAATGAGATCTACTAAAAAATTAAAAGATATTCAAACATACGCAGAATTTAAAGACTTCGTTATTAAAACACATAAAGAATTACTACACCCAGGTATTCAGAAACTAACGTCATTATTTAAAGAAAAGTATTATTACCCAGATTACCAAAACCTAATTCAAAATATTATTAATGAATGCCAAGTCTGTAACATTGCGAAAACAGAACATAGAGACACAAAGCTAGCTTTCGAGTTAACGCCAGAAACTTTGAATCCCAGAGAAAAATACGTTATAGATTTTTATATGGTAGATAATAAACAATTCCTTTCTTGCATAGACATTTATTCAAAATTCGCGTCCCTAATCGAAGTGAACGGTAGAGATTGGTTAGAAGCTAAAAGAGCGTTACTTAAAATTTTCAATAGTATGGGAAAACCGAAAGAAATTAAAGCAGATAAAGATTCAGCATTCATGTGCTCAGCATTACAAATATGGCTAAAAGCTGAAGGAGTAGATATAAATATAACAACAAGTAAAAATGGCATATCTGACGTAGAAAGATTTCATAAAACTATTAATGAAAAATTAAGAATAATAAACAGCGAATCAGATCCAGAAAATAAGCTTACTAGATTCGAAATAATACTTTACACATATAATCACAAAACCACTCATAATACAACAGGTAGAACACCAGCAGACATTTTTATATACGCGGGAACCCCAGAGTATAACACTCAACTAAACAAAACAACTCAAATAGATAAACTAAATGAAAACCGTACAGATTTTGAAATTGATACTAATTATAGACAATCACCTTTGGTACGTTCAAAATCAACTAATCCATTCAAAAAGACCGGTAATTTGAGACAAGTAGATGAAAAACATTTCGAAGAGACAAACAGAGGGAGAAAGATAATACACTACAAATCTAAATTTAAAAAGAAAAAGAAAATTAACAAGAGCAAATATGATAATTCTAGATAATCGCCTAATGACAACTCAAATTAGGAATGCAGTTAACAAGATTAGGTATATTTAACCCTAAATTACTAAAACACAGTCCATTATCACACGTAAACTCTGAAAAAATTTTAAATATTAAGACTTCTACATGGTTGAAAACAACTACAAACGAAATTTTGATAATTTCCCACATTCCTCGCGAAATCATCAATACACCAATTTTTGAAATTGTTCCATACCCAGACGAAAACAGAAACATTTTAACTGAAATTATACATGACAAATATTTCATTCAAAATAATAAAGCATATACCGAAAAGGCCAAAGATCTAGTAATGAACAAATGTATAACAGGAATTTTAAATCAAGACACAACCGAATGTAGATATGCAAAAACACATAAATCTTTTGAAACATAATATGTAGAGCCTAATATAATGTTAACTTGGAACTTACCTAAAACAATTCTAAATCAAAATTGTATCAACAGAGATATAACAATAGAAAGTAATAATATTATAAAAGCATTTAATTGCTCCATTCAATTAGAAGAAATATTGATCACAAGTACTATGTTAGATTATACACAAACTATTTATGTAAACAATAATGTAACTAAACTAGAACCACTATCTTATATACAGGCAAAAGAAATTGTAAATCAACAAACAAAACATTACAATACACTTCAAATTATTACTTTAACAACTCTTATAATTATTGTAATCATACTAGTACTATATTTTAGCTATAAGTATAAAAGCATACCACAAAAAATAATTGTTAACTATAAGAAACAATCAGAAATAACCCCACAATCAAATAATGTACAAATTAATCCAATTTCAAATGAAACCGCAAATATTGTACTCGAATCAGAACCAACACTATATCCCAATATTACCGCCTGAGGACAGGCTAATTTTTTATGGATGGGGAAGTAACATATGTAATGCACATAGCTACCTAAATATTCTCGCACATATTCCCCCTATCAAGTAATAAGATATCAATAACAATAACAGGCTGGTGAAAATAACAATTCAAGCGCTCCCACGATCGAAACAGTTAATATAAACATCCGCTAGAATTGTCATTCCCACCAAGGGTCAAATCTGCCGACGCGGCACAAATCCAGGCTGTTGCTTAGCACCCAAATATTCGTCTTCTCAAAAGAGCGATCCCTAAGATCTCTCTGTTTATATTAGAGCGCAAAGCTCAATCCCCAAAAGCTCACAGCCGAGGTTTGCTATGCGACGTCAAAACATTTAACAGTTAGTCTTGAATTATTCTCAAACTCCGATGTTCAACTCGCTTTAAGTTTTCTATTTAAATAAAGTTATATTTTTTTAAATAAACTAAAGTTGGAACTCGTTATTGTAATGCACATAGCCACCTAAATATTCTCGCACATATTCCCCCTATCAAGTAATAAGATATCAATAACAATAACAGGCTGGTGAAAATAACAATTCAAGCGCTCCCACGATCGAAACAGTTAATATAAACATCCGCTAGAATTGTCATTCCCACCAAGGGTCAAATCTGCCGACGCGGCACAAATCCAGGCTGTTGCTTAGCACCCAAATATTCGTCTTCTCAAAAGAGCGATCCCTAAGATCTCTCTGTTTATATTAGAGCGCAAAGCTCAATCCCCAAAAGCTCACAGCCGAGGTTTGCTATGCGACGTCAAAACATTTAACAGTTAGTCTTGAATTATTCTCAAACTCCGATGCTCAACTCGCTTTAAGTTTTCTATTTAAATAAAGTTATATTTTTTTAAATAAACTAAAGTTGGAACTCGTTATTATATATACTTTATATGGTCGGAGATGCTTCCTTCTGCCTGTTATCTATCATTAGATTCTGCGATCTTCCCCTCTATTTGAAAGGAGTGATTTATTATTCCTCTCCACAAAAAGGGAAGTAAGTCTGACGCCAAAAACTATAGGGGAATTTCTAAATTGTCCCCTATTCCTAAAGTCTTTGAGAAGATTTTAACCAGTCACTTACAGCACTTGTGTAGTTCTATTATCTCTCCCCACCAGCATGGATTTGTAAAACGTAGATACACTACTACCAATCTTCTCGAGCTTGGTTTTCCAACCACCTTAATTCGCTGGATTTCAAGCTATTTGAAACATGGAACTCAAAAAGTTCTGTTTAATAACTTTTTTTCCAAGTCTTTCCGGGTTACCTCTGGAGTTCCCCAAGGTAGGCATCTCGGTTCTTTGCTCTTCACACTGTTTATAAATGATCTAAAAACAGTTTTAACACACTCTCGTGTACTTATGTATGCCGATGATGTTAAAGTTTGTCTGCAATACAAAGATTGGCCATGCCATATCAAATTGCAGGAAGATGTTGACTCTTTTCAGTCATGGTGCCGTGTGAATCTTTAAATTTTTTACTGCTCTAAATGTAACGTAGCGACTTTTTATCGCACTAACCCATATTTGGCGTCATACTCACTGTTCACGCCAGTTCTCACCAATTATATATATCGAAATATTCAGTATTAATAACTTAGTATTTTCCGCAATCGAAACCCTATGCTGTTAATCACATTATGTTAATTTTAATATCGATAAGGTCTGTTAAAGTCTTTTATCATCGCTAGCTATGTCTAGCTCATTACGGTTTGAATTAAAGCGTTCACTGGAGAAGACGTTCTTTCGCGTACTTATTTTCTGGAGAGGTTACATTTTCAGTGGAAAGGTTTGGGATTCAACATTTGGCGCCCGAGCAGGGACCTATTGGATAAGGTTCAACCCGGCTGAAGCTCATCTGAGTTCAGTTGTCGTATCTCAAAGTTGGAGATAATTGCTGCCAATTGGAAACTCAACTGGGAGTTCATCGTGGCTCAGCACTTGGAGGCTCATATTGGAGCTCATCGGGGGATAAATACTTAGAGGCTTGCTAGCAGAATATTGCCACTGCAGTTCCAGAAATACACGGAGTTCATCTTTGGAGCTCGCGTACAACTGAAGACTGGCTAACCGACATATTCCATTGCAGCGCTCATCTAAATTTGTAAGTCCCACTTGCTTAATAACTTAATATTTTTCGCAAGGCATGTGAGTAGATTTATGTGTATAAATGGCATCGAATTAAACAAATAAAAAGTTTTGTGAAAAGATCGGATTTCGGCAATCGCAATTTTATGTATGCAGAGACAGTGCACCGGTAAAAGGCACACATACATACATACTTACAGTTCTGCTAGCATATGCAGACGGGCCTACGTGAGCGCGTGTTCTTTGATTCTCTTTTGCGCTTCTTCGGCAACAGCACAGTGAGCTACATACATACATACAGTGCACCGTTGATCAGCATATGAGTGAAGCATTTGATTTTGAGCTGACCTTGATCTTGAAAATTGCGCAAAGCGGCTGCAACAGTAAATTCTAAAGGCATATGTGTCTGTGTATACTAAAACATACATACATACATATGTACCTGCATTGAAATTAAGTAAAGTCAACTCAAGATCAAACGCAAGAGCTTAAGAGTTTGTTGTGTGTGTATGTAGCTACCGCTTACAGAACAGAATTACTTGCATTCAACTTTTAAAGTAATTAAATTTTTGATATGGCTCCAGACAAGAAGGAAAAGCTTCAAGAGAGCGACAGGTCAAGTTTGATGAATTCCTTTAGTCGAAACAGAAGTTATATTATGGAGCATGCAGATGAAATGAGACCTTCGGAATTGGAGGCAAGATTAAGCCTCATCGAAACCAATTTTGCTAAGCTAGGAGAAATGCAGACAGATGCTGAAAGAGAACAAATCGAAGAGTTGTACTGCGAAATAAAGGCCAAGTTATTGGAATGCTTAGAAAGAACAGGTCGTCGAGCGGAAGGAGCGGAGGTATTGAGCAGCACGATGATACAGCGCTCTTCGAAACTCCCCAAATTACAGGTGCCTGAATTTTCGGGAAAGATCACCCAGTGGACGAGTTGGTTCAACACTTTTCTAACAGTGGTAGGTTCAGATTCGGAGCTGGATGACTTGTCCAAATTTATTTATTTGAAATCGGCCCTGGGTCCAAGCCCTCTAGCTACAATTGAGTGTTTAGAGTTGACCGCCACCAATTACCATCGTGCATTAGGGTTGCTGAAGGATCGTTTTGAGAACAAGGCGGCTATTCTGCAATCTCATGTCACTGAATTATTCAGTTTAAAGCGTCTAAAACAAGCAGACTCCGCGCAGCTAAGAACGCTGGTGGATAACGTTAATGCTCAGTTAGCTTCGCTTAAATCAATGGGCACGCAGACAGAAATCTTAGAAGCCGTCATTTCGAACTTGGTGCGCAGCAAGCTCGATGACGAAACTATCGAGAAATGGGAAGACGATCCAGATAGCCTAGAGATTCCGTCGTGGACAACATTATCGCAGTTCTTAATAAAAAGAGGATTAGGTTTGGCCAATAGAGAAGGTCGGCAGGCTAGTATCGGAAAAGGCAATAAAGGTGACTCCAAGAAGGCAAGTCTAGCTGCAGCAGTAGGCAACACTAGTAACTTTTTATGTTACTGTTGTCCGGATCTCATCTTTTAAAGAAGTCTTGAATTTGTCGCCTATTGAGCGATACCAAGAAGCCAAGAAATTAGCGTTATGCTTAGTGTGTTTTAGTAAGCGGCATACTACAAAGGCTTGTAACGCACAGCGATGTGGGATTTGCCACAAGTCTCATCACGAGTTGCTGCATCGAATTGCATCCAATGATTCTCTGGAATCAACTGCACAATCCAAACAAGAATCTAGCGCACTACATAGTTCTCTCCTCTCCAGATCAAGCACCAGTTTTCTAGCAACTGCAGTGGTTCTGGTTCGGAGCAGCGCGGGAGGCTATCAAAAGTGCCGATGTGTTCTAGACTCTGGAAGTCAATTGAACTTCGTGACGTCAAGACTAGTCACAGCTCTCAAGCTCGAAATAAAAGACACTTGCGTGAAGCTGAGTGGTATCGGAAATGCACATTCGCAAATTATGGGCGAAGTGCAGGCAACATTTAAATCCAGAGTCACAAAGTTTGCGGCTGCTGAAAGCTTTTGTGTGCTACCAGAAATAACTCAGTATAACCCGACGAATTCTATGCTAGGTGACAATTGGAGGCCACCAAAAGGTGTTGTGCTGGCTGATCCTTCTTTCAATTCCGCAGAAAGTATATACATGTTGTTAGGTGTCGCAATGTTCTTTAAGTTGATGATCGTAGGGCAGATTCAGTTGGGACTAAATTGGCCAACACTTCAGAAAAGCCTTTTAGGTTGGGTCGTAGTTGGGGACTTCACACCGTCAAGCAGCGCGTCGCTCTTGGTGCAAGAGTGTAATCCAAGAAACGATGAGACTGTTAAATTGGAGAGAATTGTTCAAGAATTTCGGAAGTGTGAAGAGATACCAGCCCCTGTAGAGAACTTAACTGAAGACGAAAAGCGTTGCGAGGAAAATTTTATTGCCAACATAAAGCAAACCGAGTCGGGTCATTTTAGTGTAAAATTACCTTTTGAAGGCTCTGGGGAAAAGTTGGGCGATACCTACGCGACTGCACTATCCAGATTTTACAATTTAGAAAGAAAGCTGAATCGCAACTTGACTCTAAAGGAACAATATCAGAATTTCATTGATGAATATCGAAGACTGGGGCATCTGGAAGAAATCGCTCCTGAAAAAGGTGTCAAAGTGAAATACTTTATGCCTCATCACCCAGTGATTCGCCCAGAAAGCTTGACGACTAAATTGAGGGTTGTATTCGACGCCTCTTGCAAGTCAAGCAACGGGGTTTCGCTTAACGACACCATGCTAGTCGGTCCAAAGCTACAACCAGATTTGTTTGAAATACTTACTAAATTTCGTTTTTACAGATATGCATTGACGGCAGACATTGCCAAAATTTACAGGCAAGTGCTCATTCACGAGAGTCATCGCAACTTTCAGTGCATACTATGGCGAAATGATTCGGAAGAGCCTGTTCACATACTGCGTTTAAAAACGGTTACGTACGGAACGAGTGCGGCGCCATTTCTAGCGGTTCGATGTCTCATTCATCTCGCAGATATGTACGCAGTGCAGTATCCTATAGCCTGTGCAGCGATCCGAAGATGATTCTATATGGACGACATGCTATGTGGATCCGATACTGTCGCAGGCCTTGTCACACTAAAACAGGAAGTCTCCGAGTTGCTAGCGAAGGGTGGATTCGAGCTGCATAAGTGGCGCAGCAATTGTGGCGAGGTTCTTACTGACAAGTCTGTATCAGAAACTTTGAGTCTAAAGACAGAAGATGCATCTAAGGCGTTAGGCATATGTTGGTCGAGTGTAGATGATGAGTTTCGCTTCTCGTACAGCCCGGAAGTCTCGCGGGTCATCAAAAAACGAGCAGTCTTATCAGAGTCGGCTCAGGTATTCGATCCACTAGGATTCTTAAGTCCAGTTGTCATCTTAGGCAAAATATTCCTACAGGAGTGTTGGCTGCTTAAGCAAGAGTGGGACGCAGAACTGCCGGAAAGCTTTGTAACACAATGGGAAAAATATCGGGCTGAACTGAAGCAAATAGATAAATGTGCTATTCCTCGCTCCGTGATCCCATTAAATGGCAGCATAGACCGTCTAGAACTAGTTGGGTTCTCAGATGTCTAACAGAGCATATGGAGCAGCCGTTTATGCTCGCACTCAGAAAAAAATGAACGAAAAAAATCATGCACAATTTTCTTGACATGTGACCGAATCGTTCTCATTTTTTCGTGCTTAACACAAGCACGAGTCGGTATCAAATCGTGCACACAGAAAAAAATTAACGAGAAAAATCAAACATTTCCCATTTTCTTTAAAAGAAAAGCCGGATACGACTTTAATTTTACAATTGTGTGGATATCATTGCCTTTGCTGTGTGTCAAAAGGGATATTTCTATCGACTGTGAGTATATTTTAATAAATAGTGAAAAGTACAATACATTTTTATGGGAAAAAGAATTTTACAGGAGACGAAAACTCTTAGATGGCGCCACTTAGTTAAGTGAAATTGACAGCACTCCCAGAAAACGCCATTTGGCGACAGTCAATCCAATAGCTTTATCATTCAGTGCATACTTTCTGGAAGCATGTCATTATAATCGTTTTTAGCTCTACTGCAATTATTTGTTTATTCAATTTTCTTTGTTATCATTGATCTCTTGTTGCTTGAGAAATAAATTTATGTTTTTTTTACTCGGTGGGAGCTAGCCTAAATAGGATGATCGTCGCTGACAAGAAGAGGGGCACGGGTATCGACATCCAAAACCACTAAAGTAGTTTCAAGCTCCGTTGCAACGAAATACAGAGTCCTGGAGCGGCGTGGAACTGTTGTCCTGGTGGTGCTCCTTATTTATCAGTTCAATCGGATTTTTCCCCACACCCTTGAGACTTGAATTCTACCACTGCCAAGCAAGGATATTACATTAATCTCAAAAATACTGAAGAGACCGGACCAAGGCGGCAGCTTTGAAGACAATACAAAGATGTTCGGAACAAGGAACAGTTCCATCGTGAGCGACAACGAGTTCGACAACCAGCTAGATGAGCTGGACAGAAGAATTCCAGAGGTTAATTTAAGAAAATTAAATATGTAGCCAATTTAATAAAATACTAAAACATTAAAACATTACTGTTAAACGGTTAAATTATAAGTAATATATTATATATAAAAACCAATCGGGTCCTAAAGTGGAATATATGGGTATAAATTGAGAACGGTTTGTTCTAAATGTGTAACAAACACGGTCCTAAAGTAGTAAACAAATGTTCGAGAACTGAGCACCTACTGTTCATATAATGTTGTGGATATGTGTCTGAAACATACTGAAAAGTTCTTGGATTGTGCACATGCTGTTCATATAATCTTGTGGACTTGTTCCCAAAACGACCCCTATATGTTTCTGAAACGAACTAAAATGTTCATAAAAAAATTCTAACTTATATTGTAATTTAAATATATATATACTATTTTTAACTTTAATGTTATATTTTTAAATTAATTGTTATGTCGGCTGCTATTAGCCTGACAATAAATAAATAAAATAAAAATAAATAAATAAAATGAGCCCAAAAACCGATTAAATTGTTCCCAGTCGTTCAAAAAATAACACCCAAATGTTCATGAAATTTCATGACCAAGCGTTCATGAAGTAAGAAAAATCGTGCTTGCGCTACTTTCATGCACAGTTTGTTTTGATTTGTGCACAAATGTGCTTGTTTTTTTTCTGAGTGCGTGTATTTGAAAAATCTGGGAAAATAGTCACACATTTAGTGACTGCGAAATCTAAAGAATCTCCCGTTAGAGTGATCTCCTTACCTAAGTTAGAGCTGCAGGGTGCACTCTTAATGACCAAATTAATGGCTAAGGTGCGTGAATGCGTTTACTTGCAAGTAGACAGAGTTGCATACTTCACGGACTCAACGATTATGTTTAATTGGTTATCCGGTCATGCCAGCCGATGGACGACATTTGTTGCCAATAGGGTGGCACAAGTGCAGTTCTTAACGAACATTCAGGATTGGCATAAAGTCGAATCCAAATCAAATCCAGCGGATATTGTATCCAGAGGATTACATGCTGCGGATCTGAACAAGTCAAGGCTATGGTGGCATGGGCCAGACTTTTTAATGAGCAAGGAGGACCAATGGTCCAAGTGTCAGTGGCAATGCGAAAACGAACATGTGCCAGAGAAAAGGTAAGGGTAGTCTGCCTTATCAGTTGGTCAAGCTCAACCCGACACCATGCTAGTCGGTCTAAAGCTACAACCAGATTTGTTTGAGATACTTACTAAATTTCGTTTTTACAGATATGCATTGACGGCAGACAATGCCAAAATGCACAGGCAAGTGCTCATTCACGAGAGTCATCGCAACTTTCAGTGCATACCATGGCGAAATGATTCGGAAGAGCCTGTTCACATACTGCGTTTAAAAACGGTTATGTACGGAACGAGTGCGGCGCCATTTCTAGCGGTTCGATGCCTCATTCATCTCGCAGATATGTACGCAGTGCAGTATCCTATAGCCTGTGCAGCGATCCGAAGATGCTTCTATATGGACGACATGCTATATGGATCCGATACTGTCGAAAGCCTTGTCACACTAAAACAGGAAGTCTCCGAGTTGCTAGCGAAGGGTGGATTCGAGCTGCATAAGTGGCGCAGCAATTGTGGCGAGGTTCTTACTGACAAGTCTGTATCAGAAACTTTGAGTCTAAAGACAGAAGATGCATCTAAGGCGATAGGCATATGTTGGTCGAGTGTAGATGATGAGCTTCGCTTCTCGTACAGCACGGAATTCTCGCGGGTCATCACAAAACGAGCAGTCTTATCAGAGTTGGCTCAGGTATTCGATCCACTAGGATTCTTAAGTCCAGTTGTCATCTTAGGCTAAATATTCCTACAGGAGTTGTGGCTGCTTAGGCAAGAGTGGGACGCAGAACTGCCGGAAAGCTTTGTAACACAATGGGAACACGTGGGCGCGGCTACAGTCGAGTTTGCTCGACTGCAGGATACCCTGTGCCATCTCATATGCATATTCTGTCAGTTTGGTTCAGTTATCTCAGACAACAAAAAAGTTGTTCATACTAAGAGTTGATTTTCGACTGATCGTTCCTATGGCAGCTATATGATATAGTGATCCGATTTCAACCAATTTTGGTCAGGTTATAAGGGACCATCGCGGATGCATATTTTGTGAGTTTGATTCAGATAGAACAAACAACAAACAAGTTTTTCATACTAAGACTTGATTTTCGACTGATGGTTGCTATGGCAGCTATATGATATAGTGGTCCGATTTCAATCAAATTTGGTCAGGATGTATAGGACCATCCCATATGCATATTCTGCCAGTTTGGTTTACATATCTCAAACAACGAAAAAGTTTTTCATACCGAGACTTGATTTTCGACTGATCGTTCCTATGGCAGCTATATGATATAGTGGTCCGATCCAAATTTAAAAACAAACTTGATCTGCGTCCGGTATCCAGCAACCTACACACCAAATTTCAAGTCTCTAGCTGTTATAGTTTCTGAGATCGACGCGTTCAAACAGACGGACGGACAGACGGACGGACGGACAGACAGACGGACATGGCTCAATCGACTCGGCTGTTGATGCTGATCAAGAATATATATAATAACGAGTTCCAACTTTAGTTTATTTAAAAAAATATAACTTTATTTAAATAGAAAACTTAAAGCGAGTTGAACATCGGAGTTTGAGAATAATTCAAGACTAACTGTTAAATGTTTTGACGTCGCATAGCAAACCTCGGCTGTGAGCTTTTGGGGATTGAGCTTTGCGCTCTAATATAAACAGAGAGATCTTAGGGATCGCTCTTTTGAGAAGACGAATATTTGGGTGCTAAGCAACAGCCTGGATTTGTGCCGCGTCGGCAGATTTGACCCTTGGTGGGAATGACAATTCTAGCGGATGTTTATATTAACTGTTTCGATCGTGGGAGCGCTTGAATTGTTATTTTCACCAGCCTGTTATTGTTATTGATATCTTATTACTTGATAGGGGGAATATGTGCGAGAATATTTAGGTGGCTATGTGCATTACATATGTTACTTCCCCATCCATAAAAAATTAGCCTGTCCTCAGGCGGTAATATTGGGATATAGTGTTGGTTCGGATTCGAGTACAATATTTGCTGTTTCATTTGATATTGGATTAATTTGTACATTATTTGATTGTGGGGTTATTTCTGATTGTTTCTTATAGTTAACAATTATTTTGCGTGGTATGCTTTTATACTTATAGCTAAAATATAGTACTAGTATGATTACAATAATTATAAGAGTTGTTAAAGTAATAATTTGAAGTGTATTGTAATGTTTTGTTTGTTGATTTACAATTTCTTTTGTCTGTATATAAGAGAGTGGTTCTAGTTTAGTTACATTATTGTTTACATAAATAGTTTGTGTGTAATCTAACATAGTACTTGTGATCAATATTTCTTCTAATTGAATGGAGCAATTAAATGCTTTTATAATATTATTACTTTCTACTGTTATATCTCTGTTAATACAATTTTGATTTAGAATTGTTTTAGGTAAGTTCCAAGTTAACATTATATTAGGCTCTACATATTTTGTTTCAAAAGATTTATGTGTTTTTGCATATCTACATTCGGTTGTGTCTTGATTTAAAATTCCTGTTATACATTTGTTCATTACTAGATCTTTGGTCTTTTCGGTATATGCTTTATTATTTTGAATGAAATATTTGTCATGTATAATTTCAGTTAAAATGTTTCTGTTTTCGTCTGGGTATGGAACAATTTCAAAAATTGGTGTATTGATGATTTCGCGAGGAATATGGGAAATTATCAAAATTTCGTTTGTAGTTGTTTTCAACCATGTAGAGGTCTTAATATTTAGAATTTTTTCAGAGTTTACGTGTGATAATGGACTGTGTTTTAGTAATTTAGGGTTAAATATACCTAATCTTGTTAACTGCATTCCTAGCTCTATGTCTTCGATATATTCTGTAAATTCTTGTAAATTAAATGTAATTATTGCTCATTTTTTGTCTCCTTCGTTAATAAATGTTAAAGTATTTGTAACTTCTATTCCTCTGTTTACTACTTCTATTACTTGATTTAGTTCGTTTGCTTGAACGCTATTTTCTGATAAGTTATTTATTTTGGATTCCAGTTCTGCTTTATCTTCCTGATCTAATGTACCAAATAAGTATTTATAAAATGTTCCCATAAAATTGATAAGGCCTCTTTTGTTGCGTTTTGCTATTCTTATGCCGTTCATTTCTCTTTCCAATTTTTCTGTTAAATATTGAATTTGGGATAATGTTTTAAATTCTTCAGCTTGTTTCATTAAATTATTGAATGTGTTTTCGATTTTTGTGAGATTAACAGTTAAATAGTGGTATTCGTAATTTATTGGTAAGTTAATAGTTCCTGTTTTAAATATAAGGTAACCGTTTTTCGATTGGATTGGGTTTACTTCTAAGCTTTGACCATTAGTTTGTTGGATGAAATACATTAGTAAGTATTGTATTATAAAAATAATTATTTTATGTTGTAGCTTCCTGATTTGAGTTGTCATTAGGCGATGATCTAGAATTATCATATTTGCTCTTGTTAATTTTCTTTTTCTTTTTAAATTTAGATTTGTAGTGTATTATCTTCCTCCCTCTGTTTGTCTTTTCGAAATGTTTTTCGTCTACTTGTCTCAAATTGCCGGTCTTTTTGAATGGATTAGTTGATTTTGAACGTACCAAAGGTGATTGTCTATAATTAGTATCAATTTCAAAATCTGTACTGTTTTCATTTAGTTTATCTATTTGAGTTGTTTTTGTTAAGTTGAGTGTTATACTCTGGGGTTCCTGCGTATATAAAAATGTCTGCTGGTGTTCTACCTGTTGTATTATGAGTGGTTTTGTGATTATATGTGTAAAGTATTATTTCGAATCTAGTAAGCTTATTTTCTGGATCTGATTCGCTGTTTATTATTCTTAATTTTTCATTAATAGTTTTATGAAATCTTTCTACGTCAGATATGCCATTTTTACTTGTTGTTATATTTATATCTACTCCTTCAGCTTTTAGCCATATTTGTAATGCTGAGCACATGAATGCTGAATCTTTATCTGCTTTAATTTCTTTCGGTTTTCCCATACTATTGAAAATTTTAAGTAATGCTCTTTTAGCTTCTAACCAATCTCTACCGTTTACTTCGATTAGGGACGCGAATTTTGAATAAATGTCTATGCAAGAAAGAAATTGTTTATTATCTACCATATAAAAATCTATAACGTATTTTTCTCTGGGATTCAAAGTTTCTGGCGTTAACTCGAAAGCTAGCTTTGTGTCTCTATGTTCTGTTTTCGCAATGTTACAGACTTGGCATTCATTAATAATATTTTGAATTAGGTTTTGGTAATCTGGGTAAAAATACTTTTCTTTAAATAATGACGTTAGTTTCTGTATACCTGGGTGTAGTAATTCTTTATGTGTTTTAATAACGAAGTCTTTAAATTCTGCGTATGTTTGAATATCTTTTAATTTTTTAGTAGATCTCATTACTTTGGTTAAATTGTTGAGACTTATTATTTCCAAGAAAGCGGTTTGAAAAGTTAAGAAATCTGTTTCACAATGAAAATAGATTACGCTTTTCTTTGTACATAAATATTCTTTGATTAGTTCTTTGGCATGGGTGTTGGTCATTTCTTTATACATAATTTGAATTTTAGTTTTATGAAAATAATTTATTACATTTACTTCGTTTGTATTATGTTTAACAAAATCGATCTGCCTATTGTAATAGTTGATTGGTCTTTCTGTAATCGAGATATAATTTTGATTATCTTCTTGTGCACTGTGTACAGTTGCTGCTGTACTGTTAGGAGATTCTCCTAATAAATTTTCTTCAAGTTTAATTCTTGACAAAGCATCGGCAACATAATTTTCTTTGCCAGGGACATATTTGATGTGATAGTCAAATTCATTTAATTTGATCTTCCATCTTTGAAGTTTCATGTTTGGCTCTTTAACATTGTTTAACCAAACTAGGGGTTTGTGATCACTGAGGATTTCGAATTTCCTGCCAAAAAGATAGGACCTGAAGTATTTAGTGGCCCAAACAATAGCTAAAAGTTATTTTTCTATTGCGGAATAATTTATTTCGTGTTCATTTAATGTTCAACTTGCATAGCATATTGGCTTATGGTTTTGCGATAGCACGGCACCTAAAGCAATATTGCTTGCATCTGTAGTTAACGAAAAAGGTTTTTAAAAGTTTGGATAAATTAGTATCGGATCAGATGTAATAAGTATTTTTTAATTTTTCAAATGCTGAGACGTACTCTTTGTTACTTATGTCGATTGTTGCATTTTTCTTAAGTTTTAAGGTCATTGGTTTCACGATTTGTGCAAAGTTTGGTATAAATTTCCTATAATAGCCACAGAGTCCTAGAAATGACTTGATTTCTTTCGTTGTTCTGGGTATTGGGAAATTTGTAATTGCGTTGAATTTTATTGGGTTTGGTTTTATACCTTCAGTTGTGACAATGTGACCAAGGAACTCAGTTTCCTTTTTCAAAAATTCACATTTGTCCAACTGCAATTTTAGATTGGCTTCCCTAAGTTTCTTAAAAACTCTTTTCAATGATAATATGTGTTCTTCCAATGAAGTGGAATACACTATTATGTCATCCATGTAGACTAAACAATCTTTATAGATTAAATCTTCTAAAAGGTTGTTCATGCAACGTTGAAAAGTTGCAGGGGCGTTTTTGAGTCCAAAAGGCATGCGAGTGTACTCGTAATGGCCATTTTTCGTCGAAAAAGCAGTCTTTGGAATTGAATCAGCATCCATTTGGATCTGATGAAAGCCTTTTGCCAGGTCAATGGTAGTGAAATATTGACATTTTCCAAGTTTGTCTAATATATCATCCATAACTGGTATTGGGTATTTATCGTCAACTGTAATTTTATTTAAGTTTCGATAGTCAATTACTATTCGGAACTTTTGTTTTCCTGATGCATCACTCTTCTTTGGTACAATCCAAATTGGTGAGCAATAAGGAGAATTTGATTTTCGGATAATTCCTTGTTTTATCATTTCCTTCATTTGGTTTTCGACTTCTTCGTCATAAGCTTGGGGATACTTATAAGGTCGTTTGTAAATTGCATCTTCATGTTTAGTTTGAATGACATGCTTGATTGTACTGGTGAAAGTCAAATTTTCACTTTCTTTGTACTGTATGTCTCTGAACTCATGAAGGATTTTTGTTAATTTTAATTTTTCTTCCTCATTGAGGTGTTCTAATCTGAACTGGTTACTTTCTATTAACTCATTTTCGATTGCAAAATTAAACGGTTGGTCCGTTGTAAAAGGCGGATCAAGGCAATCAAATTCGGTATCTTTCACGTAAGGTGGATCAACACGATTGACTGCGGTCTTGTCCTTTAAGAATTCTTCATGATTATATCTCATGATAAATGGGTAATCGCTTAAGGTGACAGTTTCCTCTTTATAATTTATGTTTGCTTCACAAGCCTCGAGATATTCCCTGCCTAATAATGCATCGTAATTTTCTGAAAATTCGTGTATAAAAAATCTTTGGTGCTGCGGACAGAGTTTACTGGGGGCTAAGGAAATACATTGGCTTAAACAAATATTTCCTTTTATCGTCTGGACTTCTAAATGACAAGATTTAATTGGGAAATTCAAAAAGTTCTTTTTCATTAGATTTATAGAGGAACCTGTATCGATTACGCATTTGAGGTGAATGTTGTTCATTATTAGTCGAATGAAGGGGTTTCTTCTAGTTCTTGGTCCGAGGCTGCGTGATGAAAATTTTCGGCAGTATCCATTTTGGATTGACCACTAGAACTTTCGCGTTGTCTTTTGACAGGCGGATTTGTGTTCGTTGTAGTTCTGTTTTGTTGGTAGTTCATTGGGTTTTGGAATCAACCTTGATTTAGTTTTTGTTGAAATTCATTATGCAACTGTGGGTTGCTTTGATTTGGGGCTTGAAAGTTTTGAGTGGCATTACTTGTGTTTGGAGGGCTTGCCATTGGATAGAAATTATGAGAGTTTCCCCTATTCCTGCGAACATCACTACTGTTTGACGTAGTTGAGGTGTTGGTTTTTGAACGGTCAGAAAAGTTGTTTTCGTATAGTCCCTCTCTTTGAGCTACTTGTTTTAATTTAGTTACTGTCGTAATATCGTACCTAGCAAGAGTCATAAAAATTCGGTCGGGTAATTTTCTTGTTATAACGTCTTTGATTGTGTTGTTCATAGCATTGGTGTACAGAATTGTTTGTGAGTCTATGCCTTCTAACATTAATTTGTTTGAAATTACAAATGATTTATACTCAAGGTCTTCAACAAACTTACGGATACTTCCGTTATAATTAGTGTTGTAGAGTCGACGAAGCAGTTCTTCAAAGGGCGTCTGTGTTTTGAATTCGTCGATGAGCGCGTTCCTCAGTTGTATCCAGTTTGTAGATCCTGATAGCTGTGCGACTCGCTGTGCTGTTCCAGAAGTCTGTAGTTCGATGCCTCCAAATAGAACGTTGTGTTGTCTCAGATCTTGGGTGGGGTATAGCTGCATTATATAGTCCACTCTTCTCACGAACGCCGTGAGCTCTTCCGTTTGTCCATCATAGGTGGGCACTTGTTTGATTTGTCCAAGAGCTTGCTTCAGGAGAAGCTCTGACAAAACCATTGGTGGGGTTGATGGAGATGCTGGGGGTGTCATGATTGATGTTGACAGTGTATTTATTTTTTCCTTTTAATGTTCGGTTTTCTTTGTCTTGTTGTGGCCTAGGATTACAATTATCCTTTAGTGGTCACAAAGCAAAATTGACAAAGTTTGTCACGTTTTTTTTAAGCACAAAACTTGGTTTTATTTAACCTAGGACTTCAGTTGTCCCTTAGTGGTTAACACTTTTGTTGTAACTTAAACACGCACGTATGTTCTTTAGCGGATATGTATTTTGGTTTAATAAAGTTCAACTTTACTCTTGACTATGGATATGCGGATCCTTAGTAGTCTTTTTAGTTTAGTTGATTACAAACACTTTACATATCCTACCGGCTGCGCCAATAACGAGTTCCAACTTTAGTTTATTTAAAAAAATATAACTTTATTTAAATAGAAAACTTAAAGCGAGTTGAACATCGGAGTTTGAGAATAATTCAAGACTAACTGTTAAATGTTTTGACGTCGCATAGCAAACCTCGGCTGTGAGCTTTTGGGGATTGAGCTTTGCGCTCTAATATAAACAGAGAGATCTTAGGGATCGCTCTTTTGAGAAGACGAATATTTGGGTGCTAAACAACAGCCTGGATTTGTGCCGCGTCGGCAGATTTGACCCTTGGTGGGAATGACAATTCTAGCGGATGTTTATATTAACTGTTTCGATCGTGGGAGCGCTTGAATTGTTATTTTCACCAGCCTGTTATTGTTATTGATATCTTATTACTTGATAGGGGGAATATGTGCGAGAATATTTAGGTGGCTATGTGCATTACATATGTTACTATATACTTTATATGGTCGGAGATGCTTCCTTCTGCCTGGTACATACATCACACAAATCTAATATACCCTTTTTGACCATTTTCAATGGGCACAGGGTATAAAAATAGATATCGCCAAGGTAAAATTTATTTTAAGAGTTTAACGTATAGCCGACACTGTTACGAAGAAAATAGGCTATTGCTTTTGAGAATCTATGGATAAATCGCGGAGAAATACGCATTATAGTGATAAAATTGGTTGATGATTTTAATGTTTTTTTATTGCATACTTTCAATGATTGTAAAGTTTTTTATAAATTTGTATTAAATTGTATCGCTCCATGTATCGCTGCAAGTCGTACAAATCGCTAAAAGAGAAATACGAAATTTTCGAGCTAGTTTATGAACATGAGGAAAAGAACAACGTTGAAAAGAACAGTGGCAAAAAAAGTATTGATAAAAATACAGTGACGTCCATAAATAAGGAGTCAGGTGCGGGAAAAAACAAAGACTATTGTTTTAATTGCGGCTCACCTGACCATAAACGAATTAATTGTACCGCTCCGACAAAATGTTTCCGCTGCAATGAGAATGGACACTGTGGGAACCAAACAACTGAAGTAGGCCTTGAACTACAGACATTGTAACATGTGAAAATGTTTGTATGTTTAGCAGTCGACATCGAGCTACGATACCGACTAGAACTCTCAAAATATAAATTATAAAATATTCGGAAGTCGTGCGTTGTTACAGACACACATCAAGAAATTGCACAAAAGACACCAAGACAGTAGCCGTAATAGCAGATCGCCGTCGCCTAAAAACAATTGCGATATCACTGCGGACGGCAGTCCGCGCTAGTGACGAAAGCAGCACGAAGGGTGCGAAAGGCGACACAGGAAGAATGGAAAATTTGCTATGACTGTCCGATCGGGTCGAATTATATACCGATCGAAAGGTATCAATCTAACTTAAAAATGTGCATACTAAGACTTTTGAAAACTTACATGGTTCGTGAGATAAACAGGTGTAAGTGGGAGGGACAAAATTTAAATGATTTGAGCAAATGGGGCCGTTGGAGCCTTTTAGATTTTTTTTATAATTTTTCACTATACTTATCAAACATACGCGTCGAATGACACCTTGATCATCAAAATTTGACCACTGGTTCAGAAGATAATTAATTTCGAAATTTTTGGTGCCCTTTTCAAAACGAGATGAAAAGTCAGTCTGTTTGTTTGTCTGTTTGTTTGTTTGTTTGTATAGATCAAAGCGTTGATTTAGCTTAAAAGTTTGAATGAGGACTTGTTCCCGATAAAAAATCTAGAAACGTTTGTTCTACGACTTTTTCGAAAAATTGTGGCATTAACGCAAAACAGTTCCGTGCTTATTCCACGTCTGGCGAAGAATCGTTTTAAAGCTGCTATAAAGGCGTTGGCGCTTAGATCCGACACCACTTCGAGGTCGCATGCCTTTGTCAAGAAACATACGAAGACGCATAAATAAACATTCACTGGCCGTTTTCCTCTAGTGTTCAAATGCATCCATATCAGCCCGGAAAAATCTAGCCCAGCTCGATCAAATGGGTGAATGCTTCCTTTCACTCGGCTGGGTGGTAGCGGTCCCATAATTTGCTCGCCTAAGACGGGTCGTAACCGGAAACATACCACGCAGTCTCTAATCGTTTTGCAAGCTACCTTCCTGCAATTAATAACCCAATATTTCTGTAGCAGAAACGCACAAAGTGACTGTGCCCCGACATGCAAGTTTTTTCGATGTGTGTAAATGGTCTTTCAGCGTGGTTACTTGGCATTAAAATAGGGTGTTTTTTCTCATATGGTAGATCGGATCTTGCTAATCGCCCACCTTCACGTATTATCGATATGCCACTTTCTTGGCTGATAAATGGATTTAAGCATTGGCCGTGTTCACCAGAACAAATCGACAACAGAAAATCGATGAAATTTGCATGATTATTCTGGTGAAATGCAGTGATTAGCAATCATGATTTCAAATTTTGTGATGTATGATGACTGAAAATTCATCACCAAAATAGTACGCTGAAATTCTGTGATTGTGATGCTTTGTTATCGAACAAACAAAATACATGATTACTGATTGATTAGTTCTGGTGAACGCGGCCATTGTATTTTTACTGATTTAACAATTTTTCCGGCTTTAAGTTCAACAAATTCCTTATGGAAACTCAAGCTTTGCAGATTGTAGATGATGTACCTTAAGCCTGCTGTAAATTCAGTGGCTAATAGAGAACCCTGCAATTCTAGCCTTACCCCATTTGCGGCCCGACGCCAACGAAAAATATAGCTGAATACCCGTTGTAACTTTAGGATGTCATTTACGAACTTACATTCTCCGATGACATCGAACATTTCATCAGGTTCAGCTTGGCCAACTGCTAAAGCAAACTGCCCTTTCCTTTTCTCCGGCACACTTTCTTCGTCGCATTGCCACTGAAACTTGGACCATTGGTCCTCCTTGCTCATTAAAAAATCTGGCCCATGCCACCATAACCTTGACTTATTCAGATCCGCCGCATGTAATCCTCTGGATACAATATCCGCGGGATTGGATTTGGATTCGACTTTATGCCAATCCTGAATGCTCGTTAAGTCCTGAATTTGTGCCACCCTGTTGGCAACAAACGTCGTCCATCGGCTGGCATGAGCTGATAACCAATTAAGCACAATAGTTGAGTCCGTGAAGTATGCAACTCTGTCTACTTGCAAGTGAACGCATTCACGCACTTTAGCCATTAATTTGGTCATTAAGAGTGCACCCTGCAGCTCTAACTTTGGTAAGGAGATCACTTTAACGGGCGATACTTTAGATTTGTGTGACGATTTTTCCTGATTTCTCTACTACGCGAGCATAAATGGCTGCTCCATATGCTCTGTTAGATGCATCTGAGAACCCAACTAGTTCTAGCCGGTCTATGCTGCCATTTAAGGGAATCACGGAGAGAGGAATAGCACATTTAACTATTTGCTTCAGTTCAGCCCGATATTTTTATACACTGTGCCCATTGAAAATGGTCAAAAAGGGTATATTAGATTTGTGTGATGTATGTAACAGGCAGAAGGAAGCATTTCCGACCATATAAAGTATATATATTCTTGATCAGCATCAACAGCCGAGTCGATGGAGCCATGTCCGTCTGTCTGTCCGTCTATCCGTCCGTCTGTTTGAACGTGTCGATCTCAGAAACTATAATAGCTAAAGACTTCAAATTTGGTATGTAGGTTGCTGGATACCGGACGTAGATCAAGTTTGTTTTTAAATTTGGATCGGAACACTATATCATATAGCTACCATAGGAACGATCGGTCGAAAATAAAGTTTCAGTATGAAAAACTTTTTTGTTGTTTGAGATATGTGAACCAAACTGACAGAATATGCATATGGGATGGTCACATACATTCTGACCAAATTTGATTGTAATCGGATAACTATATCATATAGCTGCCATAGCAACCATCAGTCGAAAATCAAATCTCAGTATGAAAAACTTTTTTGTTGTTTGAGATAACTGAACCAAACTGACAGAATATGCATATGGGATGGTCACATACATTCTGACCAAATTTTATTGTAATCGGATTACTATATCATATAGCTGCCATAGCAACCATCAGTCGAAAATCAAGTCTCAGTATGAAAAACTTTTTTGTTGTTTAAGATATGTGAACCAAACTGACAGAATATGTATATGAGATGGTCCCAACCAATATTCTATTTTATGGAGACTGGCACAGGGTATCCTCCAGTCGAGCAAACTCGACTGTAGCCGTGCCCACTTGTTTTTTTCAAATTTCGTAGGACTTAATATCATAAGTGTATTTCCTTCTACACATTAACATATCTTTTAAACCTTAAAGCCATTTGTGTATTTCCTTTTACACGTTATCAACTCGACCCCCGCCATAACAATTCTCTTCTGTTATGGTGCGGTCTTCATTTCCCCACTCGGGAATCTGACACGACTCTTGTGCCACACTAAGCTTTAGTTCCCTCTTGGGCATCAGACGCATCTTCCATCGTGCTGTCTGTATCTTCTTACAATTCTTCAATTATCTGATTATTTGGTAACGATCTTAAATATTCGTGTGAGTATTTATACGTGCGTTTACTTGTTAGCGATTTTAATAATATCTATCGCCGTCTAAAACTTCAACAACCTCAAACGGACCTTTAAATTTCGGGTCAAGCTTAGTTTGATGACGCTCTTCATTCTTTAACAATACGTGATCACCTACATTATGTTTTATAATTTTGGCTTTAGTTTTATCAAATCTCTGTTTCTCATATCGTGAACTATCTCCCATATTTTGTTTAGCTTGTTTTCTTAAATTGTCTCTATCTACCACATCATCTCCTTCTTCATTTATTGGCAGTAAACCAAAAGGTCTAGCTTCCTTACCAATGAGTAATTCTAATGGGCAAACCTTCGTTACTCGATTTGCCGTGCAATTCATTGCCAGTTGAACTTCAGCCAACGCATCCTGCCACGATCTCTGACTGGTTTCTACAGCGGTCAGCATACTCTTTAGTGTACTCATCACTCGTTCAACCTGGCCATTTGCCCTGCTTGCACCTGTAGCAATCAAATGTAGACCAATTTTTTGGGAAGAACAGAATTCACGAAAAGCTATACTTGCAAAACATCGTCCTTGATCCGCTATTATCCGAGTTGGCAAACCAAATAAAGACACGACTGCTTTTAGGGCCTTAATACAACTTTCGGAATCTTTGTTCAATGTGTGGTAAAAATAAACAAACTTCGAGAAGGCATCTATTAGCACAATGACGTACTCCTTGTGGCTTTGATAATTTGCACGTGATGCAGTTTTCCACAAATCTACGCACATATTTAGCCATATGTTCGAACCAGTAATATCCATAAACTTTTCCCATCCAAGATGCATAATAGATTCGTGGACGTGATTTATCACTGCCCATCTAAAAGCTCTTGGGATTACCGGTAAACATTTAGTTTTACCGTTTCGTTGTATTTTCCTATGCAATATTCCCTTTCTTGGTAATTCATGGTTTCGTAACTTTGTTGTTATATCTTGTATTTTTGAATCGCGGTGCTGTTCAGAAACCAACCAGTTTTCAGTTACCTCAGTCAACAGAATTCGTTTTTCAAGTGTTTTATTCAGACTTTTATTTTTCTCTAGCAATGACTGTAAAAACGCCCACCACCTATGTACTCTCGGAGTTATGTCAATTTTAGTACGAGTAGCCTTCAGAGAATTGCAGTCCGTGTATACAACAAATTTACGTCCTTGCAGATAATGACGGAAATGTTTAATAGCATTAACAACTGCTAGTGTCTCTAGCTCATAAGAATGGTATTTTGATTCGGAAGGTGACGTGCATTTACTATAATATTCTACAACATGGGGCTTATTTTAAATTTTATGCAGTAACATCGCTCCATAGCCAACCGAGCTAGCATCAGTGTGTACTTCAATTGAATATTGTGGATCAAATATGATTAGTACTGGTGCTTGAGTCAATATAGTTATTATTATACCCTGTGCCCATTGAAAATGGTCAAAAAGGGTATATTAGATTTGTGTGATGTATGTAACAGGCAGAAGGAAGCATCTCCGACCATATAAAGTATATATATTCTTGATCAGCATCAACAGCCGAGTCGATTGAGCCATGTCCGTCTGTCCGTCCGTCCGTCTGTCCGTCCGTATGTTTGAACGCGTCGATCTCAGAAACTACAACAGCTAGACTTCAAATTTGGTGTGTAGGTTGCTGGATACCGGACGCAGATCAAGTTTGTTTTTAAATTTGGATCGGACCACTATATCATATAGCTGCCATAGGAACGATCAGTCGAAAATCAAGTCTCGGTATGAAAAACTTTTTCGCTGTTTGAGATATGTAAACCAAACTGGCAGAATATGCATATGGGATGGTCCCATAC
Source organism: Drosophila limbata (assembly GCA_963924055.1). Taxonomy (NCBI): domain Eukaryota; kingdom Metazoa; phylum Arthropoda; class Insecta; order Diptera; family Drosophilidae; genus Drosophila; species Drosophila limbata. The sequence goes on from CAWUOW010000172.1 coordinate 1,359,562, forward strand.
ATCCTGACCAAATTTGATTGAAATCGGACCACTATATCATTTAGCTGCCATAGCAACCATCAGTCGAAAATCAAGTCTTAATATGAAAAACTTGTTTGTTGTTTGTTCTATCTGAATCAAACTCACAGAATATGCATCCGCGATGGTCCCTTATAACCTGACCAAAATTGGTTGAAATCGGATCACTATATCATATAGCTGCCATAGGAACGATCAGTCGAAAATCAACTCTTAGTATGAACAACTTTTTTGTTGTCTGAGATAACTGAACCAAACTGACAGAATATGCATATGAGATGGCACATTGTGTTACAAAGCTTTCCGGCAGTTCTGCGTCCCACTCTTGCTTAAGCAGCCACAACTCCTGTAGGAATATTTAGCCTAAGATGACAACTGGACTTAAGAATCCCAGTGGATCGAATACCTGAGCCAACTCTGATAAGACTGCTCGTTTTTAATCGTATTCGCTCATGCTCTGGTTGCCAAACAAAATCAGCGTTTTTCTTTGAAGTTAGCTGATACAAAGGCTTTAGCGTCTCCGAAAACTTTGGAACAAACTGCCGAAAGTAAGAAGCTAAACCTATAAATTGTCTTAATTGCGACAAATTTCTGATATCCAATTTTGTGACGAAAAATATTAAATTTTACACATGAATTATTAAAAAAAAATTGTTTGTCACTGGCACTGCGTAAAAAAGTACTATTTACTAGGTATGAAAAATTTAGCGCAATGTGCCCAGTGACAAAAATTTTATTTTTTAATAATTCATGTGTAAAATTTAATATTTTTCGTCACAAAATTGGATATCAGAAATTTTGGGTCATGAAAATGTTTTCGTCACTAGACTTTTACCTAGTAAAGAGGTTTTTTTATAAGATATCAGAAATTTTTTAATAAGACATCGGAAATTTTGACGATTGCAATATTTTTTTTAAACAATTCAATAATTATATAATTAAGAGAAGTAAAAACACATTCAATCAGAGACGTTTCAATATTATATATATTTATAAATATATTTCGATCTTGCTGTAATTGGAATTACAAAATGTTTCATCTGCCGTAAAAAGAATTCACCACTTGCAAGCAGTATCTTTCCACATGCACTGCAAGCAGTGCAAGTAGTGTACATGCAGTAGTATACATGCAGTAGTATAAAGGTAAAAGGTATATTCAATTAACAGGTAATATCTTGCCTAAAGCAGGGTATCCACAGTAGAATTTTTTTGTCGAACGTGTTCGTGGAACACAAATCAGTTTGACTACCAACTAGACGAACATTGGTTGCCGAACATCACTCGAAAAAAATTCTCAACGAGTAAACATGGAAGCGGAAAAAAATAAAATTATAGCTCTTATGACTATACATGTTTGCCTGGAGAAAAAAAAAAACAAATGCAAAAAAGGAAGCATTGGATGAAAGAATGGTATGCCAAACGAGAGAAATTCAGCCACACAAAACTCTTGAAAGAGCTCCAAGAAACATCGCCCATAGATTTGAAGAATTTTCTTCGGATGAATGGGGAAACCTATGAAGAATTATTGAGCCTAGTAGGTCCTAGGATTCAGAGACAGGACACACCCATGAGAGTGTCAATAACAGCAAATGAGAGGCTTTCAGCTACTTTGCGCTATTTAGCCACCGGGCAAAGCTTCGCCTATTTAAAATTCCTAACTGGGATTTCTCCCCAAAGTCTCGGCCGGATTATAGTGGAAACATGTGAATCCAATATACAAGTACTCAAGCCTTTCATTAAACTAAGAAAAAGAGTTATTAATATTTTAATATTTATTTAAGAAAATTCAGAGTCGCTGAAAAGTTCAGCGAACGAACGGTGTGGCATGGTTACATGCTCTGTAACAACAACTGGTGGATTCCCATTCACTGAAGGGTAGGAAGCAGTGCTTGATTCCGTAAATATGGGTGTGCTGGTCCGATACACTCGTTGTACAGGAGTTGACCGCACAGCTGGCTGGTAATCCGGAACATTTTGCGAATACTTTAATACATGTGGAGCAGTCCCTTGGCAAAATGATCGTTTTTAACTGATTCTGTACTTCTTTATGTGTACATCACAAATAAATAACTTTATGCACATATAATTACCGTCTCTGCTTCTAGTACTATATTTGAGGCATCATCAAATGTGTTTGGGCCCTCAATAAATGATTCTTGTTCATGCAAAAAACTTAAGTTTTCAAAATATCAAATGCTTGGCCTGTATATATCGTCAGCGCCAGCTCCAGACCTTTCGCTTTTTTTGATTTTTGCTGATGAAAATAATAGCATAATAATTAAATAAGCAACAAGAATTAGAGAAAAATAAAAAATTGATTTTACCTAATTCGCGCCTGTAGGAAGCGCGCAGAGAATTTACTTTTTTTGTTACCGTCTCAATTGTAGCGCTTTCATCGATTTCCTTATATTTTGTTAAGAGTTTTTCCCACGATTTGTTTCTGATGTTTTTGTTTTTATAATCGTCGCTTTTATTTTGCCACAATGCAGGTTGATTTTGCAAAGCTTCAATAAATTCTTCCAAAAATTTTTTCTCCATTTTTGCACGTCAGCTCCTTCAAATATTTTTTAGAAATGATGATTGTACAAACACTTGAATCCATTGTCAAACACGTTTGAACGAACACAGGCAAGATAGAAACATTTCTATTTTTCACAAACAAGACCGACGAACACAAATTTGGTTTCGAACATGGATATCCACATGCGAACTTTTGTCGAACACAACACGTTCGACAAAAAAATTCTACTGTGGATACCCTGCTTAAACGAATTTTGAGAGATAGGTGTTATATGTCAAAAGACGCGGAATTGAATTGTCTACAACATACTACATATTTAAAAGTGAATTCATTTGTAGATTTTTCATAAATTAAAAAAAAAAAAAATTTTCACCTGTAGCTGTTTACCTTTTTACTTTAAAAAAAAACTTTGAAGGTATGCCTAAGAGCCCTTCAAAATACCTTTTCATCGATATATAGATCATATCTGTAGCTTCTATCGTTTGGATGCTATGAGGGTTTTAATTTTAGCGGTTTTTAGCGATTTCCCGCTAAACTAGCTATTATTCGAAAAAGTCGTAGAACAAACGTTTCTATATTTTTGAGCGGGAACAAGTCCTCATTCAAACATTTAAGCTAAATCAACGCTTTGATACAAACAAACAAACAAACAGACATACTGACTTTTCATCTCATTTTCGAAAGGCGACTAAAAATTTCAACATTAATTATTTTTTGAACCAGTAATCGGATTTCGATGATCGAGGTGTCATTCGACGCGTATTTTTGATTAGAATAGTAAAAAATTAAAAAATAAATCAAAAAGGCCCCAACGGCCCCATTTGCTCCAATAATTTAAATTTTGTCCCTCTCACTTACACCTGTTTATCTCACGCACCAGGAAAGTTTCCAAAAGTCTTAATACGCACATTTGTAAGTTAAACTGATACCTTTCGATCGGTATATAACTCGACCCGATCGGACGGTCATAGCAAATTTTCCATTCTTCCTGTGTATATATGCTAGCCGCTTTCGCACCCTTCGTGCTGCTTTCGTCACTAGCGCGGACTGCCGTCCGCAGTGATAGTAATCCGATTACAATCAAATTTGGTCAGAATGTATGCGACCATCTCATATACATATTCTGTCAGTTTCGTTCACATATCTCAAACAACAAAAAAGTTTTTCATACTGAGACTTGATTTTCGACTGATCGTTCCTATGGTAGCTATATGATATAGTGTTCCGATCCAAATTTAAAAACAAACTTGATCTGCGTCCGGTAACCAGCAACCTACATACCAAATTTGAAGTCTCTAGCTATTATAGTTTCTGAGATCGACGCGTTCAAACAGACGGACAGACAGACGGACATGGCTCAATCGACTCGGCTGTTGATGCTGATCAAGAATATATATACTTTATATGGTCGGAGACGCTTCCTTCTGCCTGTTACATACATCACACAAATCTAATATACCCTTTTTTTGTTTGACCATTTTCAATGGGCACAGGGTATAAAAAGAACACAAAGGCACTGGACGGAGAGACGCACTTCACAATATCAAAATGGCTAAATACGAAGCAATTGAATATGGAAATGAATCATCGATATCAGAAGTGGGATTCTATTCGTGGCCAATATCAGCAGATGAGCAGTTTCGTGCTTTATTGGAGCAGCAGAATCGCAACTTTCTTGAGTTGGCTTAATCTTTGCGCGCGACGACAAAAGAGTCTCAACAAAATGGTGTCAACAAGCCACCAAAATTCAATGGAGGTGTAGCCGGTGCCGATGCTACGCAGTGGTGCGCCACGGTTGATATCGTCTTAAGCGAGAAACCTTGGCAGCGCTTTAGTTCTGACACTAACCGAATCGTTGGAGGGCAGTGCGTCATTGTGGCTTACGCAAATTTGTTTTCCCGGGATCACATGGGAACAATTTAAACAGCTTTTTGTGCAGCTTTTGGGTTCGAAAGCACGGAGACGTCGGCAGCTACCATGCTAAACTTAATCAACAGGCGCCCTAAAGCCGGGGAATGTCTTGCAGTATACGCGAGCCTTAAAGTAACATCTCTGATGACAAAATAGCGAGGTATGGAGCTGGAAGAGATTGTCGTAACAGTCGTTCTTGGACATATGGCGAACTTCGACCGACGGCTGCAAAGAGTGGCGTACACAACGAATGTTCAAAACCTGCGTGATCTACAGTCGGAGCTACAAGTTTTTATGTTGGAAAAGCGCCGTCAGAGCGCATTGCTACACATTGTCCAAAGGGTGTGCCTGGAAGCGGAAAACGATTTGAAAAGCGAGTGGAGTTGTGCGTTGTGGAAGATCCGAAGTCGCAGATGATGCAGAGAAACGAAAAATTTCAAATTACATTTGATTGTGGAGCCGAATGTTCATTAGTTAAGGAGAGTATGTCTAGCAAGCTAATGGGTAAGAGAGCAAACAATCTTATTACAATGAAGGGCACAGGAAACGCCAATATTTATAGTACTGTTCAGATCTTAAGTGAAGTATGAAATATTATTCCATTGATCCACTGCGTTGATTATCGAGAGCTAAATTCAAATACTATTGCAGACAAATATCCTCTTCCTCGCATAGCTGATCAGATAGCTAGATGAAATGGCGCCTTAAGTTACCGAAAATGGCATGGCAACAAGAATTCTGGCAAAACATTGTTGTTGAGCGCAGGCTCTGCTGACTCAACGGTAGTTGAGAGAGCGTCGTAAGTTGAGCGAGCAGCGTAAAATGAGCGAGCGTTACAAATTTGAGAGAGCGTCGGAACTGAGTTAAGCGTCAGCAGCGACGTCAACAGAGCAGCGGACACTCCCAACAATTCTCGCAGGAGCAAGGATCAAGTCGTCAGTCTTGGTGGTAACAAGGACATCCCCAGCAGTTCTTGCGGTAGCCAGGATCCAGCATCAATCCTTGTGGCAACAAGGAACATAGCATCAATCCTTGTGCTAACAAGGATTCAATACACCAGTCTCTGCGGTAGCAAAGATCCAGCATCAATCCTTGCGGCAGCAAGAATACTGAAAATTCATAAAAGTTTTTATGAGGAATTTAATATTATTATTATTATTGGGAAAGCGTAATAAACACTAAACTTCATAAAAAATTCAACAACTATATTAAACTAGGAAAAATATAATAAAAAATAAAAAATATAAAAAATCCTCCGAAGTGCGGCGACATCGGCCCCCATGAAGCCCAGTGCTTCATCCAACTGGAAGCCGCGCCAACTTGTAGATAGGCCTCTTAAGGCTTCCTCCGGTTGCCGTCCTCACGTCAGCGACGCGAACGGCGACGTCCTTTCCCCGATGTACCGCCGTGACTCTGCCGATGTAATTGATGTAATTTTGACCTTTCTCGCATTTTAATTTAAGTTCCATCCATATTATAAACTAGTGGACGGTGCTACAGTCGAGCATACTCGACTGTCGGAGACCCCGTACTTACTATGGAAAAAAAGTTTTTCATAATAAGACTTGATTTTTGACTGATCGTTCCTATGGTAGCTATATGATATAGTGGTCCGATTCCAATCAAATTAGGTCAGGATGTTTATGATCATCCCATATGCATATACTGTCAGTTTGGTTGAGATATCTTAAACAACAGAAAGGTTTTTCATACTAAGACTTGATTTTCTACTGATTTTCTTCCTATGGCAGCTATATGATATAGTGGCTTGATTCCAACCAAAATTGGTCAGGATGTATGGGACCATTATACATGCATATTTTGTCAGTTTGGTTGAAATATCTCAAATAGCAAAAAAGTTTTCCATACTAAGACTTGATTTTCAACTGATTGTTCCTATGGCAGCTAAATGATATAGTGGTCCGATCCAAAATCTAAAACAAACTCGATCTGCTTGCAATATAGACGAACCTACATACCAAGTTTGCAGACTCTAGCTCTTAAAGTCTCTGAGATCTTGGCGCTCTTACTGACGGACAGACGGACATAGCTATATCGACTGGCTGTTGATGCTGATAAAGAATATATATACTTTATGGGGTCTGCCACGCCTCCTTCTGCCTGTTACGTACATTTTTTTTGTGACAAAGTTAATGGACCCCTTTACTTTTTTAAAGTACGGGGTCATAATATATTTTTGTGCGGCGACATCGGCCCCCATGAAGCCCAGTGCTTCATCCAACTGGAAGCCGCGCCAACTTGTGGATAGGCCTCTTAAAGCTTCCCGGTTGCGGTCCTCACGTCAGCGACGCGAACGGCGCCGTCCTTTCCCCGATGTACCGCCGTGACTCTGCCGATCAGCCTCTTCTGAGGCGGCAGATTGTCCTTGGCGACGACGACGTACGGGGTCATAATATATTTTTGTACGGCGACATCGGCCCCCATGAAGCCCAGTGCTTCATCCAACTGGAAGCCGCGCCAACTTGTGGATAGGCCTCTTAAAGCTTCCCGGTTGCGGTCCTCACGTCAGCGACGCGAACGGCGCCGTCCTTTCCCCGATGTACCGCCGTGACTCTGCCGATCAGCCTCTTCTGAGGCGGCAGATTGTCCTTGGCGACGACCACCAGCTCTCCAACGACGACGTCTGGCGTGCGATGGTGCCACTTGCTCCTGGCTTGGAGTCCCAGAATGTACTCCTTAGACCATCGCCGCCAGAACTGTCGCCTGAGCGACGAGATAGCTCGCCATCGACTTAAGCAGGTCAGGCCCTGCTGGTCCGGGGCCACTCTTGCTGGCATCGCTGTCAATGGGCCTCCCACTAGTGCGTGGCCCGGTGTCAGTGCCTCGCCGTCGCTGGGGTCGTCGCTCCTATTGGCCGTGAATTGAGCACGGCGTCCACTGCGACGACCGTCGTCTGCAGCTCATCTGCCGTCATCAGCAGGCTGCATACCGCGGTATGAACGCAAATACGCATCCGCTGTACGATCACAAAAATCAACGCCACAAATCGAAAATGGGCGGACACTAGTTCTAAGTGAACCGCTTTGGAGGCAAAGCAAACAAAAAGTGCGATGTACGATTTATACATAGGCTTTCCACGCATTCGAAAGGTCGTGCTAACTGAACCACAAAAATCAACGCCACAAATCGAAAATGGGCGGAGTGGCGGAGTTGGTCTGCTGGCAAATTGCCTATTATTTGGGTTAGCAGACGAGGCTTGCATTTAAAGCAAGGGATGCAGGATCTCACTGTCTGACGACAGACCTCTTGAGCGTTGACTAACCAAGTTCGCTCACGAAGAAGACTCACGAGCGCTCTTGGGCCAGCATGGCAATTCGTCAAATGCAGGTATATTATATAGATTCTAGCAAATTGCGAGCTATTAGGAAGGAGCATCGGAAACTTAGCATCATATGAAAGAGGAGCATTAGCAAGTCGTCCCCCCACTCGCAGTATCTTAAAGGAGCACCAAGAGCCGTTATACTCATGTATAAACGGATTGAGACGCTGTAGGCTATGACCTACACGCGTTCCCTTTCGAACCCTATCTATGTCATCTTTAAATTCAACTTGTTGGATGACTTTAACTATTTTTTCAAAAGCTTCTTTTATTTCCAATGCCGTAGGTATCTTCTCGAAAACTTCATTTTTGTTTTTACATTTCTTAATGAAACGGAACACATAAGCGAAAATTCTAAGCAGCCTGGCATGCGATGAATAACAATCGATGGTTTCCAATAGCTGCCAGTCCAACACCCTTTTTGCCTACCTCCAAAGTACGCATCTCGTCCGTCACCAGATGCTGGTTATCCGGCCAGGAATCTCTTGGTTCCTTTAGAAAGGAAGGACCATCAAACCAAATCGATGTGACTAATTCGTCAACATCGCAGCCTCTCGAAACGATATCTTCTGGGTTTTGCTTTGTAGGTACATGGCGCCATTCAGCGTTCTCTGTCCACTCTTGAATTTCAGCCACACGATTCGACACAAATGTTGCCAAGGACGAAGGATGTGTCTTAATCCAATGAAGTGAAACTTCAGAATCAGACCAAAGAACAGTCCGTTCAATTGGTAATCATATAAGATTTCTGACTCGGTGACAGAGATCTGCGAGAAGGTGAGCTGCGCACAACTCAAGTCTAGGAAGAGTCTTAGTCTTGAGGGGGACTACTTTGGACTTAGATGTCAACAAGGAAACATGACAGCCATCTGCAGTACGACTGCGTTTTTATTTATTTTATTTATTTATTAATATAGCACGACTAAAAGCAGTCGGCAAAACTAAAATAATATTTAAAAATTAAAATTTAAATTAAATTACAAAACAATAAAAAAAATGTATGTAAAATTTAAATTAAAAACTGAAAAGAAAAAAGTTAATTTAAGTTAATTTAAGTCTGGGGAAAAAAATGATAAGTGATCCAACATTTGTTGCAAGGATTGGGGAAAACCCAGAAAAACCCAATCAGATCGAAAAAGAAAGTAAGAAACCTCTTGGAAAATTACTGATCCAATGGGGAAGATATTAACGCGAAGTTCAATTCAGCCCATTGAGATCAGAAATTTACCGGAGGTGATTAAAAAGAGATGCTTTAATTTGGTCGAGAGAGAGATTGAGTGATATTAAATTATAAAATTGATTGTAATCCGAGCATAGTATGCGAAAACGATTATGTAAAGCGTAGTCAGTAGTGCATGTAGGCAAAGATAAAGGAGCAAAATTCCTAGTGGCCCTGAAGGGAATATTGAAGCTTAAACGATCTAATAATGCTGGGGAGCAAATATCTCCAATAATTAATTTATGGAGGAAGATAACACCAAGAACAGTTCTACGGTGGACAAGGGATGGAAGATTAAGGAGAAGAAGTCTACTTGAGTAAGGTGGCAAACGAAGATTTGGATTCCAAGCTAAATCACGGAGTGCAAAAAGTAAAAATTGTTTCTGTACAGACTCAATTTGATCTTGATAAATTTTATGTTGAGGATTCCAAACACAAGAGCAATATTCAAGAATGGGTCGAACTAAAGATGTGTAAAGCAATTTGGTAACATAAGGGTCATTAAATTCTTTAGACCAACGCTTTATGAATTCAAGAGTACCCCTAGCCTTATTTACAATAGAGGAGATATGAAGAGAGAAACCTAACTTATTATCAAAAAGAACACCAAGATCTACAACTGTCGATATGCGTTGGAGTGGTATATTATCGATGGAGTATGTTACCAAGTGAGGAGTAACCCTGTTAAAAGTCATAAACAGGCATTTAGAAAAATTTAAATTTAGATTATTAGCTACACACCACAGATGCATTGCATTTAAATCATCTTGTAAAAACTTATGACAATCAGCCTCCTTGTATGAAAATATAAGTTTCACGTCATCTGCATACATAAGTATGTGACAGTGAGCTAAAGTAGACGGGAGATCATTAATAAAAAGATTGAAAAATAAGGGACCTAGATGACTACCTTGAGGTACACCAGAAGTGACCTGGACAGATTTAGAGGTGGCAGATCTAAGCAATACTCTTTGGGTCCTATCTGTAAGGTAAGAAGAGATCCATAAAAGGAATGAAGGGGTAAAACCAATTCGTTCAAGCTTACGGAGAAGAAGGTTATGGTTAACAGAATCAAATGCTTTACTGAAATCGGTATAAATTACATCTGTTTGTATTTTATTCAGGAAAGCCTCATTTACTAAAGAAGTAAACTCTAGTAAATTGGTAGAAGTTGACCGACTCTTCACGAAACCATGTTGAGCGGGGGATATGATCGACTTGCAGAGATGCTGCAAAGAAGATGTAATAATTTTTTCGAAAAGCTTAGGGATTGCTGATAACTTTGCAATTCCCCTGTAGTTTGAAATATCCGCTTTACACCCTTTTTTATGCAAAGGGATAATGTAGGATTCTTTCCATACAGCAGGGAAAACAGCTGAATAGAGGGATAGATTGAAAAGTGCTAATAGAGGATTTAATAATGAAGCATGACACTCTTTCAACACACAACTAGGTATGTTGTCAGGGCCTGGAGAGAAAGAAGATTTTAGTGACTTAATAGCAGAAATAATACAACTATCGGTTATTGAAGGTAACAATAAAGAATTTAATTTTGGGGTTGAATAAGGATATGGGATGTTATTAGAGGTGGAAGAAGAGTAAATAGATTGAAAAAAATCTGCAAAAAGATTAGATGCCTTAGAATCATCGCTAACTTTGTTAGAATTAAGGAAAAAAGATTTAGGTAATGAGGAATCTCTACGTTTGGAGTTAACGAAGGAGTAGAATTGCTTAGGATCCCGCGCAAATTGATTCTTGCAACGAATTAGATAGCTTTCATAACATTGAGAATTGTAGATTGAAAAATTAGCTTTGGCTTTAGAATATTTCACAAAGTCCAAATTGGACGACGTCAACTTGAACTTTTTGAAATATTTTGATTTTAAATTTTTTAAATGAGATAATCTTGGAGTGAACCAAGGAGGCTTTAATGAAGCAGACTTAACAACACTATTGGGGATACAGATATCAAAAAGAGAATTCAGAGTGTTGTAAAAGAAAGAGATAGCTAAGTTAATATCATTCGTTTCATACAGAGTAGACCAATCTGTAGCAGAAATCAATTGGTTAAGTAAAGAAAAATTTCCTTTACAAAAACAACGGCGGGTATTAATAGGAAGTTGGAAAGACGCAATGTTAGTATTAAGAATAGAAATTGAAAGTTCAAGAGTAGGATGGTAAGAATCTTCAGGTTCGACTACAGGGGAAGATCTAGTGACAGTAGCACAAGATAAATTGTTAATAAAGATAAGATCAAGCATTCTGCTAAGACTATTCGAAATTGAATTAATTTGAAAAAGTGGAAGGTCAATTATACCATCTAAGAAATCATGCTGATCTGAGGGAACAAAATAATTTAAGTCATTAAAAAATGAGCAGGAGGTATGGCAGGTTGAAGTCACCAACAACGACAAATAAGTCCTTGTCAAGCACAAGGCAAGAAATTTTTTTTATATTGTTTAGGTGTTGCAAATAAACGTGAATGTTAGATGAAGGTGGTATATACGAGCAAGAGATAAATATGGCACAAAATGGAAAAGTTACCTTAACCGCAACAAATTCAATATCATCAGAGGGAGAAATATTTATAATTTCAGACTGTAAAGATGATATAACAGAAATTAATACACCACCTCCGCGCCGGTTGTGCCGATCACAGCGAAACGTATTAAAATTCGATGACATAATCTCATTATCTGATATGTTTGAATTTAGCAAAGTTTCAGAGAATGCACTGATGTCAGAATCAAAAGAAGAACTATTCAAATAAAGAGTTTTTAACTTAGACACAAGACCTCTAACATTCTGATATTGTACAGTGATTTGCTCAAGCTCTAGTTTTTTGGAGCATTAATAGAAACAGCTTGGGCTGAAGAAATAGGTAATGGAAGGCTAACAGGAGTGGAACGATAACTATTTTTATACCCTGTGCCCATTGAAAATGGTCAAAAAGGGTATATTAGATTTGTGTGATGTATGTAACAGGCAGAAGGAAGCATCTCCGACCATATAAAGTATATATATTCTTGATCAGCATCAACAGCCGAGTCGATTGAGCCATGTCCGTCTGTCTGTCCGTCTGTCCGTCCGTCCGTCTGTCCGTCCGTCTGTTTGAACGCGTCGATCTCAGAAACTATAACAGCTAGCGACTTCAAATTTGGTGTGTAGGTTGCTGGGTACCGGACGCAGATCAAGTTTGTTTTTAAATTTGGATCGGACCACTATATCATATAGCTGCCATAGGAACGATCAGTCGAAAATCAAGTCTCAGTATGAAAAACTTTTTTGTTGTTTGAGATAACTGAACCAAACTGACAGAATATGCATATGGGATGGTCGCATATATTCTGACCAAATTTGATTGAAATCGGACCACTATATCATATAGCTGCCATAGGAACGATCAGTCGAAAATCAAGTCTCAGTATGAAAAACTTTTTTGTTGTTTGAGATAACTGAACCAAACTGACAGAATATGCATATGGGATGGTCGCATACATTCTGACCAAATTTGATTGAAATCGGACCACTATATCATATAGCTGCCATAGGAACGTTCAGTCGAGCATACTCGACTGTCGGAGACCCCGTACTTACTGTGGAAAAAAAGTTTTTCATAATAAGACTTGATTTTTGACTGATCGTTCCAATCAAATTTGGTCAGGATGTTTATGATCATCCCATATGCATATACTGTCAGTTTGGTTGAGATATCTTAAACAACAGAAAGGTTTTTCATACTAAGACTTGATTTTCTACTGATTTTCTTCCTATGGCAGCTATATGATATAGTGGCTTGATTCCAACCAAAATTGGTCAGGATGTATGGGACCATTATACATGCATATTTTGTCAGTTTGGTTGAAATATCTCAAATAGCAAAAAAGTTTTCCATACTAAGACTTGATTTTCAACTGATTGTTCCTATGGCAGCTAAATGATATAGTGGTCCGATCCAAAATCTTAAACAAACTCGATCTGCTTGCAATATAGACGAACCTACATACCAAGTTTGCAGACTCTAGCTCTTAAAGTCTCTGAGATCTTGGCGCTCTTACTGACGGACAGACGGACATGGCTATATCGACTGGCTGTTGATGCTGATTAAGAATATATATACTTTATGGGGTCTGCCACGCCTCCTTCTGCCTGTTACGTACATTTTTTTTTGTGACAAAGTTAATGGACCCCTTTACTTTTTTAAAGTACGGGGTCGTAATATATTTTTGTGCGGCGACATCGGCCCCCATGAAGCCCAGTGCTTCATCCAACTGGAAGCCGCGCCAACTTGTGGATAGGCCTCTTAAAGCTTCCCGGTTGCGGTCCTCACGTCAGCGACGCGAACGGCGCCGTCCTTTCCCCGATGTACCGCCGTGACTCTGCCGATCAGCCTCTTCTGAGGCGGCAGATTGTCCTCGGCGACGAGGATGCCACTTGCTCCTGGCTTGGAGTCCCAGAATGTACTCCTTAGACCATCGCCGCCAGAACTGTCGCCTGAGCGACGAGATAGCTCGCCATCGACTTAAGCAGGTCAGGCCCTGCTGGTCCGGGGCCACTCTTGCTGGCATCGCTGTCAATGGGCCTCCCACTAGTGCGTGGCCCGGTGTCAGTGCCTCGCCGTCGCTGGGGTCGTCGCTCCTATTGGCCGTGAATTGAGCACGGCGTCCACTGCGACGACCGTCGTCTGCAGCTCATCTGCCGTCATCAGCAGGCTGCATACCGCGGTATGAACGCAAATACGCATCCGCTGTACGATCACAAAAATCAACGCCACAAATCGAAAATGGGCGGACACTAGTTCTAAGTGAACCGCTTTGGAGGCAAAGCAAACAAAAAGTGCGATGTACGATTTATACGTAGGCTTTCCACGCATTCGAAAGGTCGTGCTAACTGAACCACAAAAATCAACGCCACAAATCGAAAATGGGCGGAGTGCTCGGAGTTGGTCTGCTGGCAAATTGCCTATTATTTGGGTTAGCAGACGAGGCTTGCATTTAAAGCAAGGGATGCAGGATCTCACTGTCTGACGATAGACCTCTTGAGCGTTGACTAACCAAGTTCGCTCACGAAGAAGACTCACGAGCGCTCTTGGGCCAGCATGGCAATTCGTTAAATGCAGGTATATTATATAGATTCTAGCAAATTGCGAGCTATTAGGAAGGAGCATCGGAAACTTAGCATCATATGAAAGAGGAGCATTAGCAAGTCGTCCCCCCACTCGCAGTATCACTGCGGACGGCAGTCCGCGCTAGTGACGAAAGCAGCACGAAGGGTGCGAAGGCGACTAGCATATATACACAGGAAGAATGGAAAATTTGCTATGACCGTCCGATCGGGTCGAGTTATATACCGATCGCAAGGTATCAATTTAACTTACAAATGTGCATACTAAGACTTTTGGAAACTCACCTGGTTCGTGAGATAAACAGGTGTAAGTGGGAGGGAAAAAATTTAATTGATTGGGGCAAATGGGGCCGTTGGGGCCTTTTTGATTTTTTTTTAAATTTTTTACTATTCTAATCAAAAATACGCGTCGAATGACACCTCGATCAACGAATTCCGATTACTGGTTCAAAAAATAATTAATGTTGAAATTTTTAGTCGCCTTTCGAAAATGAGATGAAAAGTCAGTATGTCTGTTTGTTTGTTTGTTTGTTAGTATCAAAGCGATGATTTAGCTAAAATGTTTGAATGAGGACTTGTTCCCGCTCAAAAATATAGAAACGTTTGTTCTACGACTTTTTCGAAAAATAGCTAATTTAGCGGGAAATCGCTAAAAACCGCTAAAGTTAAAACCCTCATAGCATCCATACTATAGAAGCTACAGATATGATCTATATATCGATTAAAAGGTATTTTGAAGGGCTTTTAGGCATACCTTCAAAGTTTTTTTTTTAAGAAAAAAGGTAAACAGCTACAGGTAAAATAATTTTTTTTTTCCATTTAAGAAAAATCTACAAATGAAATCACTTTTAAATATGTAGTATGTTGTAGTCAATTCAATTCCGCGTCTTTTGACATATAACACCTATCTCTCAAAATTCGTTTGGGCAAGATATTACCTGTTAATTGAATATACCTTTTACCTTAACACTACTGCATGTATATTACTGCATGTACACTACTTGCACTGCTTGCAGTGCATGTTTAAAGATACTGCTTGCAAGTGGTGAATTCTTTTTGCGGCAGATGAAACATTTTGTAATTCCAATTACAGCAAGATCGAAATATATTTATAAATATATATAATATATAATTTTTCTGGAGTACATAGGTAAAAAGCTACAGATGCAAAAATATTTCTTTAGCGATTTAAGAAAAATCTACGTTTTAAATCACTTTAAAATATGTGATATATAGGCAATTTAATTCGGCATTTTTTTACATATCACTGCGGACGGCAGTCCGCGCTAGTGACGAAAGCAGCACGAAGGGTGCGAAAGCGACTAGCATATATACACAGGAAGAATGGAAAATTTGCTATGACCGTCCGATCGGGTCGAGTTATATACCGATCGAAAGGTATCAATTTAACTTACAAATGTGCATACTAAGACTTTTGGAAACTCACCTGGTTCGTGTGATAAGCAGGTGTAAGTGGGAGGGGAAAAATTTAAATTATTGGAGCAAATGGGGCCGTTGGGGCCTTTTTGATTTATTTTTTAATTTTTTACTCTTCTAATCAAAAATACGCGTCGAATGACACCTCGATCAACGAATTCCGATTACTGGTTCAAAAAATAATTAATGTTGAAATTTTTAGTCGCCTTTCGAAAATGAGATGAAAAGTCAGTATGTCTGTTTGTTTGTTTGTTTGTATCAAAGCGTTGATTTAGCTTAAATGTTTGAATGAGGACTTGTTCCCGCTCAAAAATATAGAAACGTTTGTTCTACGACTTTTTCGAATAATAGCTAGTTTAGCGGGAAATCGCTAAAAACCGCTAAAATTAAAACCCTCATAGCATCCAAACGATAGAAGCTACAGATATGATCTATATATCGATGAAAAGGTATTTTGAAGGGCTCTTAGGCATACCTTCAAAGTTTTTTTTTAAAGTAAAAAGGTAAACAGCTACAGGTGAAAATTTTTTTTTTTTTTAATTTATGAAAAATCTACAAATGAATTCACTTTTAAATATGTAGTATGTTGTAGACAATTCAATTCCGCGTCTTTTGACATATAACACCTATCTCTCAAAATTCGTTTAGGCAAGATATTACCTGTTAATTGAATATACCTTTTACCTTTATACTACTGCATGTATACTACTGCATGTACACTACTTGCACTGCTTGCAGTGCATGTGGAAAGATACTGCTTGCAAGTGGTGAATTCTTTTTACGGCAGATGAAACATTTTGTAATTCCAATTACAGCAAGATCGAAATATATTTATAAATATATATAATATTGAAACGTCTCTGATTGAATGTGTTTTTACTTCTCTTAATTATATAATTATTGAATTGTTTAAAAAAAATATTGCAATTGTCAAAATTTCCGATGTCTTATTAAAAAATTTCTGATATCTTATAAAAAAACCTCTTTACGAGGTAAAAGTCTAGTGCCGAAAACATTTTCATGCCCCAAAATTTCTGATATCCAATTTTGTGACGAAAAATATTAAATTTTACACATGAATTATTAAAAAATAAAATTTTTGTCACTGGGCACATTGCGCTAAATTTTTCATACCTAATAAATAGTACTTTTTTGCGAAGTGCCAGTGACAAAAA
Source organism: Drosophila limbata (assembly GCA_963924055.1). Classification (NCBI taxonomy): domain Eukaryota; kingdom Metazoa; phylum Arthropoda; class Insecta; order Diptera; family Drosophilidae; genus Drosophila; species Drosophila limbata. The sequence goes on from CAWUOW010000172.1 coordinate 1,376,307, forward strand.
TTTTTTTTTTTAATAATTCATGTGTAAAATTTAATATTTTTCGTCACAAAATTGGATATCAGAAATTTTGGGGCATGAAAATGTTTTCGGCACTAGACTTTTACCTCGTAAAGAGGTTTTTTTATAAGATCTTAAAGGAGCACCAAGAGCCGTTATACTCATGTATAAACGGATTGAGACGCTGGAGGCTATGACCTACACGCGTTCCCTTTCGAACCCTATCTATGTCATCTTTAAATTCAACTTGTTGGATGACTTTAACTATTTTTTCAAAAGCTTCTTTTATTTCCAATGCCGTAGGTATCTTCTCGAAAACTTCATTTTTGTTTTTACATTTCTTAATGAAACGGAACACATAAGCGAAAATTCTAAGCAGCCTGGCATGCGATGAATAACAATCGATGGTTTCCAATAGCTGCCAGTCCAACACCCTTTTTGCCTACCTCCAAAGTACGCATCTCGTCCGTCACCAGATGCTGGTTATCCGGCCAGGAATCTCTTGGTTCCTTTAGAAAGGAAGGACCATCAAACCAAATCGATGTGACTAATTCGTCAACATCGCAGCCTCTCGAAACGATATCTTCTGGGTTTTGCTTTGTAGGTACATGGCGCCATTCAGCGTTCTCTGTCCACTCTTGAATTTCAGCCACACGATTCGACACAAATGTTGCCAAGGACGAAGGATGTGTCTTAATCCAATGAAGTGAAACTTCAGAATCAGACCAAAGAACAGTCCGTTCAATTGGTAATCATATAAGATTTCTGACTCGGTGACAGAGATCTGCGAGAAGGTGAGCTGCGCACAACTCAAGTCTAGGAAGAGTCTTAGTCTTGAGGGGGACTACTTTGGACTTAGATGTCAACAAGGAAACATGACAGCCATCTGCAGTACGACTGCGTATATACACGCATGCGCCAAACGCTCGCATTGAGGCGTCAGCAAAGCCATGAAGCTCGATCGGTATTGTTGGCTCTGTAAAAACATATCGTGGTATCCTGATTCTTTGCAACTGAATCAAAGTTGATTTCAGCTGCTGCCACGAGTTGTCCAAGCTCAGTGGGATAGATTTATCCCAGTCTAGCTTTTGAAGCCAGAGCTCTTGGAGCCGGATCTTTGCCTTGATAATCAGAGGGCTTAACAGGCCAAGCGGATTAAATAACCGCGATGAAACCGAGAGAATGTTCCGTTTAGTCGCTCTAAGACCCATAAATGAATCGTCAATCTTAAATTGAAACTTTCAATTGCATTTGTTGCGGAGAACTCAGGCGAATTCGAAAACCATTTGGTTAGCTCGAAACCTGCGCCTTGCAAAATTTGCGAAACCTCAGACTTGATAATCTGAAGGTTCTCTACCCAGCAGCACCAGTTAATAGGTCATCGACATAAAAGTCGTGCCTGATAACGTCAGCAGCTTTTGGGTGTGACGATTCTACCATGTCACTAAGCTTTGTCAAACACCGTATAGCCAAAAATGGAGCTGGCGCAGTGCCATAAGTTACGGTGTTTAACCTGAAGGACCTTAAAGAGTCAGATGGGTTCTTTCTCCACACTACTAACTGGAAATCTCTATCTGCTTCATGCACCATGACTTGCCGGTACATCTTTTTGATGTCAGCTGTCAGTGCATACTTATGCAATCTGAATCGAAGCAGAGTCGAATACAGCTCTTCTTGAATGGTCGTTCCAACCATCAAAAGGTCATTCAACGCAACTTGAGACGAAGTACGACAAGATGCGTCAAAAACAACGCGTAACTTCGTCGATGTGCTTTGTGGTCTTAGAACACATTGATGCGGAATGAAATAGTGAGGAGTACTTGGAGTCTGGTCGCCTATTTTAGACATATGACCAAGTGAAAGAGATTTTTCCATGAATTCCAAATACATACGCTTAAGTTCGGGATCACGAGCTAAGCGTCTCTCAAGCGACAAAAAACGACGTATGGCAACTTCGAAAGAGTTACCAAGCTGATTTGGATCCGACTTAAATGGTAGTCGTACTTTAAATCGACCTGAAGGCAATATTTTTAAATTATCTAGAAAGTGGCTCTCACATAACTGGTGCTCAACTGTACGCACCTTTTTTACCGAAGGCAACTTTTCCAATGACCAGAATTTCTGCAATGGTGTCTATCGAGGTATAATAATCTTCTTGACAACTCAGATTTACTATCTGAGCCGTCTTAGGACCTGTAGGCGTATAGCGCCCTGACACGATCTAACCGACCAGAGTCTTATGCAGAATCAGACGATTCGGACCTTGTTTTATCTGACCGACAGAGAGCAGTTCAGAGAACGTCTCAGCTCCGATGAGCATGTCGATCTCCTGTGGCTTGTGGAAACATGGATCAGCCAACTCAGGGATCTCAGGGATCACTGCGGACGGCAGTCCGCGCTAGTGACGAAAGCAGCACGAAGGGTGCGAAGGCGACTAGCATATACACAGGAAGAATGGAAGATTTGCTATGACTGTCCGATCAGGTCGAGTTATATACCGATCGAAAGGTATTAATTAAACTTACAAGTGTGCATACTAAGACTTTTGAAAGCTGACCTGGTTCGTGAGATAAACAGGTGTAAGTGGGAGGGGCAAAATTTACATTATTGGAGCTAATGGGGCCGTTGGAGCCTTTTTGAATTTTCGTTGAATTTTTTACAATTCTCATCAAAAATACGCGTCGAATGACACCTCGATCATCAAAATCGGACAACTGGTTCAAAAAATAATTAATTTTGAAATTTTGAGTCGCCTTCCGAAAATGAGATGAAAAGTCAGTATGTTTGTTTGTTTGTTTGTTTGTATCAAAGCGATGATTTAGCTTAAAAGTTTGAATGAGGACTTGTTCCCGCTCAAAAATCTAGAAACGTTTGCTCTACGACTTTTTCGAAAAATCGCTAGTTTATCGGGAAATCGCTAAAAACCGCTAAAACTAAAAACCCCCAAGCATATGTTCAAACTTTTTTTCTAAAGTACACAGGTAAAAAGCTACAGGTGAAAAAAGGTAATTTTTTCCACATTTTGGCGGTTTTCGAGAAAACGCCGCTAGCGATTTTTTTTAATTTTGAATATGTTTGAGCTTTTAATATTTCGCGTTTTTTGATACATCATGCATAAATTTTTGTTGATTGGTTTGGAAGATATAACCTATTAACTGAATATATACGTTTTACTTTGAATTGGAAAAGGACAGCAGCAACAAAGTGTCATAGCAGCCAGAGTTTGAGAGTGCTGATAAATTTTGCGCTTGGCATGTTGGCATGTGTGTTAGTAAAGAGAAACAGTGTTGCCAGACAGTTTCTTTTTGCTTGTACGAACAATAAACACCGATTGACAAAGTTACACTGTAAAAAAATATTTCAATTGTCAAAACTTCCTATGTCTTATTAAAAAATTTCTGATATCTTATAAAAAAAACCTCTTTACGAGGTAAAAGTCTAGTGACGAAAACATTTTCATGCCCCAAAATTTCTGATATCCAATTTTGTGACGAAAAATATTACATTTTACACATGAATTATTAAAAAAAAAATTTTGTCACTGGCTCTGCGCAAAAAAGTACTACTAGTATATACTGGTATTTATTAGTTATGAAAAATTTAGCGCAATGTGTCCAGTGACAAAATTTTTTTTTTAATAATTCATGTGTAAAATGTAATATTTTTCGTCACAAAATTGGATATCAGAAATTTTGGGGCATGAAAATGTTTTCGTCACTAGACTTTTACCTCGTAAAGAGGTTTTTTTATAAGTTTCCAACCACTGACATTGACCGTGTGGTTAGGCTGGTACCCAGAAATGGTCTTTAAGATCCACAGATCTAGAGAGAACTCACTGCAATTGACTCGCGACTTCACCAAAGTATGTATCTTGCTCTTAACTTGTGTGTTGCATTGAGCAATTCCAAGCAAGCTGATACTAGCCTCTTCTCGACGCAGCTGCAATCGCTGAGCTAACTCGTCTGTTACGCAATTAATTTGCGACCCAGAATCAAGCAGAGCCCTGGCCAACACGAAATCGCCACTTTTCGTTTTGACTTTAACGACTGCTGTAGCTAGGATCACACTATCAGACACATTCGCATGCATAGCATGTGATGTCGAAGGTTGATCCTGGGCGAAGTCAAGGGGTGGTGGTAAAAGTCAGTATGTCTGTTTGTTTGTTTGTTTGTATCAAAGAGTTGATTTAGCTTAAATGTTTGAATGAGGACTTGTTCCCGCTCAAAAATATAGAAACGTTTGTTCTACGACTTTTTCGAAAAATAGCTAGTTTAGCGGGAAATCGCTAAAAACCGCTAAAACCGCTGACTCAACGGTAGTTGAGAGAGCGTCGTAAGTTGAGCGAGCAGCGTAAAATGAGCGAGCGTTACAAATTTGAGAGAGCGTCGGAACTGAGTTAAGCGTCAGCAGCGACGTCAACAGAGCAGCGGACACTCCCAACAATTCTCGCAGGAGCAAGGATCAAGTCGTCAGTCTTGGTGGTAACAAGGACATCCCCAGCAGTTCTTGCGGTAGCCAGGATCCAGCATCAATCCTTGTGGCAACAAGGAACATAGCATCAATCCTTGTGCTAACAAGGATTCAATACACCAGTCTCTGCGGTAGCAAAGATCCAGCATCAATCCTTGCGGCAGCAAGAATACTGAAAATTCATAAAAGTTTTTATGAGGAATTTAATATTATTATTATTATTGGGAAAGCATAATAAACACTAAACTTCATAAAAAATTCAACAACTATATTAAACTAGGAAAAATATAATAAAAAATAAAAAATATAAAAAATCCTCCGAAGTGCGGCGACATCGGCCCCCATGAAGCCCAGTGCTTCATCCAACTGGAAGCCGCGCCAACTTGTAGATAGGCCTCTTAAGGCTTCCTCCGGTTGCCGTCCTCACGTCAGCGACGCGAACGGCGTCGTCCTTTCCCCGATGTACCGCCGTGACTCTGCCGATGTAATTGATGTAATTTTGACCTTTCTCGCATTTTAATTTAAGTTCCATCCATATTATAAACTAGTGGACGGTGCTACAGTCGAGCATACTCGACTGTCGGAGACCCCGTACTTACTATGGAAAAAAAGTTTTTCATAATAAGACTTGATTTTTGACTGATCGTTCCAATCAAATTTGGTCAGGATGTTTATGATCATCCCATATGCATATACTGTCAGTTTGGTTGAGATATCTTAAACAACAGAAAGGTTTTTCATACTAAGACTTGATTTTCTACTGATTTTCTTCCTATGGCAGCTATATGATATAGTGGCTTGATTCCAACCAAAATTGGTCAGGATGTATGGGACCATTATACATGCATATTTTGTCAGTTTGGTTGAAATATCTCAAATAGCAAAAAAGTTTTCCATACTAAGACTTGATTTTCAACTGATTGTTCCTATGGCAGCTAAATGATATAGTGGTCCGATCCAAAATCTAAAACAAACTCGATCTGCTTGCAATATAGACGAACCTACATACCAAGTTTGCAGACTCTAGCTCTTAAAGTCTCTGAGATCTTGGCGCTCTTACTGACGGACAGACGGACATGGCTATATCGACTGGCTGTTGATGCTGATTAAGAATATATATACTTTATGGGGTCTGCCACGCCTTTTTCTGCCTGTTACGTACATTTTTTTTTGTGACAAAGTTAATGGACCCCTTTACTTTTTTAAAGTACGGGGTCGTAATATATTTTTGTGCGGCGACATCGGCCCCCATGAAGCCCAGTGCTTCATCCAACTGGAAGCCGCGCCAACTTGTGGATAGGCCTCTTAAAGCTTCCCGGTTGCGGTCCTCACGTCAGCGACGCGAACGGCGCCGTCCTTTCCCCGATGTACCGCCGTGACTCTGCCGATCAGCCTCTTCTGAGGCGGCAGATTGTCCTCGGCGACGACCACCAGCTCTCCAACGACGACGTCTGGCGTGCGATGGTGCCACTTGCTCCTGGCTTGGAGTCCCAGAATGTACTCCTTAGACCATCGCCGCCAGAACTGTCGCCTGAGCGACGAGATAGCTCGCCATCGACTTAAGCAGGTCAGGCCCTGCTGGTCCGGGGCCACTCTTGCTGGCATCGCTGTCAATGGGCCTCCCACTAGTGCGTGGCCCGGTGTCAGTGCCTCGCCGTTGCTGGGGTCGTCGCTCCTATTGGCCGTAAATTGAGCACGGCGTCCACTGCGACGACCGTCGTCTGCAGCTCATCTGCCGTCATCAGCAGGCTGCATACCGCGGTATGAACGCAAATACGCATCCGCTGTACGATCACAAAAATCAACGCCACAAATCGAAAATGGGCGGACACTAGTTCTAAGTGAACCGCTTTGGAGGCAAAGCAAACAAAAAGTGCGATGTACGATTTATACGTAGGCTTTCCACGCATTCGAAAGGTCGTGCTAACTGAACCACAAAAATCAACGCCACAAATCGAAAATGGGCGGAGTGCTCGGAGTTGGTCTGCTGGCAAATTGCCTATTATTTGGGTTAGCAGACGAGGCTTGCATTTAAAGCAAGGGATGCAGGATCTCACTGTCTGACGACAGACCTCTTGAGCGTTGACTAACCAAGTTCGCTCACGAAGAAGACTCACGAGCGCTCTTGGGCCAGCATGGCAATTCGTCAAATGCAGGTATATTATATAGATTCTAGCAAATTGCGAGCTATTAGGAAGGAGCATCGGAAACTTAGCATCATATGAAAGAGGAGCATTAGCAAGTCGTCCCCCCACTCGCAGTATCTTAAAGGAGCACCAAGAGCCGTTATACTCATGTATAAACGGATTGAGACGCTGTAGGCTATGACCTACACTCGTTCCCTTTCGAACCCTATCTATGTCATCTTTAAATTCAACTTGTTGGATGACTTTAACTATTTTTTCAAAAGCTTCTTTTATTTCCAATGCCGTAGGTATCTTCTCGAAAACTTCATTTTTGTTTTTACATTTCTTAATGAAACGGAACACATAAGCGAAAATTCTAAGCAGCCTGGCATGCGATGAATAACAATCGATGGTTTCCAATAGCTGCCAGTCCAACACCCTTTTTGCCTACCTCCAAAGTACGCATCTCGTCCGTCACCAGATGCTGGTTATCCGGCCAGGAATCTCTTGGTTCCTTTAGAAAGGAAGGACCATCAAACCAAATCGATGTGACTAATTCGTCAACATCGCAGCCTCTCGAAACGATATCTGCTGGGTTTTGCTTTGTAGGTACATGGCGCCATTCAGCGTTCTCTGTCCACTCTTGAATTTCAGCCACACGATTCGACACAAATGTTGCCAAGGACGAAGGATGTGTCTTAATCCAATGAAGTGAAACTTCAGAATCAGACCAAAGAACAGTCCGTTCAATTGGTAATCATATAAGATTTCTGACTCGGTGACAGAGATCTGCGAGAAGGTGAGCTGCGCACAACTCAAGTCTAGGAAGAGTCTTAGTCTTGAGGGGGACTACTTTGGACTTAGATGTCAACAAGGAAACATGACAGCCATCTGCAGTACGACTGCGTATATACACGCATGCGCCAAACGCTCGCATTGAGGCGTCAGCAAAGCCATGAAGCTCGATCGGTATTGTTGGCTCTGTAAAAACATATCGTGGTATCCTGATTCTTTGCAACTGAATCAAAGTTGATTTCAGCTGCTGCCACGAGTTGTCCAAGCTCAGTGGGATAGATTTATCCCAGTCTAGCTTTTGAAGCCAGAGCTCTTGGAGCCGGATCTTTGCCTTGATAATCAGAGGGCTTAACAGGCCAAGCGGATTAAATAACCGCGATGAAACCGAGAGAATGTTCCGTTTAGTCGCTCTAAGACCCATAAATGAATCGTCAATCTTAAATTGAAACTTTCAATTGCATTTGTTGCGGAGAACTCAGGCGAATTCGAAAACCATTTGGTTAGCTCGAAACCTGCGCCTTGCAAAATTTGCGAAACCTCAGACTTGATAATCTGAAGGTTCTCTACCCAGCAGCACCAGTTAATAGGTCATCGACATAAAAGTCGTGCCTGATAACGTCAGCAGCTTTTGGGTGTGACGATTCTACCATGTCACTAAGCTTTGTCAAACACCGTATGGCCAAAAATGGAGCTGGCGCAGTGCCATAAGTTACGGTGTTTAACCTGAAGGACCTTAAAGAGTCAGATGGGTTCTTTCTCCACACTACTAACTGGAAATCTCTATCTGCTTCATGCACCATGACTTGCCGGTACATCTTTTTGATGTCAGCTATCAGTGCATACTTATGCAATCTGAATCGAAGCAGAGTCGAATACAGCTCTTCTTGAATGGTCGTTCCAACCATCAAAAGGTCATTCAACGCAACTTGAGACGAAGTACGACAAGATGCGTCAAAAACAACGCGTAACTTCGTCGATGTGCTTTGTGGTCTTAGAACACATTGATGCGGAATGAAATAGTGAGGAGTACTTGGAGTCTGGTCGCCTATTTTAGACATATGACCAAGTGAAAGAGATTTTTCCATGAATTCCAAATACATACGCTTAAGTTCGGGATCACGAGCTAAGCGTCTCTCAAGCGACAAAAAACGACGTATGGCAACTTCGAAAGAGTTACCAAGCTGATTTGGATCCGACTTAAATGGTAGTCGTACTTTAAATCGACCTGAAGGCAATATTTTTAAATTATCTAGAAAGTGGCTCTCACATAACTGGTGCTCAACTGTACGCACCTTTTTTACCGAAGGCAACTTTTCCAATGACCAGAATTTCTGCAATGGTGTCTATCGAGGTATAATAATCTTCTTGACAACTCAGATTTACTATCTGAGCCGTCTTAGGACCTGTAGGCGTATAGCGCCCTGACACGATCTAACCGACCAGAGTCTTATGCAGAATCAGACGATTCGGACCTTGTTTTATCTGACCGACAGAGAGCAGTTCAGAGAACGTCTCAGCTCCGATGAGCATGTCGATCTCCTGTGGCTTGTGGAAACATGGATCAGCCAACTCAGGGATCTAAGGGATTTCCAACCACTGACATTGACCGTGTGGTTAGGCTGGTACCCAGAAATGGTCTTTAAGATCCACAGATCTAGAGAGAACTCACTGCAATTGACTCGCGACTTCACCACAGTATGTATCTTGTGTGTTGCATTGAGCAATTCCAATCAAGCTGATACTAGCCTCTTCTCGACGCAGCTGCAATCGCTGAGCTAACTCGTCTGTTACGCAATTAATTTGCGACCCAGAATCAAGCAGAGCCCTGGCCAAAACGAAATCGCCACTTTTCGTTTTGACTTTAACGACTGCTGTAGCTAGGATCACACTATCAGACACATTCGCATGCATAGCATGTGATGTCGAAGGTTGATCCTGGGCGAAGTCAAGGGGTGGTGGTAAAAGTCAGTATGTCTGTTTGTTTGTTTGTTTGTATCAAAGAGTTGATTTAGCTTAAATGTTTGAATGAGGACTTGTTCCCGCTCAAAAATATAGAAACGTTTGTTCTACGACTTTTTCGAAAAATAGCTGGTTTAGCGGGAAATCGCTAAAAACCGCTAAAATTAAAACCCTCATAGCATCTAAGCATCTAATAGAAGCTACAGATATGATCTATATATCGATGAAAAGGCATTTTGAAGGGCTCTTAGGCATACCTTCAAAGTTTTTTTTTAAAGTAAAAAGGTAAACAGCTACAGGTGAAATAATTTTTTTTTTTTAATTTAAGAAAAATCTACAAATGAATTCACTTTTAAATATGTAGTACGTTGTAGACATTTCAATTTCGCGTCTTTTGACATATAACACCCATCTCTCAAAATTCATTTAGGCAAGATATTACCTGTTAATTGAATATGCCCTTTACCTTTACACTACTGCATGTATACTACTGCATGTACACTACTTGCACAGCTTGCAGTGCATGTGGAAAGATACTGCTTGCAAGTGGTGAATTCTTTTTGCGGCAGATGAAACATTTTGTAATTCCAATTACAGCAAGATCGAAATATATTTATAAATATATATAATACTAGGGATCTCCGCCCCCTGCTCACTTCGCTCGCAACATTGTCTTTAGTTGTCAGGTTTAACAAATTTATATAATATCCGCCCCCTGCTCGCTTCGCTCGCCAACCCGCAGCTCGCTTCGCTCGCAACATTGCATTCAGATGCCCATTTTAACAAATTTATATAATATAGCATTTTTCCTAAAAAAACCCGGAAATATTTAGCTCCGCTGTCCGCTGCCTTAATTTTTATACCCTGTGCCCATTGAAAATGGTCAAAAAGGGTATATTAGATTTGTGTGATGTATGTAACAGGCAGAAGGAAGCATCTCCGACCATATAAAGTATATATATTCTTGATCAGCATCAACAGCCGAGTCGATTGAGCCATGTCCGTCTGTCTGTCCGTCCGTCTGTCCGTCCGTCTGTCCGTCCGTCTGTCCGTCTGTTTGAACGCGTCGATCTCAGAAACTATAATAGCTAGAGACTTCAAATTTGGCATGTAGGTTGCTGGATACCGGACGCAGGTCAAGTTTGTTTAAATTTGGATCGGACCACTATATCATATAGCTGCCATAGGAACGATCAGTCGAAAATCAAGTCTCGGTATGAAAAACTTTTTTGTTGTTTGAGATATGTGAACCAAACTGACAGAATATGCATATGGGATGGTCGCATACATCCTGACCAAATTTGATTGAAATCGGACCACTATATCATATAGCTGCCATATCAACCATCAGTCGAAAATCAAGTCTTAGTATGAAAAACTTGTTTGTTGTTTGATCCTTCTAAATCAACCTCACAGAATATGCATACGCGATGGTCCCTTATAACCTGACCAAAATTGGTTGAAATCGGATCACTATATCATATAGCTGCCATAGGAACGATCAGTCGAAAATCAAGTCTTAGTATGAACAACTTTTTTGTTGTTTAAGATAACTGAACCAAACTGACAGAATATGCATATGAGATGGTCCCTTATAACCTGACCGAAATTGGTTGAAATCGGATCACTATATCATATAGCTGCCATAGGAACGGTCAGTCGAAAATCAAGTCTTAGTATGAACAACTTTTTTGTTGTTTGAGATAACTGAACCAAACTGACAGAATATGCATATGAGATGGTCCCAACCAATATTCTATATTATGGATACTGGCACAGGGTATCCTCCAGTCGAGCAAACTCGACTGTAGCCGCGCCCACTTGTTTTTCCTTGCAATTGAAATTATCTAAAAAGTCGGATTAAGTCATTTGGCGGGTAAAAGCTAAATTAAGCGAATTAGTCCAAATTTGGCAAGAACAGTTAATCTGATAGTTTTGTTAGGATATTTCCGATTGCATCCGATTGTTCCTATGGCAGCTATATGATATAATCATCCGACTTTGAGCAAATTTGGTCAGTATGTAAGGGACAGTACCAAACATATAATCTGTGAGTTTGGTTGAGATATCTTAAAAAACAAAAAAGTTTTTCATACTAAAGGTGTTTTTCATCGGATTGTTCCTATGGCAGCTATAAGATATAGTAATTCCACTTTGACCAAATTTGGTCAGAATGTAAGAGACAGTACCAAACATATAATCTGTGAGTTTGATTGAGATATCTTAAGAAACAAAAAAGTTTTTCATACTAAAGTTGTTTTTCATCGGATTGTTCCTATGGCACCTATATGATATAGTCATCCGACTTTAACCAAATTTGGTCAGTATGTAAGAGACAGCACCAAACATATTATCTGTGAGTTTGGTTGAGATATCTTAAGAAACAAAAAAGTTGTTCATACTAAAGGTGTTTTTCATCGGATTGTTCCTATGTCAGCTATAAGATATAGTAATTCCACTTTGACCAAATTTGATCAGAATATAAAAGACAGTACCAAACATATAATCTGTGAGTTTGGTTGAGATATCTTAAGAAACAAAAAAGTTTTTCATACTATAGGTGTTTTTCATCGGAATGTTCCTATGGCAGCTATATGATATAGTCATCCGACTTTGACCAAATTTGGTCAGTATGTTAAAGACAGTATAAAACAAGCAATCGACGAGCTTGGTTGAGATATCTTAAGAAACAAAAAAGTTTTTCGTACCAAGCAATTCCGTGGCCTTTGACCACTTAGAGTTCGAATTTCGCAAAACCCCGTCTTATTGCACGATGAAATTATCTCATCTATGTTGTGTACAAATTTCAGCTCTCTATCTCTTACCGTTTGGGCTGCACGTTGATTCTCAGTCAGTCAGTCAGTCAGTCAGTCAGGACAAAGAGTTTTATATATATAGATTGCAACGTCTCTGATTGAATGTGTTTTTAATTCTCTTAATTATATAATTATTGAATTGTTTCAAAAAATCTTGCAATTGTCAAAATTTCCGATGTCTTATTAAAAAATTTCTGATTTCATATAAAACAAGTGGGCGCGGCAACAGTCGAGTTTGCTCGACTGCAGGATACCCTGTGCCAGTATCCATAAAATAGAATATTGGTTGGGACCATCTCATATGCATATTCTGTCAGTTTGGTTCAGTTATCTCAGACAACAAAAAAGTTGTTCATACTAAGAGTTGATTTTCGACTGATCGTTCCTATGGCAGCTATATGATATAGTGATCCGATTTCAACCAATTTTGGTCAGGTTATAAGGGACCATCGCGGATTCATATTCTGTGAGTTTGATTCAGATAGAACAAACAACAAACAAGTTTTTCATACTAAGACTTGATTTTCGACTGATGGTTGCTATAGCAGCTATATGATATAGTGGTCCGATTTCAATCAAATTTGGTCAGGATGTATGGGACCATCCCATATGCATATTCTGCCAGTTTGGTTTACATATCTCAAACAACAAAAAAGTTTTTCATACCGAGACTTGATTTTCGACTGATCGTTCCTATGGCAGCTATATGATATAGTAGTCCGATCCAAATTTAAAAACAAACTTGATCTGCGTCCGGTATCCAGCAACCTACACACCAAATTTGAAGTCTCTAGCTGTTATAGTTTGTGAGATCGACGCGTTCAAACAGACGGACGGACAGACGGACGGACGGACAGACAGACGGACATGGCTCAATCGACTCGGCTGTTGATGCTGATCAAGAATATATATACTTTATATGGTCGGAGATGCTTCCTTCTGCCTGTTACATACATCACACAAATCTAATATACCCTTTTTGACCATTTTCAATGGGCAGAGGGTATAAAAATCTCTTTACGAGGTAAAAGTCTAGTGACGAAAACATTTTCATGCCCCAAAATTTCTGATATCCAATTTTGTGACGAAAAATATTAAATTTTACACATAATTTATTAAAAAAAAAATTTTTGTCACTGGGCGCATTGCGCTAAATTTTTCATACCTAATAAATAGTACTTTTTTGCGCAGTGCAAGTGACAAAATTTTTTTTTTTTAATAATTCATGTGTAAAATTTAATATTTTTCGTCACAAAATTGGATATCAGAAATTTTGGGGCATGAAAATGTTTTCGTCACTAGACTTTTACCTCGTAAAGAGGTTTTTTTATATGATCTGATATGCTTTAATTAAGCCAAGTTTCAGAGAATGCAATGATGTCAGAATAAATTGAAGAACTATTTAAATAAAGATTTTTTAACTTGGATACAAGGACTCTAACATTCTGATATTGAACATTAATTTAATCAAGGTCTAGTTAGTTTTCTAGTTATGGCGGGGGTCGAGTTGATAACGTGTAAAAGGAAATACACAAATGGCTTTAAGGTTTAAAAGATATGTTAATGTGTAGAAGGAAATACACTTATTATATTAAGTCTTATGAAATTTAAAAAAACTTGTAATGAGATTGAAAGAGACGATGTAAGATGTTTACAAAGAAAAATGTTAAATTGCTTAAGATGGACTGTTGTTATGAAAATAATTAGATCTGTTATTAGTTAAGCGATTCTAAATTTGTAAATTATGAAGAAATTAATGAAATCAAACAAGTGGGCGCGGCTACAGTCGAGTTTGCTCACATATCTTAAAGAACAAAAAAGTTTTCATACTGAGACTTGATTTTCGACTGATGGTTGCTATGACAGCTATATGATATCGTAATCCGATTACAATCAAATTTGGTCAGAATTTATGCGACCATCCCATATGCATATTCTGTCAGTTTGGTTCAGTTATCTCAAACAACAAAAAAGTTTTTCATACTGAGACTTGATTTTCGACTGATGGTTGCTATGGCAGCCAAATGATATAGTAATACGATTACAATTAAATTTTGTCAGAATGTATGCGACCATCCCATATGCATATTCTGTCAGTTTGGTTCAGTTATCTCAAACAACAAAAAAGTTTTTCATACTGAGACTTGATTTTCGACTGATGGTTGCTATGGCAGCTATATGATATAGTAATCCGATTATAATCAAATTTGTTCAGAACGTATGCGACCATCTCATATAAATATTATGTCAGTTTGGTTCACATATCTCAAACAACAAAAAAGTTTTTCATACTGAGACTTGATTTTCGACTGATCGTTCCTATGGCAGCTATATGATATAGTGTTCCGATCCAAATTTAAAAACAAACTTGATCTGCGTCCGGTATTCAGCAACCTACATACCAAATTTGAAGTCTCTAGCTATTATAGTTTCTGAGATCGACGCGTTCAAACAGATGGACGGACAGACAGACGGACATGGCTCAATCGACTCGGCTGTTGATGCTGATCAAGAATATATATACTTTATATAGTCGGAGATGCTTCCGTCTGCCTGTTACATACATCACACAAATCTAATATACCCTTTTTGACCAGTTTCAATGGGCACAGGGTATAATTATTGGTCATAAGGAATAGTAGAAAAAAAAAATTTAATCTTATGGATAAGGCACAAGTGTTTGAAGTCAACACACGAGGAAGTGTGAAGCGTTAGGATAGCCGTGTCGTAGATCCCAGTAACCGTTATCATTATTTTGAATGTAACCGTTATAATGTTATTAAGAGACAGTTATGTAACAGAGTTGTGATATTCTGAAACAAGAGTTACCACTGAATGCAAGGTATGAAGCAAGGATTGCCTCTGCTGAGCATGGCCCGAAAGTGTTGTTTAGTATTCAGTATTAGTGTTGATAGTGCACTGACAGGTCAAAATGACAGTGACAAGTATGGAAGAAGTTGACGTATGAGATGACAAGTGAAAGGTCTGCCATCTTCCGGTACGAGTCAAAGAGTGCAGACGTTTTCTAAAATCCGTGTAACAGAAAATACTTAAAGCTAATTTCGGGACTTGCTGTGCAAAAAGTGGAAAGTCATGAATGCTAACGACGCGGCGACATATATGTATTATATGTTTGCACTTTCGAAAAAATAAAACACTTCGAACTTTTATTGTCACTGCTGTCACTCGAAAAAAATAGAAAAATACACTTTAAAATAGTCCACCCGGGGGCGCCATGAAAATTCATAAGTTTTTATGAGAAATTTAATATTATTTATTAAATAATTGGGAAACTTGGTGGCTTTAAAGTGAGAGCGAGCGGCATGAGAGATTTCGTGCGTAGGTTATAATTGTATTTCGACAACTGATACTTAATTTTTCTTAAGTCTAGCTTTACCCTACGGTGGCGAAGCGAGGCGAATTCGCGCTCAGAGCGAATGACGAAAGCTTTATTGCGCTGTCGCTTTGCCCTAAGCCTAATTAACCCTAAACTTCATAAAAAATTCAACAACTAACTTAAACTAGGAAAAATATAATAAAACAAGTGGGCGCGGCTACAGTCGAGTTTGCTCGACTGGAGGATACCCTGTGCCAGTATCCATAATATAGAATATTGGTTGGGACCATCTCATATGCATATTCTGTCAGTTTGGTTCAGTTATCTCAAACAACAAACAAGTTTTTCATACTAAGACTTGATTTTCGACTGATGGTTGATATGGCAGCTATATGATATAGTAATCCGATTTCAATCAAATTTGGTCAGGATGTATGCGACCATCCCATATGCATATTCTGTCAGTTTGGTTCACATATCTCAAACAACAAAAAAGTTTTTCATACCGAGACTTGATTTTCGACTGATCGTTCCTATGGCAGCTATATGATATAGTGGTCCGATCCAAATTTAAAAACAAACTTGACCTGCGTCCGGTATCCAGCAACCTACATGCCAAATTTGAAGTCTCTAGCTATTATAGTTTCTGAGATCGACGCGTTCAAACAGACGGACAGACGGACGGACAGACGGACGGACAGACAGACGGACATGGCTCAATCGACTCGGCTGTTGATGCTGATCAAGAATATATATACTTTATATGGTCGGAGATGCTTCCTTCTGCCTGTTACATACATCACACAAATCTAATATACCCTTTTTGACCATTTTCAATGGGCACAGGGTATAAAAATAAAAATATAAAAAATCCGCCGAAATGCGGCGACAGATACCATCAGCAATCCTGGTGGCCGCCAGGATCCTTAGTTTTAAATAGTTCCTCGAATACGCAGGGCTTAAAAATAGCTCCGCGGTCGCGGCCGAAAACTGTTAGTGCGTCCTAGGAATGAAACCAGTGCCGGGAATATAACTCCTGCGGACTCAGGACCTACGTATTCCCCTTGCTGTAGCAAGGTCTCCGCGATAGCGAGTCCAGGGGAAAACGTCCTTACGGTCGCAGGATTCATCTCGGCAATCCTCGCGGACGAAGGATCAGTTCCAGGTGTCTTGTCTGTAGCCATAACAAACACACACACACACATACGCACACCAGCCATCGGGCGGACGAATCCAGCATGCGCCCGGCGGACCAGTTCCGGGATCAGGCGCAGCGGCCACGACTCCAGTGAAGGATCCCCATCAGATCCCAAACAAGTCCAGGAGGACGACAGCCCGAGACGACCCCGGCATCAACAAACCATCGATATTTATATTATCACAACTGAAATCTTTACAGTCGGCCAGGAGCCGCCAATAAACCATTGAAATGGATTTTACTCTGTCTGCGACTTTATAAATTTGTTGCAACTTCCCACAGCGCCGACCGAGTTAGCCCGGCCTGAGCAAAAAGGATCGTTACACAAGGTAGAAGTTTCACCGGAAAAAAAATTACTGACTTTTGCTCGTCACAAAGTATTAAGTTACATCTGACTGCGACGGGGCTAATCGCGCAAACGGACAAGTAGAACGAATTATGTCCACTCTTAAGAACTTGTTTACTGCCGTTGAGACAAGTACCAGATCATGGCTAGATGCGTTAGGAGAAGTCCAATTAGCTATAAAATGTACCGTCAATCGGGTAATGAAATCAAGTCCCTTAGAGCTATTAATAGGCAAGATTGCACGGCCTCTAGGTTTGCTTCATATTAATGAAGACGAAAATCAGGTAGACTTACAGGAAATTAGAGTTCAGGCTGAAAAAAATATGCAAAACGCAGCCGTGTATGAAAAGCATAGAGTTGATCCAAAGAAGGCAAAGTAGTCAACTTTAAGGTTGGAGATCACGTATTACTAAGGAGTGAAGAGAGACATCAAATGAAATTAGACCCAAAGTTCCGAGGACCTTTTGAGGTGATAGAATTATTGGAAGGCTATAAATATATGCTAAAGTCAATGACAAGCAATAGAAAATATAAATACCCACATGAAAGTTTGCGAAGGTTGCCAGATGGCCAGGTGCCAAGTGAGTTAAATATCGAGGAAACTGAGCTAAGCCCACCAGACTGTAGTGTGTGAGAAGCAGCTGAAACAGACTGTAGAATGAGAAACCGTTGAAACAGGCTGTAGAGTGAGAGAAGCAGTTGAAACCAGAGCTCCCGAAATTTGCTTAACCAAATTTTTCTAAGTAGTCTGTGCACTGAAATGAGCACAAAAATTCAGAAAGCAAGAGAAAAATCGAGTTCTCGATTCTATTTGTTTTTTTAATGTGATCATTTGTGCCCATTTTGATCTCAAAGTAGGCGATCAAACCCTTCGAAAAAAAAACACTTGCAAAGAAACTTGTAAGGGAGACGCACTGAGCGAGAGTACATTGCGAAAGAGCACTTTGACATTTGGTCTCGAAAAAAATCTTATATATAAGAATGTGTTTTAACCACATAATTTCAAGCTGTGCAATTATTCGCTATTGTTTCTTATGCAGGAAAACCACAAACATTGTTTTTAAAGTACATATATTTTTTATTAGCCTGAAAACCACAAACATTGTTTTTAAAGTACATATATTTTTTATTAGCCTGAATTTAATTTTACTAATAATAGCGAGTTTATGATTTCTGGACTTAAAGCGCAGCGCTTCTCGCTTAAAATAAAGTGAAGAGCGGAAAATGCTCTTTCCACCGACACTTGAGTGACCGGAGTCGCTAGAACCACATTAGCTAGTTCCGCCAAATGTGGTGCTTTAAACTGGAGCGTCCTATAAAATTCATTCATATTTGCCTTAAATGGCAAACGGCCATTCGTTAAATGGAATTGGTCAATATCATTATATATTTTGGACAACTTGTCACAAATTTTCTTATTTGGGGCTTGCGACCTTGACTAAACTTTGTCTTAGTATGCCTCAAACAACGAGTTCTCCTCTGAGCATATTGTTACGCCAGTTTGTTCATTTTCTGATGATTCTGTACTTTCCTTTCCAGAGTGCGATGTCAACTTCTATAAATTTCAAAATTGTTGTACAATCACTGCGGACGGAGTCCGCGCTAGTGACGAAAGCAGCACGAAGGGTGCGAAAGGCGACTAGCATATATACACAGGAAGAATGGAAAATTTGCTATGACTGTCCGATCAGGTCGAGTTATATACCGATCGAAAGGAATCAATTTAACTTACAAATGTGCATACTAAGACTTTTGAAAACTCACCTGGTTCGTGAGATAAACAGGTGTAAGTGGGAGGGGCAAAATTTAAATGATTGGAGCAAATGGGGCCGTTGGAGACTTTCTGAATTTTTTTTTTTTTAATTTTTTACTATTCTAATCAAAAATACGCGTCGAATGACATCTCGATCCTCAAAATCCGACCACTGGTTCCAAAGATAATTAATTTTGAAATTTTCAGCGGCCTTCCGAAAATGAGATGAAAAGTCAGTTTGTCTGTTTGTTTGTTTGTTTGGATCAAATCGTTAATTTAGCTTAAAAGTTTGAATGAGGACTTGTTCCCGCTCAAAAATCTAGAAACATTTGTTCTTCGACTTTTTCGAAAAATCGCTAGTTTAGCAGGAAATCGCTAAGAACCGCTAAAATTGAAACCCCTATAGCATTGGTGAAAAGGTATTTTGAAGGGCTTTTAGGCATACCTTCAAAGTTTTTTTTTTAACTAAAAAGGTAAACAGCTACAGGTGAAATAAGGTATTTTTTCCCACATTTCGGCGATTTAAGAAAAATCTTCACATGAAATCACTTAAAAATATGTTATATGTTATAGGCAATTTTATTCCGCGTTTTTTGACATACAACACATATCTGTCAAAATTCGTTTGGGCAAGATATTACCTATTAACTGAATATACCTTTTACCTTAACACTACTGCATGTACATATGCAGTATGTACACTGCTTGCAGCGTAATGAGGAAATAAACTGCTTGCAAGTGGTGAATTCTTTTTGCGGCAGATAAATCATTTTATAATCAAAATATAGAAACGTTTGTTTTACGACTTTTTCGAAAAATCGCTAGTTTAGCGAGAAATCGCTAAAAACCGCTAAAAAAAAAGCTATTACAATATTTTTTTTTAGTAATTTATAAGTAAAGCATAGTATCCAGTTGTTGAAAATTCAGTTTGAAAGGTGTCAACTCCATATAAAAAAAAGGGTTGCAAACTGGTTCGAAATTATTTTGTAAGGCTATTTTTAAACCCTTGTATCCAGTACCTAAATTTGGGCAGCTCAGAAAATTTTCGGGTGTTTTACAGCACTGTTTAATGACAGCTGGCAGCTTTTTTTTTTGACCTTTCAAAACATCGATTCGTTCAGTGTTTCGACTAGTCGAAATCATTTTGAGCAGCAATGGCAGCAAGTAAACAACATAACAAAAGCCGAATTGAGCTCTTCAATCATGAAGAGCGAATTAAGCTCATAGAAGAGGTGCAACAGCGGCCAATCCTTTGGGACTTGACCGATAAGAAGCACTTCGATGCCATTTTTATAAAAAGTGCTTGGGAAAGCGTGGCAGAGGCGTTGAAGAAACCTGGTAAGTTTTCTTGGATTGCCAAATCTATGAAAAGTTGTTTAATTGAATATGTTGATTTCAGTACAAGATTGCAAAACTGCTTGGAGGTCGCTACGCGATAGCTATAAATACCATGTAAAGGCGTCGGACAGAAAGCGCAAAAAAAGCGGTAGTGCCGGTGGAGTTGGGCCACAGCCACCCAGTGCGAATGACACTATAGAATGGCATTTGGCACCTTACATGGCTTTTTTACCAGACCTCTCGACGCAAAGGCGGTAAGTAAAATCAAAAGTATAATACTACTATGTTATCTTATTATTGTGTTGGACGTATTCTTGCAGCACGTATTGCAGCGGAGTAGGCAACAGCGCGTCTTCAAGCCAAGGCTTAAATTCTAATGAATCTGATTGGGAGCCGCTTGCAGATTCGAACTCATCGTTCTGCAGTCTTGACACTAGTCATGCGAATGCCGCGGAAGAGGATGTCGAGCAAAACAACGCATCGTGCGACAACACGTCTTCGTACTCGTATGTAAGTTCAAATACGAATATGATAAATATACTACATATTCATAACAATAATATATCATTTATAGCAGGAAAATCCCAGCAAAAGAGCAAAGCACGACAACATACAAGCGTCGAAGGAGGTGATCGGCAAGCTGGAGAAAGTAATAGAAAAGCAGGTCAACATGCTTTCTGGCTCCAGTTCTGGGGTAATTTCCGCCGCTGTATACTGGAGCGATATAATAAAAGGATTCCAGCCGGAGAAGGCTCAGAGAGCTACACAAGCAGTCACAAAACTGCTTTGGGAATTCCAGAACGAGCCCGATAACTGAAGGAGATGATGACGGTATGACCGCAACTGAAGCTTCTTTTATATAAATAAATAAAAAGGATCACAAAAATTTAATTTTAATTGGTTTTTATTTCTTTGTATTTATTTTAAAACCCAGCTGCTTCGTCCTGCCAATAAACAGAACCGTCTGGGGAGTTTACAAACTCTTTCAGGTTATTCCTAATATATTTTGGGTAGTCGTTGTGGCGACCACGGAACGACGGAAGCTCTGCAAGAGTTGTGTGGGTAAGAGTTTCCATATTCTTCGGAATGTAATCCCGAGTAGTCGTTCGCAACAGAAAGTTGTGCAAATAACAGCAAGCCGCAACAATTTTCTGCGCACGATCCGGTCTGCATAATAAAGTGCGTTGTACGGCAATCCACTTAGCGCAGAGAATTCCAAATGCATTCTCGATGCAACGCCGGGCTCGACTCAATCGGTAGTTGAAAATTCGCTCGTCTTTCGTTAGGGTTCTGGCTCCAAATGGCTTCATTATTCGGGTATCTAATGGAAACGCATCATCTCCTACCATGAAATATGGAGTTGGAACGCCGTTTATCATTGAGTTTTCTGGAAACTCCAGATCTCTAGACATCAATGCCTTTCCCAGCTTGCTTTGCGAAAAAGCATTCCTGTCGCCCTCGCTACCATAAGCACCAACATCGATGAAAGTAAAGCGATATGATGCATCGCACACCGCCATCAACACAATCGAATGGAAGCCCTAATATTGAATACAAAAGGTTATTAAAGGAAGTGATATAAAATAAAAAACAATTTAACTTACTTTGTAATTGTAAAAAGCACTGCCACTATTAGGAGGCTTTTTTATTGGTACATGCTTGCCATCTATGGCACCAATACAGTTTGGAAAGTTCCACTGTTTTTCAAATTCATTGGCCCATTTCAACATATTTGGCTTATCCCACATCGGAAATTCTGCGCACAGCGCAGAGCAAATGCCATCGCAAACTAAGTTTATGGTCCTTCCCAAATGTTGCTTGCTGATCCGGTAAGATGACGCAACGTGACGTTGCAAGCCTCCCGACGCAAGCAATCTTATAAAATGAGACACGAATCTAATATTTGATATAAAAATTATAATATTGTACTCACTCGACAACAATGGCTAACTTAGCTTTAAGTGGAATCGCATCTGGGCGAAGATTCCTGTTCGGCACCAAATATGGCTCCACCAAACTAAACAAGTATTCAAAGCTGGTTTCACTCATATGAAAATTTTCAATGAATGCCCTTGGGGTTTTGGTCAAATTTTCAAACTACAAAATAATCGAGAGATATTGAAATGCATTGTCCATGTATTTATCTATATATTAATACTTACTGCGTTAGTATATCGCCCCTTGATTTTTCGTTCTTTTAAATATGGGTTCACCCAATATTGGGGCCGTTTGCGTTGTTGCACTTCTTCCGCCTCTTCCCCCTCTTTTAGGACAATATAAGAGGTCATTAATCCCATAATTAGGGTATTAGTTGCTACCAATTGTCTAATGACCGTTTTGTCCATTTTCGTTCTTCAAATTTTTGCAATTTAATTTTATTGATTTATATTGTTGTTTACTTATTTTATGTGCACAGCTGACGTAACAGTGTGACCACTCAACTTTTTAGAGATTTTTGATGAAATGCTGTCACACTGAAGTTTGGAAGCCAGACATCAAAATATTAAACATTTTGAGCGCCCAAAATATTTTGAACAACTGGATATTATGCTTAAACCTTAATATTATTCGTCACAAAATTTAATATCAGAAATTTTGGTGCATGAAAATGTTTTCGTCACTAGACTTTTACCTTGTATAGAGGCTTTTTTTAAGATATATTAATAATGTAATACGTATTGAAGATTAGTAATGTTGAATGTTAATAACGGACTAGCACCCTAAAGATGATTATGATTGGATGGGGTTCTTACTTGATTAAGTTGATAAATGCGAAATGCAACATTTTTCAAATTTTGTTTTGCCAGCATTATTTGGTTACTTGATAAAATTATATTAAAGCGCGGATCCATATAAATTGTTGCCAACAAAGCTTCATTTTCTAACAGTTTACCTTCACGTGCCTTAATCTGATTGAGCAACATTTTTGCCATGTTGTTTTTGCTATTTTCACACTTTAGTTTAAGCTCCATCCACAAATTTAACAAGTGGGCGCGGCTACAGTCGAGTTTGCTCGACTGGAGGATACCCTGTGCCAGTCTCCATTAAATAGAATATTGGTTGGGACCATCTCATATTCATATTCTGTCAGTTTGGTTCACATATCTTAAACAACAAAATAGTTTTTCATACTGAGACTTGATTTTCGACTGATGGTTGCTATGGCAGCTATCACTGCGGACGGCAGTCCGCGCTAGTGACGAAAGCAGCACGAAGGGTGCGAAGGCGACTAGCATATATACACAGGAAGAATGGAAAATTTGCTATGACTGTCCGATCGGGTCGAGTTATATACCGATCGAAAGGTAACAATTTAAGACTTTTGGAAACTTACCTTTTTCGTGAGATAAACAGGTGTAAGTGGGAGGGGAAAATTTTAAATAATTGGAGCAAATGGGACCTTTGGAGCGTTTCCGAATTTTTAATTTTTTACTATTCTAATCAAAAATACGCGTCGAATGACACCTCGATCCTCAAAATCCGATTACTGGTTCAAAAGATAATTAATTTTGAAATTTTTAGCGGCCTTCCGAAAATGAGATGAAAAGTCAGTATGTCTGTTTGTTTGTTTGGATCAAATCGTTAATTTAGCTTAAAAGTTTGAATGAGGACTTGTTCCCGCTCAAAAATCTAGAAACGTTTGTTCTACGACTTTTTCGAAAAATCGCTAGTTTAGCGGGAAATCGCTAAAAACCGCTAAAATTGAAACCCCTATAGCATCCAAACGATAAAAGCTACAGATGTGATCTATACATCGTTGAAAAGGTATTTTGAAGGGCTTTTAGATATACCTTCGAAGTTTTTTTTTTAAGTAAAAAGGTAAACAGCTACAGGTGAAATAAGGTATTTTTTCCCACATTTTGGCGATTTAAGAAAAATCTACACATCAAATCACTTAAAAATATGTTACATGTTATAGGCAATTTTATTCCGCGTTTTTTGACGTATAACACATATCTGTCAAAATTCGTTTGGGCAAGATATTACCTGTTAACTGAATATACCTTTTACGTTTACACTACTGCATGTACATATGCAGTATGACACTGCTTGCAGCGTAATGCGGAAATGAACTGCTTGCAAGTGGTGAATTTTTTTTGCGGCAGATAAATCATTTTATAATCAAAAATAAAGAAACGTTTGTTTTACGACTTTTTCGAAAAATCACTAGCTTAGCGGGAAATCGCTAAAAACCGCTA
The DNA here is from genome assembly GCA_963924055.1 of Drosophila limbata. Lineage (NCBI taxonomy): Eukaryota > Metazoa > Arthropoda > Insecta > Diptera > Drosophilidae > Drosophila > Drosophila limbata. The sequence continues at coordinate 1,400,641 of CAWUOW010000172.1, forward strand.
AAATCTATATATCGTTGAAAAGGTATTTCAAAGGGCTCTTTGGCATACTTTTAATTTTTATCACTGCGGACGGCAGTCCGCGCTAGTGACGAAAGCAGCACGAAGGGTGCGAAAGGCGACTAGCATATATACACAGGAAGAATGGAAAATTTGCTATGACTGTCCGATCGGGTCGAATTATGTACCGATCGAAAGGTATCAATCTAACTTAAAAATGTGCATACTAAGACTTTTGAAAACTTACATGGTTCGTGAGATAAACAGGTGTAAGTGGGAGGGACAAAATTTAAATGATTGGAGCAAATGGGGCCGTTGGAGCCTTTTAGATTTTTTTTATAATTTTTCACTTTTTTTTTTATTATTATGGCAAATACGAAAGCGAACATCTAAAAGACATAATCCGCAGTTATGTATGACATGACAAAGAGAACAAATGACTAAGGACACAAATTGAGAGTCTTGTATGAACGTGTAGAGAGATGATCAATGAAAATACGTTTAAGTCTTCTTCTGGTAGAGTGTCTTGATATGAGCTTTCTTGCGAGAGGGTTGCTATGAAATGAAAGTTTTTGGGAGTGTTTCGTGGCGAATTCGTTAATGCTTTCCATAACAGTTTTGATATGGAGGTCTCTCCTGATGAATGAAATTTTTCACTATACTTATCAAAAATACGCGTCGAATGACACCTTGATCATGAAAATCCGACCACTGGTTCAGAAGATAATTAATTTCGAAATTTTTGGTTCCCATTTCAAAACGAGATGAAAAGTCAGTCTGTTTGTTTGTCTGTTTGTTTGTTTGTTTGTATAGATCAAAGCGTTGATTAAGCTTAAAAGTTTGAATGAGGACTTGTTCCCGATAAAAAATCTAGAAACGTTTGTTCTACGACTTTTTCGAAAAATCGCTAGTTTAGCGGGAAATCGCTAAAAACCGCTAAAATTGCTTTCTGGCTCCAGTTCTGGGGTAATTTCCGCCGCTGTATACTGGAGCGATATAATAAAAGGATTCCAGCCGGAGAAGGCTCAGAGAGCTACACAAGCAGTCACAAAACTGCTTTGGGAATTCCAGAACGAGCCCGATAACTGAAGGAGATGATGACGGTATGACCGCAACTGAAGCTTCTTTTATATAAATAAATAAAAAGGATCACAAAAATTTAATTTTAATTGGTTTTTATTTCTTTGTATTTATTTTAAAACCCAGCTGCTTCGTCCTGCCAATAAACAGAACCGTCTGGGGAGTTTACAAACTCTTTCAGGTTATTCCTAATATATTTTGGGTAGTCGTTGTGGCGACCACGGAACGACGGAAGCTCTGCAAGAGTTGTGTGGGTAAGAGTTTCCATATTCTTCGGAATGTAATCCCGAGTAGTCGTTCGCAACAGAAAGTTGTGCAAATAACAGCAAGCCGCAACAATTTTCTGCGCACGATCCGGTCTGCATAATAAAGTGCGTTGTACGGCAATCCACTTAGCGCAGAGAATTCCAAATGCATTCTCGATGCAACGCCGGGCTCGACTCAATCGGTAGTTGAAAATTCGCTCGTCTTTCGTTAGGGTTCTGGCTCCAAATGGCTTCATTATTCGGGTATCTAATGGAAACGCATCATCTCCTACCATGAAATATGGAGTTGGAACGCCGTTTATCATTGAGTTTTCTGGAAACTCCAGATCTCTAGACATCAATGCCTTTCCCAGCTTGCTTTGCGAAAAAGCATTCCTGTCGCCCTCGCTACCATAAGCACCAACATCGATGAAAGTAAAGCGATATGATGCATCGCACACCGCCATCAACACAATCGAATGGAAGCCCTAATATTGAATACAAAAGGTTATTAAAGGAAGTGATATAAAATAAAAAACAATTTAACTTACTTTGTAATTGTAAAAAGCACTGCCACTATTAGGAGGCTTTTTTATTGGTACATGCTTGCCATCTATGGCACCAATACAGTTTGGAAAGTTCCACTGTTTTTCAAATTCATTGGCCCATTTCAACATATTTGGCTTATCCCACATCGGAAATTCTGCGCACAGCGCAGAGCAAATGCCATCGCAAACTAAGTTTATGGTCCTTCCCAAATGTTGCTTGCTGATCCGGTAAGATGACGCAACGTGACGTTGCAAGCCTCCCGACGCAAGCAATCTTATAAAATGAGACACGAATCTAATATTTGATATAAAAATTATAATATTGTACTCACTCGACAACAATGGCTAACTTAGCTTTAAGTGGAATCGCATCTGGGCGAAGATTCCTGTTCGGCACCAAATATGGCTCCACCAAACTAAACAAGTATTCAAAGCTGGTTTCACTCATATGAAAATTTTCAATGAATGCCCTTGGGGTTTTGGTCAAATTTTCAAACTACAAAATAATCGAGAGATATTGAAATGCATTGTCCATGTATTTATCTATATATTAATACTTACTGCGTTAGTATATCGCCCCTTGATTTTTCGTTCTTTTAAATATGGGTTCACCCAATATTGGGGCCGTTTGCGTTGTTGCACTTCTTCCGCCTCTTCCCCCTCTTTTAGGACAATATAAGAGGTCATTAATTCCATAATTAGGGTATTAGTTGCTACCAATTGTCTAATGACCGTTTTGTCCATTTTCGTTCTTCAAATTTTTGCAATTTAATTTTATTGATTTATATTGTTGTTTACTTATTTTATGTTGTAAGGATGTTTCTCTCGGCTGGGGTATGTCTCAGTCTAGCCAAGGTCACTTACAGAAAATTTCTATAAAGTTGCTGGAGCTACTGGTAGTGAGGTGTGTGCGTGCCTCGGAAGGAAAAGTGTAGGGAATACTCACTCGCTGGATCGGGTGAACCCGGGGCAGCGATCTACCCGGCCCACGTCTGATACTACCGTGCCCCTGAATCTGTCTACGGTGGGTCCGGTGAAACCGTGACCAGAGTCTCTCTGTCGTTCTCTATTACAAGTCCGGATGAAACCGTGACAAAGAATCCCTCTGTCGTACGCCCGGTGAAACCGTGACCACGATGATTCTATCGTGCGTCCGGTGAGACCGTGACTCCGATTCTCCTATCACACGTCCGGTGAAACCGTGACCACGGATGATTCTATCGTGCGTCCGGTGAGACCGTGACTACGCGTCCGGTGAAACCGTGACCGAGATTCCCTACTGTGGGTCTGGATGAAACCGTGACCAGAGTTTTCTATCGTACGTCCGGTGAAACCGTGACCGAATCTTCCTATCGCGCGTCCGGTGAAACCGTGACCAAGATGTTCCTATGGGCGTCCGGTGAAACCGTGATCTATTGCGCGTCCGGTGAAACCGTGACCGAGTTTTCCTATCGCACGTCCGGTGAAACCGTGACCAAGATGTTCCTATGGGCGTCCGGTGAAACCGTGATCTATTGCGCGTCCGGTGAAACCGTGATCTATTGCGTGTCCGGTGAAACCGTGACCTATTGCGTGTCCGGTGGAACCGTGACCTACTGCGCGTCCGGTGAAACCGTGAAAGGGATTGCTGGGGAACTGTCCTGGCTTGAAATTGCGAGCACTTTTATTTCAAGATCACTACTTCACTTTCTCCTTGTTGCTGGCCACTAAGCAAAACTCTTGTTACCAATGGGCGTAATGCGATGAGGGGGTAACACGAAATAATTATGTGCAAATAAAATGATAATGCGTGTGTGATATGTGAAAATATAATTTAGTTGCGTTCAAAGTATGTATTTTAACCAAATGATAGTGCACATGTATATGTTGAAATTATAAAATGAATGTGTGTTTAATACTTCTAGCCGCTGCCTATGCCGCACTCTGGATTTCAAACTTTATACCACGCTCACCTCGATGATCGTTGTTTTTCCTGTTGGTTTTTCTTGGTTTTCCGTTGTTTTCTTGTTGCTTTTGTAGCCTTTGGGTTTTTTTTTCACACGCGGTGTTACTTTCGTTATTGTTCTTTGCACGCACGTTTGTTCTGGTTTTCTCAACCTCGAAGACTGAAGCCGGCTGCCAAAATTAATTGCATGCCAAGCCTCTTATTTTCGGCAACATCTCTGCCGGCGTCGCTGCTTATGCTCATTATTACGCCGCGGCTTTTCATAGGCCGGCTGTTTTGTACGCGTGCCGCTGTCGCCGCTGGCAGAGGCAGCGCTCTCTAGAACTCAAACGCCGGCTTGCTCTTTTGTTGCTTGCTGGCAGAGGCAGCGCTCTCTGTCGATCAGGTGCCGGCTCGCTCTCTCGTTGCTGGCCTACTTTCGATGCTAGGCTGCTCTCTGCACATTCCACTGTTGTGTGTGTGCGTGTGCGCGCTGACCGCCGTTTGCTGTGGGTGAGCGAGCGAGCGTATATCAATTCTCTTTGTTGGTGACGTATTCTAACGCCGTCGCTCCTCTCGCTGCTGTGCGCTCTCCCTCTCCGTAGCTTTTGCGACGCAATAGTTTCGCGGTTGTTGTCGCTGCTCTTGTTTTCGTTGCGTGGCTTTTGTTGCGCTGGCGACGTTTGGCTGCTGCGGCTTCTCTTCGTTGTTTTTCCGTTTGTCTGGCGCCGCTGCCGCTGTCGTCAGCGTTGTTGTGTTTTGTTTGCCCTGTTTTGTGTGCTCACATATTATGGAGCGTCACACCCCCCCCTTTCTTCCGGGGACTGCAGGGAGACCGTGAGGCGCTCACTCGCGTTTATTCGTATTTGGAAGAACTTCCCGTCGGCTGTCTCACGGTAGCGCACGTGCCGACGTCTACCCTGCGCCACTCGTGCTGCCAACCTCTCCACCAGGTCCGGTGGCAACATCCGGTCCGGGGTGTGAACCACCCAACCAGCCGGCGCGCGTACCCAAGCAGTGGGTGTGGGGTCGATCTCCATCACTCCTTCCGGCGAACTTGTGGTGTGTGGGGCTGCCAACCCTACTGGTCCCGGCCTTCCTTGCATGGGCTCCCGGCGTCGTTGAGCCTCGGCGGAGGTGCTGGGTCCCGTGTCCAGCTCGGGAGTCAGCCACGACCGTGGCGGTGGGTTACGCTCGGCCTCGTCCTCGCTCGGGTCCGATAGGGTTCCCGGTTCCCGTCGACGTCGTCCCAACAAACTTCCCGGTGGTCGGTCCTGGGGAGTCAACACCCGTCGGCTGAGGAGTCCGCAAGCCTCCTCATAGGTAGGAGGTGCTTCTTCCTCCCATGACCCGTACGGTGGTGGTGGATCGTCCTCCGGTGCGACAGTCGGTGCGCTGTTGTTCACCTCTGGTGGCGGGCCGTCCTCCTCGCTATCGCTGATCACGACCGGCTCCTCGGATGGGTTCGGGACCTCCATGGCATCACTCCGGCCGCGCAATGGGCTGACGGTGCGGTGGACCAGGTTCGCGAATCGCCCGGAGTTTACCGGCTCGTCTGGCTCCACTTCCATTACGGCCAGGACTGGATCGAGGTCGCCCACCTGTATCCGTCCCAACGCCGTAGCCTCGAACTCCGTGAAACGGGTCAACATCTCCAGTGTTCCCGGGCTCAAGTCTAGGCCCAATGCCGAAGAGGGTCGAGTTGGCGTCAGGGTGGCGTCGTTCGGCATGCTCATCTCGGAGGGCTGAGGGGTTCCGGGACAACGCTGAGGTGGTTGTGGGTTGGCGACCGGCTCAGCCGGTGTGCGTTGCCCCTGGTGATGGCCTCTCGGAGGGGTTGAACTGGCGACTTCTCGCTGGGTGCGGCGAGGAGGATGAGCGACCGTTTCGGTCGATGCTCGCGGTCCCTGGTGACTGCTCCTCGTTCCACGTGCGGACCTGGGCTGCCGTGGGTCGGCGGCCTGTTGCGTCCGGGCTCGTGGGCGGCGGCTCCGAGGGCTTCGGGGTGACCGATTCGGTGGGCTTCGCGGCGGCCGGCGTGAAGGGCTCCTTGTCGAGCGCTGGTGGCGACTTCGCGATGGCATCTATGGAGGAAGAATTCGGAGAATTAAACGGAGAGTTTTACCTAACCTAGCCAGAGTGCGGTTGCATAAGTTTCCCTAGGCTACGTGGGGCGTGGGTTTGTTATTCAGTGCGGTCGTGTCCGTCGGTGGCAGTCATCTCGACGGCGTCCTCGGAGTCCTCCAACTGGTCCTCGTGGTACGTTTTCAGGTCCGTCACGTTAGCTACTCGACGTTCCTTCTTCTTGGTGTGTTGTATCCGAACGATGTTGGGTGAAACGAACTTCATGACCTTGTATGGTCCGTCATATCGCGGTGCAAGCTTGGCCGCAAATCCCTCGACGGCCTTCGATAGGTGGTGCTGACGCAGAAGCACTAAATCCCCCAAGGTGGGTTTCCACTCTCTACGCCGGAGATTATAGTTCCGACTCTGCTCGGCGGTTGCGTGCTGCATATTGTCCTTCGCCACTTTAAAGATGTGTTGGAGGTGTTGCGCCTTGTCCTCCGGCGTACGGGCTTCAGTTCCTAGGCTAGGGGTTACCTCGTGGTACAGCATACCCGGCAGTCGCGGCTCGCGTCCTTGCACCAAGTAGGCGGGGCTGAATCCGCTGCTGTCAGACGAGCTAGAGTTGATAGCCAGGGAAATCTCCGGTAGAAGGGCGTCCCAATTGCTCTGCTCCCCGTTCAGGTACTGGGCGATCATCGTTTTGATGGTTCTGTTGGCCCGTTCTGTGGGGTTCTGTTGTGGAGAGTACGGAGCGGTATGTTGGAGTGTCATTCCCAGTTGTTGACAAAATGTCCTGAACGCACGGCTGGTGAACTGAGTGCCATTGTCACAGACGAACGTTTTGGGTACTCCGAAACGTGCCAGGATTCGTTCTCTGAAGGCGCGTTCCAATTGTGCCGTAGTTGCCTTGCGTAGTGGTACCAACTCAACCCACTTGCTGAAATGGTCGAAGAACACCAACAGGATGGTGTTTCCCAATTTCGAGCGAGGAAGCGGGCCCACGAAGTCGGCGCACAGCGTTTCAAACGGCTCTTGGACTACCCTCGTATGCATTTCCCCCGGAGGCTTGAGTTGACTTGCTTTGTATTTTTGACAAGTCTCGCAACCCCGCACGTACCGGGCTACGTCACGGAAAAGTCCAGGCCAATAATACCTCTGCGTTACTCGGTTGATGGTCTTCCGAATTCCCTGGTGTCCAGCGGCCGGTTGGTCGTGGGATTCGGTGAGAACCCTGGCCCGATGCTCCTTCGGGACACATAATTTCCATGGGATGTAATCTTCATCGTCAGGTCGTTGGCCCGACCGTCGGTACAACTGCTCATTCTCCCGCACATATTCCGGGTATTTCTCCGGTTCCTCCTGGACTTGTCGGAGCATGCGTTCCATCCACGGACATTTCACCGGTTCCTGCGCTGCTTGGTGTAGTGTTGCCAGCGGCTGACGTGACAAAGCATCTGCGACCACGTTTTGGTTCCCTCGACGATATTTCACATCAAAACGATACTGCTGGAGCTCCAATGCCCAACGGGCTATCCGGCCAGTTGGATTCTCGATGGAGTTGAGCCATTTTAACGCGAGGTGATCCGTGACGACCTCAAAGTGGTATCCTTCGAGGTAACAGCGGAGTTTACGGATGGCCCATACTATAGCGAGACACTCCTTCTCTGTGGTTGAGTAGTTCTCCTCGGCAGGCGCAAGCCGTCGGCTGGCATATGCGATGACCCTCTCAGTTCCCTCGATGCGTTGAGTCAATACGGCACCTAGGCCGTAGTCACTGGCGTCTGTTTGTAATGAAAATCTCTCGTTGAAATCAGGGCACGCTAATACCGGTGCTTCGGTGAGGCGTCTTTTCAGTTCTTGAAAAGCTTGTTCCTGGCTGGAGTCCCACGTCCACTTCTGCCCCTTCCGAAGTAACTTGGAGATCGGCTGGACTATGCTGGTGAAGTTTGGTACGAACCGACGGTACCACGATGCAATTCCCAAACAGCGGCGCAACTCCTTGACATTAGTGGGTGGTGCCAGTTCCTTGATGGCGTTGATTTTCTCAGGGTCAGTGTGTATACCTGCCTCGCTGACGACATGTCCTAAATACACAAGGCTCTTCTGGAAGAAGCTGCACTTGTCTTTGTTGAGCCTTAGATTTGCCTCCCGCAGGCGCCTGAGGACCTCTCGCAGGTTAGCAGCGTGCTCCTTCAGTGAGGACCCGATGACGATGATGTCATCGAGGTACGCGAACGCGTGAGGCTCCATGTCCGGCCCGATGACGCCGTCCAATGCACGCTGGAATGTGGCCGGGGCAGAGTGTAATCCGAACGGCATCACCTTCCAGTGATATAGTCCCCGTCCTGGGACCGTGAAGGCTGTGTATTCCCGGCTACCTTCGGCCATTGGTATCTGCCAATACCCGCTTTTGAGGTCCAGGGTCGAAATGTACTTGGCGTTACGGAGCTTCTCTAGAATGTGGTTGATACGCGGCAAGGGGTACGCGTCAGGCACCGAGCGCGCGTTGAGTTGTCGGTAGTCTACACACATGCGTACGTCACCAGTCTTCTTCCCAACCAGGACAATCGGTGCGCTATGTGGACTCCTCGAAGGCTCGATCCGGTCATCTTTCAACAGTTCGTCCACCTGGTCGTTGATGATCTTCTGCATGGCAGGGTTCTTGGGATAATAACGTTGCTTGATTGGCCGATTGTCCCTTAACGTGATGGCATGCTGGGCGATGTGTGACACCCCGGTGAGCCCCTCAAATTTGCTTAGCTCCTCCTGCAAGAACTGCTTCACCCAGGTTTCCTCGGGGACATCTGGCGGTTCTTTCGCTGCCGGAGCGGGCACAACAGGCTCAGCGATGCCTCCCAGGTAACCTCGGCTGGGGTTAACGTCGTCAGGTCGAGGCCTGGACACTGCTTTCTGCTGTCTGGCTTTGACCCTCCTGGGCGCGGGCGGGGTTCCGGTCGCCTGCTCCGCGTTTCGGGGCCTGCGAAACGGATTGTTGCGTATGGCTGTTTCACAGGTAGCGGGCAACTCGGGCCGGTTCCGGTTGCTTGGTGGTGCCTCAGCAGCCCTTTCGTGGGTAGTGGGTGGTGCTGGTCGCATGGTAGTGGCGACAATGGGAGGCTTTCCGATCGAGTTGGGTTCTAGCTGGAGCTGGGCTGTGCCACACTCAATTCGTCCTTCCATCTCGCAAAGGAAGTCCATGCCGAGAATGATTTCATCCAAAATGGTCGGCAAAACCAGCATGGCCACCGTTACGCCCCGCTGTCCCAGGTGGACGCGTACCACCAGTGCCTGCGTCACATCACGCTGCGTGCCATCAGCCAGAGTAATCCTTGTGAGTATTGTCCGTTGATTTTGTGCCGTGCTCAGTTCCCGAGCCACGGCCTCGCTAATAAAGCTCCGGGTCGCCCCGGTGTCGATCGTAGCCTCCACACATTTGTCCCCGATCCGGATACTGGCTACGATACGTCCTTCTTTATAGCGTAATGGTGCCATTACTGGCGGGTCGCGGCCGGCGCTGTCTCCATCCGTTCCCCGGGCGGATGGGAGCGCGTTCCGTTTCCCGACGGCCTTGCCCGGCAGCAATCCAGGGTGCGAGTTCCGCGACGACCACAATCCCAGCAAAAGAGAACGCGAGGATTTTGGCACTCTCGGCTAAAGTGTCCTTCCTGGGCACAGTTGCGGCACGCTCTTCGCACATCTACACTGGTGCCCGCCTCCTCGGTTGTATAACGGTTTCCTTCGGTTGCTCCCCGGTTCGATGGCTCCGCTCTGGTACCGGTTGATAATCCTGCCAAGGTTGGTTGGACAATCTTAGCCGCGGTCCGGGACCCAGTTCGCTCCTTGGTGTCTTCGTATATCGTGACCAACCTGGTTAGCTGCGCCAACGTAGTAAACTCGTGGCGTCTCGTGAACAGCTGATACTCAGGGAGCAGATTATCGTACAGCCGGTCTAGTTCCTGATCCATGCTATAGGCAGCCCGACGCATCATCACGCGGAGACTAAGCAGATATGTCGTGAAAGGCTCTCCTACCCGCTGGGTCCGGGCTCGGATCTCATCCTCGAGTCTCTGGAAGTACCTCGGCGGCAAGAAGAAGTCCAAGAATTCCCTCTTGAATTCCTCCCAGGTGGCTCCATGCAACCCGCTGACACGAAACCAATCGGCGGCCGGTCCTGTGAGCAACCCGGCGACGGCTGGCATCAGTTGTTGTTGAATATCTAGGCGGTATACGGCAACCATGTCCTCCAGGTGTTCAATAAACCGTAGCGGATCGGCGGCTCCTCCGCTGAAAAATACTCCCCATTTCCGCAACCGGTCCGCAAGACCGAGTTGTAAAAAGCGCTCGCTATGCGGACCGGCGCCCTCGGTGAAAGCATCGTGAGTTCTCGCTTCGCTAGTGCCACCTGGCATCTGTAGCCGGGGAGGAACTTGCAATCTCACGTCCGAGCTGGGTAAGGCTGGCGTCGCCGTATGGCCAGTTGCCTCAGCACTGGTTGTGGCCCCTGACGGACCTGCTCCTGGCTGCTTCTCGCCTGGGGAGGGTGTCGGGCTCCGAGGACGAATCTTGGGGTCCGGCGTTGGCGTACAACCCAACGTCATTTCCAGTTCGGCAAGTCGTTGGCCGACGGCCTTCGGCAACTCTGGCTGACTTGCATAGCTGGACAGGCGGCTTCTCAGCTCCTCGACGGTGCCTTCCGTGTCCAGCCCGAACTCCTTGAGGATCCCCTGCAACTCGCTCTTCCGGCGGTAGGAAATCCACTGTACGCCCATGGTAGTACGATCTGTAATTATATTTCTTCGTCTCGACCTCGATAGCGGGTAATAAACGTACGTTCAGTGTGCGGCTAGTACAAAGCGACCCTGTGTTTTGTGTGTACTGTACTTTGGTGGCTATGTTGTGTTTGTGTTTGTGTTTGTGTTCGTGTTCTGTGGTACCTCGATGGTTCTCCTCGTGTGGTGTGTTCATGAGCCTGTCGGCATTCCTAATCTCTTTTCCTAATGATTTGAGCACTGATGGGTCTTTACGCCATATTTTCCTCAAACTTAGCTACCAGAGTCCCTGCTCGGGCGCCATCTGTAAGGATGTTTCTCTCGGCTGGGGTATGTCTCAGTCTAGCCAAGGTCACTTACAGAAAATTTCTATAAAGTTGCTGGAGCTACTGGTAGTGAGGTGTGTGCGTGCCTCGGAAGGAAAAGTGTAGGGAATACTCACTCGCTGGATCGGGTGAACCCGGGGCAGCGATCTACCCGGCCCACGTCTGATACTACCGTGCCCCTGAATCTGTCTACGGTGGGTCCGGTGAAACCGTGACCAGAGTCTCTCTGTCGTTCTCTATTACAAGTCCGGATGAAACCGTGACAAAGAATCCCTCTGTCGTACGCCCGGTGAAACCGTGACCACGATGATTCTATCGTGCGTCCGGTGAGACCGTGACTCCGATTCTCCTATCACACGTCCGGTGAAACCGTGACCACGGATGATTCTATCGTGCGTCCGGTGAGACCGTGACTACGCGTCCGGTGAAACCGTGACCGAGATTCCCTACTGTGGGTCTGGATGAAACCGTGACCAGAGTTTTCTATCGTACGTCCGGTGAAACCGTGACCGAATCTTCCTATCGCGCGTCCGGTGAAACCGTGACCAAGATGTTCCTATGGGCGTCCGGTGAAACCGTGATCTATTGCGCGTCCGGTGAAACCGTGACCGAGTTTTCCTATCGCACGTCCGGTGAAACCGTGACCAAGATGTTCCTATGGGCGTCCGGTGAAACCGTGATCTATTGCGCGTCCGGTGAAACCGTGATCTATTGCGTGTCCGGTGAAACCGTGACCTATTGCGTGTCCGGTGGAACCGTGACCTACTGCGCGTCCGGTGAAACCGTGAAAGGGATTGCTGGGGAACTGTCCTGGCTTGAAATTGCGAGCACTTTTATTTCAAGATCACTACTTCACTTTCTCCTTGTTGCTGGCCACTAAGCAAAACTCTTGTTACCAATGGGCGTAATGCGATGAGGGGGTAACACGAAATAATTATGTGCAAATAAAATGATAATGCGTGTGTGATATGTGAAAATATAATTTAGTTGCGTTCAAAGTATGTATTTTAACCAAATGATAGTGCACATGTATATGTTGAAATTATAAAATGAATGTGTGTTTAATACTTCTAGCCGCTGCCTATGCCGCACTCTGGATTTCAAACTTTATACCACGCTCACCTCGATGATCGTTGTTTTTCCTGTTGGTTTTTCTTGGTTTTCCGTTGTTTTCTTGTTGCTTTTGTAGCCTTTGGGTTTTTTTTTCACACGCGGTGTTACTTTCGTTATTGTTCTTTGCACGCACGTTTGTTCTGGTTTTCTCAACCTCGAAGACTGAAGCCGGCTGCCAAAATTAATTGCATGCCAAGCCTCTTATTTTCGGCAACATCTCTGCCGGCGTCGCTGCTTATGCTCATTATTACGCCGCGGCTTTTCATAGGCCGGCTGTTTTGTACGCGTGCCGCTGTCGCCGCTGGCAGAGGCAGCGCTCTCTAGAACTCAAACGCCGGCTTGCTCTTTTGTTGCTTGCTGGCAGAGGCAGCGCTCTCTGTCGATCAGGTGCCGGCTCGCTCTCTCGTTGCTGGCCTACTTTCGATGCTAGGCTGCTCTCTGCACATTCCACTGTTGTGTGTGTGCGTGTGCGCGCTGACCGCCGTTTGCTGTGGGTGAGCGAGCGAGCGTATATCAATTCTCTTTGTTGGTGACGTATTCTAACGCCGTCGCTCCTCTCGCTGCTGTGCGCTCTCCCTCTCCGTAGCTTTTGCGACGCAATAGTTTCGCGGTTGTTGTCGCTGCTCTTGTTTTCGTTGCGTGGCTTTTGTTGCGCTGGCGACGTTTGGCTGCTGCGGCTTCTCTTCGTTGTTTTTCCGTTTGTCTGGCGCCGCTGCCGCTGTCGTCAGCGTTGTTGTGTTTTGTTTGCCCTGTTTTGTGTGCTCACATATTATGGAGCGTCACAATGTGCACAGCTGACGTAACAGTGTGACCACTCAACTTAAGCTTAAAAGTTTGAATGAGGACTTGTTCCCGATAAAAAATCTAGAAACGTTTGTTCTACGACTTTTTCGAAAAATCGCTAGTTTAGCGGGAAATCGCTAAAAACCGCTAAAATTGAAACCCCCATAGCATCTGGGCGAAGATTCCTGTTCGGCACCAAATATGGCTCCACCAAACTAAACAAGTATTCAAAGCTGGTTTCACTCATATGAAAATTTTCAATGAATGCCCTTGGGGTTTTGGTCAAATTTTCAAACTACAAAATAATCGAGAGATATTGAAATGCATTGTCCATGTATTTATCTATATATTAATACTTACTGCGTTAGTATATCGCCCCTTGATTTTTCGTTCTTTTAAATATGGGTTCACCCAATATTGGGGCCGTTTGCGTTGTTGCACTTCTTCCGCCTCTTCCCCCTCTTTTAGGACAATATAAGAGGTCATTAATCCCATAATTAGGGTATTAGTTGCTACCAATTGTCTAATGACCGTTTTGTCCATTTTCGTTCTTCAAATTTTTGCAATTTAATTTTATTGAACTTTTGCTTTTCGACTTTTCGAAAAATAGCTAGTTTAGCGGGAAATCACTAAAAACCGCTAAAATTGGAACCCCCATATCATCCAAACGATAAAAGCTACAGATGTGATATATATATCGTTGAAAAGGTATTTTAAAGGGCTCTTAGGAATACCTTTAGTGTTTTTTTAAGATAAAAGGTAAACAGCAACAGGTGAAATAAGGTATTTTTTCCCACATTAAGGCGATTTTTGTGATAACGCAAGTAATGATTTTTTCTAATTTTCAATATATTGTAGTTTGTAAATTTCGATGTGTTTGGAAGATATTACCTGTTAACAGAATATATACGTTTTGCTTAGAATTGAAATAGGACAGCAGCAACAACGTGTCGTAGCAGCCAGAGCTTGAGAGTTCTGTTAGATTTTGACAAAATTGTGCCGTCAAAATATATTGCAATTTTCAAAACTTTTGATATCTTACTCCAAAATTTCTGGTGCATTAAAATGTTTTCGTCACTAGACTTTTACCTCGTAAAGAGGTTTTTTTTATAAGATTTTAAGTTTAAAGGTAAACATCTACAAGTGAAATAAGGTTTTTTCTCCCACATTTTGGCGATTTTGAGAAAACCCCAGTAATGACTTTTTCTAATTTTGCATGTATATTTGTAAAAGGAACTAGTGTTGCCAGACAGTTTGTTTTTGCTTGTACAAACAATAAACACCTTTTGACAAAGTTGTACCGTCAAAAAATATTGCAATTTTAAAAATTTCTGATATCTTACTCCAAAATTTCTGATATCTTATAAAAAAAAACCTCTTTACGAGGTACAAGTCTAGTGACGAAATCATTTTCATGCACCAAAATTTCTGATATCCAATTTTGTGACGAATATTATTAAGGTTTACTTATATATTACTAAAAAAAAATTTTGTCACTCGGCACATTGCGCTAATTTCTTCATACCTAATAAATATTTATTTTTTGCGCAGTGCCGAGTGACAAAATTTTTATACCCTGTGCCCATTGAAAATGGTCAAAAAGGGTATATTAGATTTGTGTGATGTATGTAACAGGCAGAAGGAAGCATCTCCGACCACATAAAGTATATATATTCTTGATCAGCATCAACAGCCGAGTCGATTGAGCCATGTCCGTCTGTCTGTCCGTCCGTCTGTCCGTCTGTCCGTCTGTTTGAACGCGTCGATCTCAGAAACTATAATAGCTAGAGACTTCAAATTTGGCATGTAGGTTGCTGGATACCGGACGCAGGTCAAGTTTGTTTTTAAATTTGGATCGGACCACTATATCATATAGCTGCCATAGGAACGATCAGTCGAAAATCAAGTCTCGGTATGAAAAACTTTTTTGTTGTTTGAGATATGTGAACCAAACTGACAGAACATGCATATGGGATGGTCGCATACATCCTGACCAAACAACAAACATGTTTTTCATACTGAGGCTTGATTTTCGACTGATGGTTGCTATGGCACATATATGATATAGTAATCCGATTACAATCAAATTTGTTCAGAATGTATGCGACCATCTCATATACATATTCTGTCAGTTTGGTTCACATATTTCAAACAACAAAAAAGTTTTTCATACTGAGACTTGATTTTCGACTGATCGTTCCTATGGTAGCTATATGATATAGTGTTCCGATCCAAATTTAAAAACAAACTTGATCTGCGTCCGGTATCCAGCAACCTACATGCCAAATTTGAAGCCTCTAGCTATTATAGTTTCTGAGATCGACGCGTTCAAGCAGACGGACAGACGGACGGACGGACAGACGGACAGACAGACGAACATGGCTCAATCGACTCGGCTGTTGATGCTGATCAAGAATATATATACTTTATATGGTCGGAGATGCTTCCTTCTGCCTGTTACATACATCACACAAATCTAATATACCCTTTATGACCATTTTCAATGGGCACAGGGTATAAAAACTGACTATAAAATAGTTGATCGTGCTGTAGTTTTAGGGTTACTTCATTTGCCTCTTTAAAGGCATCAATATAAGCCAGTTGATGCTTATGGTAGGAAAAGAAGCAGCAAGTAACTCTTGTAAGTCCAACAATTTTTTCAACATCGTGAAGGTTGAATTCCATCTGGTCGGAACGTCAAGTGTTGGAATAATTTTGTTGTTCTCGATTAGTGTACGTCTGTGAAAGTCGATTTGAAATGATGTATATTTTTATATTCTTGTCAACTTATTTTTATTTTTTTTCACCTATGAGTACCTGTTCGCAAAGTTTTGCACAAATTTCGGCAAATACTGATATTTTTGCTAATTTCAGTCTGTTTGTTGACGTCATAGATGCACAGTTGAAGGGTGTGAGCAGCGCACCTCACAAGGTGGACAGTGGAGAAGTTGATGGAGTCAAGCTCTTTCATAAAATCATTGCTGCTCCTATCATCATCAAATATTGACTAGTCTGTCGTCTTATCATTAAATATTTCGATGGCCTTCACCATGTTTCTCCCATTGTCTGAGGTTATGATGATGTAAAGATGGTAGTTGTTATAATCATTACTATTAAATTGAACAACAATTCTGTGTTTCTAATTGAATTCATACCTAAAAACGTTCTCCATCTCCATCTCGATTTCGAATTCTTTCAAAATGCGTTCTTTTATGTAACGTCCAGTATGCGATTCGAACAATTGAATCATACCAAGGGTTTTGATTGTGATTTCACGTTTGGTTGTATGCTCTGATCATTATTGTTAAGATCCTCCAAGACTCTGAATGCCTTGAAGCCAAATGACGCCTTAAATTTGTAACGTGCTTTCCTGCCAGTTGTAGTCCACACACATTACAAACAGATTTATTATCTGCACTGTTGAATGTAAAAAACAAGTGGGAAAGGCTATAGTCGAGCTCCCGACTATAGGATACCCGTTACTTACCTAAATAAATTAAACTTTTTTTATTGCATGCTTTTAGGCACTTTTATTGCTTAAAAGCTTTAATCAGCCAGTACCACCTTTCTGTTTGTCCGATCTTGTTGGGATTTAGTAGGATGATAGGTAATAACAATAGCTAACGTTCACCGTTTAAAAAAACCTAATATCTTGAAAACTGTGCGTGTGGTGGATTTTCGCGATTTACGGAGGCGGAAAGGGGCGTGGCAAAATTTTTAAACAAACTTGACCTGCGTGGGGTTTATAGAAATCTGTGTGCCAAATTTGATTGCTCTAGCTCTTATAGTCTCTGAGATCTAGGCGCTCACACAGACGGACAGACGGACGGACGGACAGACGGACATGGCTATATCGACTCGGCTGTTGATGCTGATCAAGAATATATCTACTTTATAGGGTCGGAGATGCTTCCTTCTCCCTGTTACATACATTGCAACGAATACAATATCCCCTTTTACTTATTTTTAATAAGTAACGGGTATAATAAATGAATTTTTTTGTTTTCCTCGCGGTTTACATTTACAGTTTTTGAATGAACTTGTCGAAACTATTTTCAAAATGCGAGTGAAACTCAGCTGCTTTACACACACGCACGTATAAATTTAAATAGAAAGAGCCTACTTTTATGAGATTCGTTTAGCTAAGCACGAGATCAAAAAAAAAATACGAAATAGCTTGATTTGCTTTTTAGTTTTGCTCTTTTGCTCAGGAGCAAAATATTAGATTGGGATCTGAGCACTTCCCAAAGGGGTTTGGGAGCGAACACTTTTTTTGGGCAAATAGAGCAAAAAATTTCGGGAGCTCTGTTGACTGTTGAGTGAGAGAAACAGTTGAAAGTTTCAACTTGAAAAAGACTGTAGAGTGAGAGAAACAGTTGAAACAGTCTGTAGTGTGAGAAGCAGTCGAAACAGACTGTAGTATGTTAAACAGTTGAAACAGACTGTAGATAGTGGCGAGAGAAGCATGGTTGTCGATGCTCATGGGGTACCTGACCAGGCTAGATAGAATGAATGTTACTCTAAGAACGATCAAAAGAATTGGAAATGAAATAAAATGTTAAAAAAAAAATAAAGATTATAAAAGAATGTTAATAGAATTTAAAGTTAAAAAAAAACAATTGTTATTTATAAGAATGTAATTGGAAAGTATAACTTAAAGTATAACTTAATGAAACGACTTATGTAATAAAGTAAGACACTTATTGACTAATACACTAGGACGTGTGAATTATCAGAATGGTCGTATCGAAGAATAGATGAATAGCTTGAGTTTTGGCGCTTTCATTTAGTTTAGTGTTAAATAGAGTATAATTAGTGTTGTTGAACAGTAGGGACAATGCGGGATGACAGCTTATGCTATCATCGAGTGTGGCTCTCTGTCAGTGTCAGTTTTGATTGGTCTTGACAAGAAAAAGAACACAAAGGTACAAGTCACTTAACCTACGACATTGTAAGGCACTAGACGGAGAGACGTACTGCAGATTATCAAAATGGCTGAATACGAAGCAACTGAATATGGAAATGAATCACCGATGTATATTATTTCAAAATGGTTGAAACACTGGGACGAGGAAATAATAAAAGACGAGTGACCAAGCTTGGATTGGGCAAAAAAAGTTCAAGAGCAATAATGAGCGTTGTTCAAAAGGCAACATCAGATTCTAGAGGAAAATGAATCCTTATGTGGAGGAGATTATTTTACGAAGGGAGCGTTTGAGAAAACCCAAGGTATGATAAAAAAATAATGACAGACTTAAATAAGAAAACCATCGATAGAGCACTAAGCGATACAGTGTTTCACAAGATGGAAAAGAAAGAGATGCAGACAGAAAAATTTAACAGGGTGATATATACCATGAAAAGAACAATGAATCGCTCTGAACAAAATCCGAAACAAATCTAAAACGATCTGGAATCCCAAGAACAAGTAACGTAATCAATGCAAATGCTCTACGAAGAGCTCATTGATGAAAAATGGGAAAGAATTAGTTGGATTTCGGAGATCAAACCATCAGGACAAAAAATAAAATTGAAACCGGTGGACATTCCACCTTTCTTGTTGTCTTACAGATTCTGGAGAAACATTAGCAAACGATACAAGCGGTGAAACCCAGGATTTACAAAGAGAGCTCAAAGATTATGAGTACAACAGTGAACAACGCATGCGGACATTGTAAAACGCCAGGTCACACCATACATGCCTGCCACAAATTCAGTGTTGGAGTAAATAAGAATAGTTAGCGTATTGTCAAATTGTGAATTTTGTAGCCTAAGTTAAGTTAAGAGAGAATCATGAATTTGTATAGATTTAAGTTTGAAGTTGCTCTTAGCTTGTACATTGTAACTCACCTCATTAGCCGATCGGCACTTTGCCGACGGCAAATTGCGTGCGGCCGAACTGTGGTCCACGCTCTTTCGTAGGCGAAGCTAGAGTTAATCGTCGTTCGTGCACTGAAGCCAACACAATATACTCGCTCTACATATATTCCACGAAAGCCGCATCTCTTTTTTTTAGTTATTGCATTTTCAGCAGGGACTTCGGTTTTGTCGTGCTTGTTTGATTCGCGGTGTTGGCTTTGCGCTTCGCGAGTGTTTTAATTCTACAAATAAACAACTCGACATCTTTATTTGGACGTTTGCCGCTGCATTTTTCCAAACTCGGTATGTACGTACATTTACTTTACGTATAAAACAGCTCAACCTTTGGCACTCACCCCCCTTTTTTATGAAATATTACTTGAATTAAATAATAAACTTATGTGCAATATTTATTAATTAAATCAATTTGCATCCAAACATATATGTATGTATATGTATGTCAGCATAAATATTGAAAAACACAATAATATATTTTTGCACATAACTTTTTTACAAATACAATAAACAAAACGGCAACATTTACCTTTTAATTTAAAAAACAAAAAAGTGGTCTATTTATTGCATATTTGGTTGATTCTCTTCATTTTAACATAAAGGCTACCCAGCTAGCAATTGTAAGATCTTTACTGATCGCAATCTTCTTGGAGACTCTTTTTTGACTCTTTTTAATGATAAAATAAGATTAATCTCCTGTGTTATTTTAAAAAGGAGTCAAAAATGACTCATGCTTATGCTTATAATGAGATTACAATAACAAAATATACAGCGATCTCAAATTGATCATGTTGCTGACCAAAATGTGATTGCTTTCGTTGGAATTTTTACTGTAATTTTTCGAATTTTGCTTTGGGTTTGACGATTCAACTAGAAATGTAACTGATAATCTCTTTACTTCTTTTGAATTTCGTCAAATCTTAAGTGTTTGCTTTTAAGTTGTCGGTTTTGTAGTTGTCTGACGGTCACGTAAGTCGCTGCTGCAAGGGAATGAAGACAAACTTCATAAATTGGTACGTATTAATTACATAATTTAAAATATACACATGCATACATACATACATATAATTCCTAAAAAAAGACGTTCGAAAGGTTTTTACCGACGAATTGACTGTTCCATATAGTTGGAAGGGGTCCAGAATTAAACCGAGCGCTGAGAGATCGTTCGGGGTTACGATTATTAAAAGTACGTACATATATTTTTACTAATTCTTCAGTACATTTAATGAACAACTTTTCTTTTATTAGACGTTTGCTATATAAAATTTCTTGCAACGGAAAAGGACTCCAAAGGCATTTTGTCCATGCTGACGACCGCGTTGCAGCAAAAAGAAAACGCACAAATTAAAATTTTAAATTTAAAATCTGTACATTTATAAATAATGAATAATTGAATAAAAAATTTAAGAATTATAAAGTGATTTTAAATTTTTTTTTAATAGCAAACAATTGGGAATAAGATCCAATTATGACTCGCAAATGGCTCTCAATTGCGACTCGAATAAGACTCAAAGGTGACTCTCAAATGACTCTCATTTGTGACTTAAATGTGATTCACAAATGAATCTCAAATAAAACAATTTGCTCAGAAATAAGACTCCAAACTGAGTCTAAACTGATCAAAAAAAATAGAGTTAGGGTATTCACTCGACTGTGGCAGCCTGGCACATGGCACATGTCCCAAACGTCACAACAACAATTTGTACTGAAAAATTTCATGCCATGATGTCAGACCCAGACCCTTGACAACGAAAAGTCTGGCATATATGCCTATGTAAAGATGACAAAAAACCCGATAAAAAGTCGATAATTTCAATCGAAATTTAGTATTTTCGGCATTTTTTAGTGCGAACGCTTTGACAACAGGTGTTTAGTGACGCAACAAACCTACAGATTTATCACTGCGGACGGCAGTCCGCGCTAGTGACGAAAGGTTCAATTTTCGTGGAGAAATTAGACAGATGAGCGCAAATTTAGGTTGGAAGAGGGAAAAAAGAAATAGAAGAACGCAAGTTGAGATTGAGATTGAGGAACGACATATGGAATTTTATTTTAACTTTAAATTATACAAGAATTTTCTCTTGACGCCAAACAGAGTGCACTGGCACTGACCATCACAGATATTTTCCAATGCTTCATCAATGTCTTCTTCTCCGCCATTATCTTCAATTAGAATATTGAGAAGATTGCAGCAACCAAGTACCCAAATGCAGAAAGAATTCTGGCTTTTCGTGTCTTTTTATCCATTATCCGGGAGTTACTGTGAAACGGCGTAACAAAAAAATTTGTAGGCGGAGTTCCCTACGATCCACTCCTCTCCAGAAAAATAACGCTCAGTGCGCTTACCAATTGAGCAGTTTTTAAAACTTTGGAATAATGGTAGCTTCCAGGACTTCGCATTATGGCATCTCCTATGCGCAGTTTGTGGTCACAAACGACCAAGGCATATTGCTCAAATCAAGTAGCACAATCAGGTTTAATAACAGAAATAATAAAAATGACAGTAACCTCAATGTATACAAAAAACAGTTGACTGGGCAGAACTGGACCGAAAAGGGCTGTTCACTATTCAAGTATTGTACATGTGCCATCTGCCATGCTGCCACAGTCAAGTGAATACCCTAAATCATAAATGACTCTTCCAAAGGGGTCTTTGGCCGTGTTCACCAGATCAAATCGACAACAGAAAATCGATGAAATTTGCATGATTATTCTGGTGAAATGCAGTGATTAGCAATCATGATTTCAAATTTTGTGATGTATGATGACTGAAAATTCATCACCAAAATAGTACGCTGAAATTCTGTGATTGTGATGCTTTGTTATCGAACAAACAAAATACATGATTACTGATTGATTAGTTCTGGTGAACGCGGCCTTTGCTAGGGTACCATTTTCTCACAGGAAACAATCATTTGAGATTCGAAAAAACGCTCATTTAGATTCATTTTAATCAGTCAAAAGACTCTTTTAAGACTCTTATGTGATTCGAAATGCTTACTGGGTACGTACAAATATCACTGCGGACGGCAGTCCGCGCTAGTGACGAAAGCAGCACGAAGGGTGCGAAAGGCGACTAGCATATATACACAGGAAGAATGGAAAATTTGCTATGACTGTCCGATCGGGTCGAATTATATACCGATCGAAAGGTATCAATCTAACTTAAAAATGTGCATTCTAAGACTTTTGAAAACTTACATGGTTCGTGAGATAAACAGGTGTAAGTGGGAGGGACAAAATTTAAATGATTGGAGCAAATGGGGCCGTTGGAGCCTTTTAGATTTTTTTTATAATTTTTCACTATACTTATCAAAAATACGCGTCGAATGACACCTTGATCATGAAAATCCGACCACTGGTTCAGAAGATAATTAATTTCGAAATTTTTGGTGCCCTTTTCAAAACGAGATGAAAAGTCAGTCTGTTTGTTTGTTTGTTTGTATAGATCAAAGCGTTGATTTAGCTTAAAAGTTTGAATGAGGACTTGTTCCCGATAAAAAATCTAGAAACGTTTGTTCTACGACTTTTTCGAAAAATCGCTAGTTTAGCGGGAAATCGCTAAAAACCGCTAAAATTGAAACCCCCATAGCATCCAAACGATAGGAGCTACAGATCTGTTCTATATGTCGTTGGAAAGGTGTTTTGAAGGGCTTTTAGGCATACCTTCAAAGTTTTTTTTTTAAGTAAAAAGGTAAACAGTTACAGGTGAAAAAAGGTATTTATTTCCACATTTTGGCGATTTAAGAAAAATCTACACATCAAACACTTTTAAATATACTGCATGTTGTAGAGAATTCAATTACGCGTTTTTTGACATATAACACATATCTGTCAAAATTCGTTTGGGCAAGATATTACCTATTAACTGAATATACCTTACACCTTTACACTACTGCATGTACATATGCAGTATGTACACTGCTTGCAGCGCATGTGGAAAGATACTGCTTGCAAGTGGTCAATTCTTTTTGCGGCAGATAAATCATTTTATAATCAAAAATATAGAAACTTTTGTTTTTCGACTTTTTCGAAAAATAGCTAGTTTAGCGGGAAATCACTAAAAACCGCTAAAATTGGAACCCCCATATCATCCAAACGATAAAAGCTACAGATGTGATATATATATCGTTGAAAAGGTATTTTAAAGGGCTCTTAGGAATACCTTTAGTGTTTGTTTAAGATAAAAGGTAAACAGCAACAGGTGAAATAAGGTATTTTTTCCCACATTAAGGCGATTTTTGTGATAACGCCAGTAATGATTTTTTCTAATTTTCAATATATTGTAGTTTGTAAAGTTTCGATGTGTTTGGAAGATATTACCTGTTAACAGAATATATACGTTTTGCTTAGAATTGGAATAGGACAGCAGCAACAACGTGTCGTAGCAGCCAGAGCTTGAGAGTTCTGTTAGATTTTGACAAAATTCTACCGTCAAAATATATTGCAATTTTCAAAACTTTTGATATCTTACTCCAAAATTTCTGATATCTTATAAAAAAAAACCTCTTTACGAGGTAAAAGTCTAGTGACGAAAACATTTTAATGCACCAAAATTTGTGATATCCAATTTTGTGATGAATAATATTAAGTTTTACTTAAAAATGACTACAAAAAAATTTTTTGTCACTCGGCACATTGCGCTAATTTCTTTATACCTAATAAATATATATTTTTTGCGCAGTGCCGAGTGACAAAAAAATTTTTTTGTAGTAATTTTTAAGTAAAACTTAATATTATTCGTCACAAAATTGGATATCACAAATTTTGGTGCATTAAAATGTTTTCGTCACTAGACTTTTACCTCGTAAAGAGGTTTTTTTTATAAGATATGTAAATACATAGAGACATATATTTGCACTTGCACATACACACAACATCTGTTCGTTTGGGCGTTCGTTCACCTAACTTCGCTCTTTGCTTGCGTCGCACAGTGTAAGATTTTGCCAATCTAGGGGGACTTAATTGCAAAAAAAAATTATTTTTAAGGTCAATAAGCTTTTAGGAGTCAATTTAGAAATGTTCAAATGTAACGAAAACAAGCATAAAACAAAACAAAAAATTTTTGTTCAGAAACTACCGGTTTTTAAACCGTTGCATTTGAAATGCATGCAAAATGGCGTCGGACAACGTTCAGCAGTTGACAAAGTTAAGTCTTTTCAATTAGATCGTTTGGTCACTGTGAGCAGTCAATTTGTATTTTTTCTATATTTTTTTGGAACATTATTGATTTTTGACAATATAAAGGTTCCTTATAAGTGGCTTTGAAAATTTTTATTTAGGGTATTCAGAAACTCTAGTATTTGTGTTATTTGGCAAAGTGCTATATCACTGCGGACGGCAGTCCGCGCTAGTGACGAAAGCAGCACGAAGGGTGCGAAAGGCGACTAGCATATATACACAGGAAGAATGGAAAATTTGCTATGACTGTCCGATCGGGTCGAATTATATACCGATCGAAAGGTATCAATCTAACTTAAAAATGTGCATTCTAAGACTTTTGAAAACTTACATGGTTCGTGAGATAAACAGGTGTAAGTGGGAGGGACAAAATTTAAATGATTGGAGCAAATGGGGCCGTTGGAGCCTTTTAGATTTTTTTTTATAATTTTTCACTATACTTATCAAAAATACGCGTCGAATGACACCTTGATCATCAAAATCCGACCACTGGTTCAGAAGATAATTAATTTCGAAATTTTTGGTGCCCTTTTCAAAACGAGATGAAAAGTCAGTCTGTTTGTTTGTTTGTTTGTATAGATCAAAGCGTTGATTTAGCTTAAAAGTTTGAATGAGGACTTGTTCCCGATAAAAAATCTAGAAACGTTTGTTCTACGACTTTTTCGAAAAATCGCTAGTTTAGCGGGAAATCGCTAAAAACCGCTAAAATTGAAACCCCTATAGCATCCAAACGATAGGAGCTACAGATCTGTTCTATATGTCGTTGGAAAGGTGTTTTGAAGGGCTTTTAGGCATACCTTCAAAGTTTTTTTTTTAAGTAAAAAGGTAAACAGTTACAGGTGAAAAAATGTATTTATTTCCACATTTTGGCGATTTAAGAAAAATCTACACATCAAATCACTTTTAAATATACTGCATGTTGTAGAGAATTCAATTACGCGTTTTTTGACATATAACACATATCTGTCAAAATTCGTTTGGGCAAGATATTACCTATTAACTGAATATACCTTACACCTTTACACTACTGCATGTACATATGCAGTATGTACACTGCTTGCAGCGCATGTGGAAAGATACTGCTTGCAAGTGGTCAATTCTTTTTGCGGCAGATAAATCATTTTATAATCAAAAATATAGAAACTTTTGTTTTTCGACTTTTTTGAAAAATAGCTAGTTTAGCGGGAAATCACTAAAAACCGCTAAAATTGGAACCCCCATATCATCCAAACGATAAAAGCTACAGATGTGATATATATATCGTTGAAAAGGTATTTTAAAGGGCTCTTAGGAATACCTTTAGTGTTTGTTTAAGATAAAAGGTAAACAGCAACAGGTGAAATAAGGTATTTTTTCCCTCATTAAGGCGATTTTTGTGATAACGCCAGTAATGATTTTTTCTAATTTTCAATATATTGTAGTTTGTAAAGTTTCGATGTGTTTGGAAGATATTACCTGTTAACAGAATATATACGTTTTGCTTAGAATTGGAATAGGACAGCAGCAACAACGTGTCGTAGCAGCCAGAGCTTGAGAGTTCTGTTAGATTTTGACAAAATTCTACCGTCAAAATATATTGCAATTTTCAAAACTTTTGATATCTTACTCCAAAATTTCTGATATCTTATAAAAAAACCAGGGATTGCAAATAAGAGTTATGAGGCGGAAAAAAATCAAGCCCTAAAAAAATGCCAGGGACATCGAAAAAATTCCTCATATGCTATTTTTGAAAGGTCAATCCAGCTACCGGATAAACTTTTATTTCCAATTTTTATTTTTAAAATTATTTTTAACTCTTATTTTCAATTTTTTTGAAAAAAATTATAAATAAGAGTTATTTTTCAATTTTTATTTAAAAGTTGAAAAATAAGAGTTATTTTCAATTTTTAAAATAAAAATCAAAAATAAAAGTTATTTTCAACTTTTATCATAAAAATCAAAAATAAAAGTTGAATTGAAATATCTTTTGATCTGGAGGGTCCATTTCATTAAACTACACTGAATAAAGGTATGATCATTTTATGGGCCATGATAAAGTGTAGATAAAATATATAGGCAGTTTAATTAAATGGGCCCTCCAGATCAAAAGATATTTCAATTCAACTTTTATTTTTGATTTTTATGATAAAAGTTGAAAATAACTTTTATTTTTGATTTTTATTTTAAAAATTGAAAATAACTCTTATTTTTCAACTTTTAAATAAAAATTGAATAATAACTCTTATTATTGATTTTTATTTTAAAAATTGAAAATAACTCTTATTTTTCAACTTTTAAATAAAAATTGAAAAATAACTCTTATTTCATAACTTTTATCAAAAAACTTATAAGAGTTACGATCCCTGAAAAAAACCTCTTTACGAGGTAAAAGTCTAGTGACGAAAACATTTTAATGCACCAAAATTTGTGATATCCAATTTTGTGACGAATAATATTAAGTTTTACTTAAAAATGACTACAAAAAAATTTTTTGTCACTCGGCACATTGCGCTAATTTCTTTATACCTAATAAATATATATTTTTTGCGCAGTGCCGAGTGACAAAAAAATTTTTTTGTAGTAATTTTTAAGTAAAACTTAATATTATTCGTCACAAAATTGGATATCACAAATTTTGGTGCATTAAAATGTTTTCGTCACTAGACTTTTACCTCGTAAAGAGGTTTTTTTTATAAGATATGTAAATACATAGAGACATATATTTGCACTTGCACATACACACAACATCTGTTCGTTTGGGCGTTCGTTCACCTAACTTCGCTCTTTGCTTGCGTCGCACAGTGTAAGATTTTGCCAATCTAGGGGGACTTAATTGCAAAAAAAAATTATTTTTAAGGTCAATAAGCTTTTAGGAGTCAATTTAGAAATGTTCAAATGTAACGAAAACAAGCATAAAACAAAACAAAAAATTTTTGTTCAGAAACTACCGGTTTTTAAACCGTTGCATTTGAAATGCATGCAAAATGGCGTCGGACAACGTTCAGCAGTTGACAAAGTTAAGTCTTTTCAATTAGATCGTTTGGTCACTGTGAGCAGTCAATTTGTATTTTTTCTATATTTTTTTGGAACATTATTGATTTTTGACAATATAAAGGTTCCTTATAAGTGGCTTTGAAAATTTTTATTTAGGGTATTCAGAAACTCTAGTATTTGTGTTATTTGGCAAAGTGCTATATCACTGCGGACGGCAGTCCGCGCTAGTGACGAAAGCAGCACGAAGGGTGCGAAAGGCGACTAGCATATATACACAGGAAGAATGGAAAATTTGCTATGACTGTCCGATCGGGTCGAATTATATACCGATCGAAAGGTATCAATCTAACTTAAAAATGTGCATACTAAGACTTTTGAAAACTTTTTTTTTATAATTTTTCACTATACTTATCAAAAATACGCGTCGAATGACACCTTGATCATCAAAATCCGACCACTGGTTCAGAAGATAATTAATTTCGAAATTTTTGGTGCCCTTTTCAAAACGAGATGAAAAGTCAGTCTGTTTGTTTGTTTGTTTGTATAGATCAAAGCGTTGATTTAGCTTAAAAGTTTGAATGAGGACTTGTTCCCGATAAAAAATCTAGAAACGTTTGTTCTACGACTTTTTCGAAAAATCGCTAGTTTAGCGGGAAATCGCTAAAAACCGCTAAAATTGAAACCCCCATAGCATCCAAACGATAGGAGCTACAGATCTGTTCTATATGTCGTTGGAAAGGTGTTTTGAAGGGCTTTTAGGCATACCTTCAAAGTTTTTTTTTTAAGTAAAAAGGTAAACAGTTACAGGTGAAAAAAGGTATTTATTTCCACATTTTGGCGATTTAAGAAAAATCTACACATCAAATCACTTTTAAATATACTGCATGTTGTAGAGAATTCAATTACGCGTTTTTTGACATATAACACATATCTGTCAAAATTCGTTTGGGCAAGATATTACCTATTAACTGAATATACCTTACACCTTTACACTACTGCATGTACATAAGCAGTATGTACACTGCTTGCAGCGCATGTGGAAAGATACTGCTTGCAAGTGGTCAATTCTTTTTGCGGCAGATAAATCATTTTATAATCAAAAATATAGAAACTTTTTTTTTTCGACTTTTTTGAAAAATAGCTAGTTTAGCGGGAAATCACTAAATACCGCTAAAATTGGAACCCCCATATCATCCAAACGATAAAAGCTACAGATGTGATATATATATCGTTGAAAAGGTATTTTAAAGGGCTCTTAGGAATACCTTTAGTGTTTGTTTAAGATAAAAGGTAAACAGCAACAGGTGAAATAAGGTATTTTTTCCCACATTAAGGCGATTTTTGTGATAACGCCAGTAATGATTTTTTCTAATTTTCAATATATTGTAGTTTGTAAAGTTTCGATGTGTTTGGAAGATATTACCTGTTAACAGAATATATACGTGTCGTAGATCACAGAAATCGTTTGTATTAATTTTGAATGTTAACTGTTAAGTCTCAATAATAAAGATGGTCATGTAATATAGTCGTCCCGTTCTGTTATACTAGGGTTACCACTGAAAGCAAGGTGTGAGGTAAGGATTGCCTCTGCCGAGCATGGCCCAGGGGTGTTGTTCAGTAGTCAGTGTTGAAAGTATTCACTGACAGATGTGACAGACAATGTCAAATATGACAGGAGACATTGACGAGTAAGAGGACAAGTGGAAAGTCTTGCTCTTTCCGGTTTTGCGGTCGTGGTGTGCAGACGTGTTGCCTCACTGTTTTCTTGAAACTGAACAATAACCTGGTCGGGACTTGCTGTGCGGTCAGTGTAATATAAAGAAAATACAATGAACAATAGTCCATCTCTGACATCAGAAGTGGGATCGCCACTGCCTCAGGAGTATCGTGATAGCGCGTTAGAGGCGCTTTTGGAATCGCAAAACCAAAAATTCATCCAATTGCTGGAAGCAATGCAGATTCCGGCAGCAACAAAAACAACACGCGAAATCTCTGTGTCGCTGCCTATATACAATCCGGAAGCCGCTGGTGCCGACGCCGCTGCATGGTGTAAGACTGCGGACATGATTTTGACTGAGCATCCACTCGAAGGAAGTGCACTTGTAATGGCACTGAGCAAATCACTATCTGGTACCGCATCCCAGTGGTTATCGCAAATTTGCTTTCCCGGTATGTCTTGGCCGCAATTTCAAGAATTGTTCATGCACAGATATGAGGCAGTAGAGACGCCGGCCGCCATCTTGTTCAACATACTAAATGGACGGCCAAATAATAATGAGTGCCTGTCTGTGTATGGCAGCCGTCTAGTGACCACCCTGATGACGAAATGGCAATCGAAGACTACGGAAGAAATAGCAGTTTCATTTGTAATGGCACACGCATCGCAAATCGACACACGGCTGCAGCGTCTTCTATATACCACATCAATAAAGACGCGCAGCGAAATGCAGCAACAATTAAAGGCGTACGCATTTGCTAAGCGGACCGAACATTCTGGATCAGACCTCGGCCCAGAAAGAAAGAAACCCAAGATGCAAGGTCCAACTAAATGCCATTACTGTGGCAAACTCGGGCACAAAATGGTGGAATGCCGTAAGCGACAAGCAGACGACAGACGTGAGCCAAAGGCAATCTCATCTTATGGCAAACCTACAGCTGGACGAGCGGAAGTGAAGTGCTACAGGTGCGGCAATCTTGGGCACATTGCGTCTTCTTGTACGAGGGGTGCACCTACTGCGAATAAGAACGAGAAGCGAGTGGATTTGTGTGCAGTACTGGAGCCCACAGGAAAAATGTATCAAAATGGTGAGCCGTATCGATTCTTTTTTGACTCAGGTGCCGAATGCTCACTGATTAAGGAGAAATTATGCAATAAGATAGCTGGTAAAAGATTTAACAATATTGTAGTGTTAAGAGGAATAGGAGAAAATGCCGTAAAAAGTAATTTGCAAATATTGTCTAAAATTCAAATATCACAATTTAATTTAGAAGTACTTTTTCATGTTGTAACGGATAATCATTTAAAGCATGATATCTTGATTGGCCGCGAAGTACTTAGACTTGGTTTTGGCATTACAATAGATTCCGATAATTTAGATATGTTCAAAACCAAAAATGTGAATGTGGTACATGATGAGTCCACAACAAATATTATGATGAAATCTATTGATGATAATAAAGACCTCCAAGAATCAGAAAAGTATATGCTAAAAGACATATTAAATGAATATTCAGGTAGTTTCATAGATGGCATGCCAAAAAAACGTATCACAACTGGTGCCTTAAAGATTCGTTTATTGGACAATAATAAAACTGTACAGCGGCGTCCATACAAATTAAGTGAAGGCGAATAGAAAGTAGTAAGAACCAAAATACAACAGATGTTAGAAGCACAAGTAATTCGTCCGAGCTGCTCTCCATTCGCTAGTCCAATGCTGCTGGTAAAGAAAAAAGATGGCAGTGACAGGCTATGCATAGATTATAGGGAATTGAATGCAAATACAGTGTCAGACAAATATCCTTTGCCACTAATTACTGACCAGATAGCTAGACTGCGCGACGGAAGATATTTTTCTAGTATAGACATGGCCAGTGGATTCTATCAGGTCCCAATTGAAGTTGAATCGATCGAAAGAACTGCATTTGTAACGCCAGACGGGCAGTACGAATTCCTTGCCATGCCTTTCGGACTGAAAAACGCATCTTCAGTTTTCCAGCGTGCAATTCTACGAGCTTTAGGAGAACTGGCATACTCATATGCAATAGTCTACATTGACGACGTGTTGATTGTAGCCAAATCAAAAGAGGAAGCTTATGATAGGCTGGCAATCGTGCTGAGGACTTTATCAAGTGCAGGGTTCTCTTTTAATATCAAAAAATGCAACTTTCTTCAAACTGAAATTGAATATCTCGGGTTTCTCATCAAAAATGGTGAAATCAAACCTAACCCTAGAAAGATAGAGGCATTGTCTGCTCTAAATCAACCAGTTTCCGTTACACAATTAAGACAATTCTTAGGACTAGCATCTTACTTTAGACAGTTTGTGCCGCGATTTTCTGAACAAATGAAGCCTCTATATAAATTAACCTCCAAAAACAGTGGTTTCATTTGGAATGAGCAGCATGAACTAGTACGTCAAAAGATTATACGAGCACTGACTAGTGATCCGATATTAATCATCTTTGATCCACAATGCCCTATCGAACTGCACACAGACGCAAGTGCAGATGGATATGGTGCAATGCTAGTGCATAGAGTTGACGGGAAATGCAGGGTGGTAGAGTATTACAGCAAATGTACGACAGCAGCAGAATCCAAGTACCATTCTTATGAGTTGGAAACTCTGGCTGTGTACAATGCTGTAAAACATTTCCGCCATTACCTGCATGATCGAAAATTTATGGTCTACACAGACTGCAATTCGTTGAAGGCGAGTCGAACAAAAATCGAGTTGACTGCAAGGGTGCATCGCTGGTGGGCTTACCTACAATCGTTCGATTTCGATGTGGAGTATCGAAAAGGAAGTCAGATGGCACATGTAGATTTTCTGTCCAGAAACCCAATCCCAACAAAACCTAATTATACAAATAGAACGGTTGAGGCGCGCATTGATTTGGCAGAGATAACTGATAATTGGTTAATAGCAGAACAACAACGTGATCAGGACATAGTCAAGATTGTAGCACAGCTGAAAAGCGGCGAGATGCAGGAAAATATGGCGAATACGTATGAGACGAGACGCGGATTATTATATCGCAAAATTCAAAGAAATGGGAAAACTCGCTGTTTGCCTGTCATTCCGCGAGCATTTAGATGGTCTGTTGTTAATCATGTCCATGAGTCGATAATGCATCTCGGTTGGCAAAAGACATTCGACAAAGTTTACGAGCAATATTGGTTTGAAAACATGTCAAAATATACGCGCAAATTTGTAGAGAATTGTATGACCTGTAAGATATCCAAACCTTCGTCGGGTAAAGTTCAAATGGAAATGCACTCAATTCCCAAAATCAAAATACCATGGCATACAATTCACATAGACATTAGCGGCAAATTAAGTGGCAAGAATGATATGAAGGAATATGTCATAGTGCAGGTTGATGGGTTTACAAAGTATGTTTATCTATACCATACTTTAAGTCTAGATTCCGAAAATTGCATTAAGGCGGTTAAATCAGGCATATCACTCTTCGGGGTACCAAATCGAATCATTGCAGATCAGGGCAGAAGCTTTGCCAGTAGTTCATTCCGTGAGTTTTGTCAGAACAATAAAATTGAATTGCATTTGATAGCTACGGGTGCAAGCCGTGCCAATGGACAGGTAGAGCGCGTGAAAGTCTAGTGACGAAAACATTTTAATGCACCAAAATTTCTGATATCCAATTTTGTGACGAATAATATTAAGTTTTACTTAAAAATGACTACAAAAAAATTTTTTGTCACTCGGCACATTGCGCTAATTTCTTTATACCTAATAAATATATATTTTTTGCGCAGTGCCGAGTGACAAAAAAATTTTTTTGTAGTAATTTTTAAGTAAAACTTAATATTATTCGTCACAAAATTGGATATCACAAATTTTGGCGCATTAAAATGTTTTCGTCACTAGACTTTTACCTCGTAAAGAGGTTTTTTTTATAAGATGTTGTAATGACAACAAACACACAGAAAATAGTATATCACAGCAAACATGCCCTGGGGTATGTATACAAAATTCGTCGTATTGAGACAAAATTTCAAAAGGAGAAAGGTTGCCAGACTGTTTAAAGTATCGGAAAGTATCGGTAGGCATCGGGTTTTTTCGAGATTTTTGATCTAACGAAATGAGGTCACACTGAGCCGTTATTGCAAAAGTAAGTAATTTGTCCTGTCAAATTTTGAATTTAATTGATTAAATTGATTAAATTGAGTTATTTACAGTGGCAGAAGCAATAAAAAAGACTAGGCTCAGAGAAGGTGGCCTCAAACGCTGGAGCGACATTGAAGTAAAGAATATGCTCGATTATGTTCGATCGCATACCAATTTTGAGGTAAGTCTGCACATAGAAACGTATGCACATGTATGTAATTATATGAGTAAATCACAGAAGCCAACGGCCAGGCTGTATTATTTGAAGCTGCTTGAGGAGACCAAAATAGAAACCAAGTGGAATTTGGCAAGATGTAAAATGCGTCACCTAAAAACTTTATTTGTAAAGGCCAATGAATTTCTAAACTCCACAGGCGCTGGAGTTGAAGATGAAGATGGCGATCTGACAATACAGGGTAAGTCGTACTGCGTTTATTTGTATACATACCAATACACACATTTGATTTATTTTAGAAAAGATAAAAAAAGATTTGTCCATACTACGACACGCTGTCCGAAATATTCAGCCCATCAAGGGAAGCTACCGTCAGGGAATTCGATACTATGGAAGAGCTGGAAGAGCAAATGCTTGACACAAATACAAATACGAACACGGATACGGATATCGCTCCCTTTCAAGAATTTGATGACACTACTTTGGAATCCGAGCCAAAGGTTAAGAAACGGCGAGCTAACAGTTCAATGGAGAAGCTCTATGATTTGGAAGAAGACAGGATGGCTCTACGTCGTGAACAGCTTAAGCACGAACAAGAAAAGGAAGAGCGCTACTTGGAATTAGAAGAAAGAAAATTAAGTTTGGAAAAGGAAAAGCAAGAGCGCTACATGGCACTTGAAGAAAAAAAACTAAACTAAACTTCGAGGTGGAGAAAATTAAGCTGGAGAAAGAAAAAATTCAAAACGATTTTTTATTAAAAAAATTGCAATTGGAAAAGAGGAAAGAATGCAGAAATTGGAAATGGAACTTAAATATAAAAATGCTTCCCTGTAACTATGAATAAAAGAAAATCAATTTAAAAAAAACCAACATTTTTTAATTATTCATTATTGAATTGGCAATTGCTTGTCGCTTTGATTCGGGTGTTGCGCCAAAGAAAAGACCTGCATTGGAGTTATCCTCATCCTCATCCTCATCAACATCCTCATCCTCACCTATACCTGATCCCAATTTTTCTTCAAGCAGCATGTTGTGAAGTGCGCAGCAAACAAGGACCCATTTGTAAAATGTTGCGTGGCTTTTGCGGTCTCGAATGTTTATTCTCATCTCCTTTAAGCTCGAAAATTTTTCTTTCAGCAGACCAAAACAATTTTCGACTCGCACGCGATATTTGCTATAAGTCTTATTAAACATGTTTTTCGTGCTCGATTCAGCTGATGTTGCATTGCATCGGTAGGGTGTGATTAAAAATTTTGACAGGGGATAGGCTGAATCTCCGGCAATCCATTCTTCGCCTGATAAGTATTTATCATGCTCCCTAAACAAAGCGCTTTTTTTAAATATTTTGGCATCATGGTAGCTACCGGGACTACCAACAACAACGTTTCGTATGCGTAAATTGTGGTCGCAGACAACTTGCATCTTAATAGCGTATATACGCTTTCTCGAGTAATATACCTCATGGTCCAGTTGAGGTGTTCTAGCAAGCTTTATCTCGCTACCATCAATGTATCCAATGCAGTATGGCAACTCGTCTATGGTTTCTAGAGCAAGTTTCTTGCGTTCAGCTGCATTTGGCCAATAAATAAGTTGAGATAACTTCCGGAGAATGGCACTAAAAAACCTGTCTGTTATAGAACCTATAGTTTCACCATCTCCTACTCCAAACAAAGTTGCAATCTTCCTTATAGCAGCAGCTTCTCCGGATGATCCTAAGCGAAACAAAACAATCGCAACCTGTTGTTCAACGGACATTTGAGGCCGAAATAGCGATGATTTGAAACCGGAATCATTGCGGACGAATTCCACTATTGTTTGAAACTGCATCTTTGTGACTCGCTGCATTTGGAGAAACCGATCCTCATTGAAGTTTGGCAATACGTGGGTTCGCAAATCGAATGACTTGGGAACAGAAAACTCAATTCCACGGCGACACGATGAAATTGTTAATATATCCTCCATTAGTTCGTCCATTACTTCATCGTATGAAGCATGGTCATTGTCTAAAATACTCAAAGCCTTAGTTGTATTTATGTTTTTTGCAATAACTGCATACGTACCATCAAGCAACTCCAATTCCCATAGAGATAAATCAAGCTTCCGCTTAGTTAATTGTTTTTTTATTCCTTCTCTTGGCATTCTGATTACAAACTCAGGTCGAATGGTTTTGTTTTTTATTTTAAATTGAGTTGAACTGTCAGATGATTTATCACAAATACGACAACAGTTACTTAAAAAGGTCGCTCACTAGCTACAGTGTTATCACTTTGCCACATAACACAAATACTAGAGTTTCTGAATACCCTAATTATTTGTGGCAAATAAGCGCCAAAAAGTAAGTAAATTTTTTACAATATTCCATTTCTGATTGAAAAAAACTAACAACATTCAATCACATTCAAATCAACCAGAACATACATCGTTTGTAAAAAATCATTCTGAATCAGGATCAGAAATAAAATTTTGCCCATATTTTGCCCAAAAGACTTCAATTTAGCAATGAGTGCAATAACATGCACATAGTTTTTCGAGGTTTGGTCAAGCATCATAAAAACCGTTAAGCTTAACTCACTTCCAGAGCGTGTAGCGATGATTTTTGGCAATGGTATTGATTATATAAAGTTAAAGTTGCAATTAACAAACAAGTGTCATGAGTTTGAGTTGATGTGGAGTGAATCTAGGAGAGGTATATCCAGATTTATGACCAATAATGCAAGTTGGCTTTAGGGCACAATAAAAGACGTTGATTATAAGATTGATGTCCCGTATTCAACCTCAAACCGTCCAATTTTTATCTCATGATGAAAGTTGTGATTCAAATTCAGATTCTGACTAAATTTGCAAAAAGTTATTTCATCTAATCAACTTTGTCAACTTTAAGTTGATTTTTTTTAATTTAAAAAAATAGTGAAAAATATATGAATATCGCTTTTTTCTTTCAATAAATTAATCTTATAAAAAAACCTCTTTACGAGGTAAAAGTCTAGTGACGAAATCATTTTCATGCACCAAAATTTCTGATATCCAATTGTGTGACGAATAATATTAAGGTTTACTTATAAATT
Organism: Drosophila limbata; assembly: GCA_963924055.1. Taxonomy (NCBI): domain Eukaryota; kingdom Metazoa; phylum Arthropoda; class Insecta; order Diptera; family Drosophilidae; genus Drosophila; species Drosophila limbata. The sequence goes on from CAWUOW010000172.1 coordinate 1,436,610, forward strand.
ACTAAAAAAAAATTTTGTCACTCGGCACTGCGCCAAAAATAAATATTTATTAGGTATGAAGAAATTAGCGCAATGTGCCGAGTGACAAAAAAATTTTTTTGTAGTAATTTTTAAGTAAAACTTAATATTATTCGTCACAAAATTGGATATCAGAAATTTTGGTGCATTAAAATGTTTTCGTCACTAGACTTTTACCTCGTAAAGAGGTTTTTTTTATAAGATATCAGAAATTTTGGAGTAAGATATCAAAAGTTTTGAAAATTGCAATATATTTTGACGGTACAATTTTGACAAAAGGTGTTTATTGTTTGTGCAAGCAAAAACAAACTGTCTGGCAACTCTAGTTCCTTTTACAAACATACATACATGCAAAATTAGAAAAAATCATTACTGGGGTTTTCTCAAATTCGCCAAAATGTGGAAAAAAAAAACATTTCACCTGTAGATGTTTACCTTTTAACTTAAAAAAAAAAGTTAAAAGTATGCCAAAGAGCCCTTTGAAATACCTTTTCAACGATATATAGATGTGACGCCCCATAAATGGGCGCACAATAAGCAAAAGGGAAATTAACAAAGCCGGCACTGACATGCAGTGCCAAACAGCAAACACACACACAGGCAGCGCATGAACATGCGCGAAGAGAGAGAGAGAGAAGCCGAAACCAGATCAACGCAAATCAGCAAGCACTCTCACACTTCGACATGCGCAGAGAGAGAGCGCGCAGCCGAAAAGGAACCGGGCGAGAGAAGCAAGCAGAAACTACACACACACACATAGGCATAGGGCCGATGTCGCTGCGACGCCGATCGCGCTGCCAGCGTTCGCATGCCTGACCTACGAGCGGAAAAGAGAGGCTCGTCAACGATGACGTCAGCGACAGCGACAATTGCCAAAAATTGCAGCTTGGCGCGTGCCAATAATTTGACAGCAGTTTAGTTCTTGGAATGCAACAGAAGTCGCCGGTCGCGTGTGTACCAGTAGTGGAAAATTTACAAGTCGCAAACGGAAGACAAAAGGAAAAACAAAACCCAGAACAAAAGCTAAACGACGCCCAACGTGGGAATAATTATTAACAAAAAAACCAAAACAAGCAACATAAAAGTTAAAACCAAGGTGAGCGATATCAGGAAACAGTCATTAGATGGGGCCAGAGTGCGGCATAGGGAATTTGCAAAATTAATATCGGCGACATTGTGACAAAACGAATTGTGAAAATAAATTAAAACCAGCAATAGAAATTGTCGCCAGATTCTTCTTCCTTTCGGCGGTGTCGGGATTCGATTCATTTCTTTTGCAGGTAGTGTTTCTCGTTGCCTTCTGTCTGCCATAAGTGTCACGATTTGCATCGTCACTTCTGACCGGAGAGTTGGTGAACGAAATCACGGGTACAACAACGCTGTCATTTTGGTTCCACGGTTCGCACCGTGACCATAGTGAGATCGTGGTCTGTTCCCGTGTATCCGTGGCGTGCATCGTTACCTTTCCCTACCACAGCTGTCACGGTTTGCACCGTCGTTGTGATCGGATTCTGGGTGGACGAAATCACGGGTACAACAACGCTGTCATTTTGGTTCCACGGTTCGCACCGTGACCATAGTGAGATCGTGGTCTGTTCCCGTGTATCCGTGGCATGCATCGTTACCTTTCCCTACCACAGCTGTCACGGTTTGCACCGTCGTTGTGATCGGATTCTGGGTGGACGAAATCACAGGTCAAGTCGCTTTTCAGTGTGGTTTCTACGGTTTGCACCGTGATCGCAGTGAGACCGCGGCTTGTGCCCTTGTCCCGGCAGCACCGACGTTGGCGATCCCTACGGTTCGCACCGTGATTCCAGCGTTTTCCCTTTTCGGTACCTTTGTTTCCCTGTGGTACCCATGGTCCGCACCATGGCCCATGAGGATTCATAAGGCCCCTTGTCCCAGCAGTACCGACGTTGGCGATCCCTACGGTTCGCACCGTGATTCCAGCGTTTGCCCTTTTCGGTACCTTCGTTTCCCTGTGGTACCCATGGTCCGCACCATGGCTCATGAGGATTCGTAAGCTACCCTTACTCCCGCAGTATCGACCGTCGTTGGCGACCCCTACGGTTCGCACCGTGATCCCGGCGTTTCCCTTCCGGTACCTTCGTTTCCCTGTGGTACCCATGGTCCGCACCGTGGCCCACGAGGATTCGTAAGTTACCCGTGCACCCTGCAGTACTAGTTAGTGCTCGCATACTCGGTCCCTGGTGGTTCCTACGGCTCCCACCGTAATCATAGCGATCTCGCTTCGGCACCGACTCTTCTTCGCGCCACCTACGGTCTGCACTGTGTTCCACGAGGAATCGTCCGTACCCTGGGCTCCTCGCGGCCTTTGTTATCGCTTTTATTAAGCCCTCTATCTGATTTTCCCCTTTGATCCCCGCAAAGTAGTCGTGGTCCGTATCAGGACCCTTCGTTACTACTTCCCTGTACTACTAGTGCTCCAAGCAACTTATAAATATTTCTGTAAGTGGCCCTGGCCAGACTGAGCCATACCCCAGCCCAAGAAACATCCTTACATAGATCACATATGTAGATTTTATCGTTTGGATGCTATGGTGGTTTCAATTTTAGCGGTTTTTAGCGATTTCCCGCTAAGCTAGCGATTTTTCGAAAAAGTCGTAAAACAAACGTTTCTATATTTTTGATTTTAAAATGAATTATCTGCAGCAAAACGACTTCACCACTTGCAAGCAGTTTATTTCCGCATTACGCTGCAAGCAGTGTACTTACTGCTTATGTATATGCAGTAGTGTAAACGTAAAAGGTATATTCAGTTAACAGGTAATATCTTGCCCAAACGAATTTTGACAGATATGTGTTATATGTCAAACAACGCGGAATAAAATTGCCTATAACATATAACATATTTTTAAGTGATTTGATATGTAGATTTTTCTTAAATCGCCAAAATGTGGGAAAAAATACCTTATTTCACCTGTAGCTGTTTACCTTTTTACTTTAAAAAAAAACTTTGAAGGTGTGCCTAAGAGCCCTTCAAAATACCTTTTCATCGATATATAGATCATATCTGTAGCTTCTATCGTTTGGATGCTATGAGGGCTTTAATTTTAGCGGTTTTTAGCGATTTCCCACTAAACTAGCGATTTCCCGCTAAATTAGCGATTTTTCGAAAAAGTCGTAGAACAAACGTTTCTATATTTTTGAGCGGGAACAAGTCCTCATTCAAATATTTAAGCTAAATCAACGCTTTCATACAAACAAACAAACAAACAGACATACTGACTTTTCATCTCATTTTGAGAAGGGCACCAAAAATATCAAAATTAATAATCTTGTGAACCAGTGATCGGATTTTGATGATCAAGGTGTCATTTGACGCGTATTGTTAATAAGAATAGTAAAAAATTAAATTAAAAATCAAAAAGGCTCCAACGGCCCCATTAGCTCCAATCATTTAAATTTTGCCCCTCCCACTTACACCTGTTTATCTCACGAACCAGGTGAGTTTACAAAAGTCTAAGTATGCACATTTGTAAGTTGAATTGATACCTTTCGATCGGTATATAACTCAACCTGATCGGACAGTCATAGCAAATTTTCCATTCTTCCTGTGTATATATGCTAGTCGCCTTTCGCACCCTTCGTGCTGCTTTCGTCACTAGCGCGGACTGCCGTCCGCAGTGATTATCTTTAAAAAAAAACCATTTTTTAATTTTTTCGGCGAATAGTTTTTAAGTTACAAGCAAAATCATGAGCATATAACAAAAGTAGTCAATTTTAAAATAAAAAAAAATTTTTTTTCATTATTAATTTTAAAAAAATATTTTTTAGTTGGCTTAAGTAAAAACAAAAAATACTAACCTGACACTTTTTTCATAAATTTTTTTATTTTTTTTTTATAGTGATTTGTGTGTTAAAAAATGAAAAATTTTTGGTTTTTCCGTATTTTACGCCCTTTAAAGTGCCAAGCCCACTTTAAATTTTAGTCCAAAAATTGCTTTGGGAATATTTAAACATTCACTCCAAATTTCAAGTCGATAGCTTTAAAATTACGACTGCTATTGAATTAAGTCCCCCTAGATTGGCAAAATCTTACACTGTGCGTCGGTCCAATACATTGCAATGCATTGTTTGTTCGTTTGTTCTTTTCATTTCGCTTTGCTTGCAGTTCAAGCTTGGCTTGAGCAGCTGTTATTACATTCGTTTGTTTGTGTTTGCGCTCGCGCCAAATTCTCTCATTTGCTCTCTTTTCCCCCGCACCCCGCATATTCCGCATATTCCGTCTGTCCGTCCGTCTGTCCGTCTGTTTGAACGCGTCGATCTCAAAAACTATAATAGCTAGAGACTTCAAATTTGGCATGTAGGTTGCTGGATACCGGACGCAGGTCAAGTTTGTTTAAATTTGGATCGGACCACTATATCATATAGCTGCCATAGGAACGATCAGTCGAAAATCAAGTCTCGGTATGAAAAACTTTTTTGTTGTTTGAGATATGTGAACCAAACTGACAGAATATGCATATGGGATGGTCGCATATATCCTGACCAAATTTGATTGAAATCGGACCACTATATCATATAGCTGCCATATCAACCATCAGTCGAAAATCAAGTCTTAGTATGAAAAACTTGTTTGTTGTTTGATCCTTCTAAATCAAACTCACAGAATATGCATACGCGATGGTCCCTTATAACCTGACCAAAATTGGTTGAAATCGGATCACTATATCATATAGCTGCCATAGGAACGATCAGTCGAAAATCAAGTCTTAGTATGAACAACTTTTTTGTTGTTTGAGATAACTGAACCAAACTGACAGAATATGCATATGAGATGGTTCCTTATAACCTGACCGAAATTGGTTGAAATCGGATCACTATATCATATAGCTGCCATAGGAACGGTCAGTCGAAAATCAAGTCTTAGTATGAACAACTTTTTTGTTGTTTGAGATAACTGAACCAAACTGACAGAATATGCATATGAGATGGTCCCAACCAATATTCTATATTATGGATACTGGCACAGGGTATCCTCCAGTCGAGCAAACTCGACTGTAGCCGCGCCCACTTGTTTTTCCTTGCAATTGAAATTATCTAAAAAGTCGGATTAAGTCATTTAGCGGGTAAAAGCTAAATTAAGCGAATTAGTCCAAATTTGGCAAGAACAGTTAATCTGATAGTTTTGTTAGGATATTTCCGATTGCATCCGATTGTTCCTATGGCAGCTATATGATATAATCATCCGACTTTGAGCAAATTTGGTCAGTATGTAAGGGACAGTACCAAACATATAATCTGTGAAATTGGTTGAGATATCTTAAAAAACAAAAAAGTTTTTCATACTAAAGGTGTTTTTCATCGGATTGTTCCTATGGCAGCTATAAGATATAGTAATTCCACTTTGACCAAATTTGGTCAGAATGTAAGAGACAGTACCAAACATATAATCTGTGAGTTTGGTTGAGATATCTTAAGAAACAAAAAAGTTGTTCATACTAAAGGTGTTTTTCATCGGATTGTTCCTATGGCAGCTATAAGATATAGTAATTCCACTTTGACCAAATTTGATCAGAATATAAAAGACAGTACCAAACATATAATCTGTGAGTTTGGTTGAGATATCTTAAGAAACAAAAAAGTTTTTCATACTATAGGTGTTTTTCATCGGAATGTTCCTATGGCAGCTATATGATATAGTCATCCGACTTTGACCAAATTTGGTCAGTATGTTAAAGACAGTATAAAACAAGCAATCGACGAGCTTGGTTGAGATATCTTAAGAAACTTGATTTTCGACTGATGGTTGCTATGACAGCTATATGATATCGTAATCCGATTACAATCAAATTTGGTCAGAATGTATGCGACCATCCCATATGCATATTCTGTCAGTTTGGTTCAGTTATCTCAAACAACAAAAAAGTTTTTCATACTGAGACTTGATTTTCGACTGATGGTTGCTATGGCAGCCAAATGATATAGTAATACGATTACAATTAAATTTTGTCAGAATGTATGCGACCATCCCATATGCATATTCTGTCAGTTTGGTTCAGATATCTCAAACAACAAAAAAGTTTTTCATACTGAGACTTGATTTTCGACTGATGGTTGCTATGGCAGCTATATGATATAGTAATCCGATTATAATCAAATTTGTTCAGAACGTATGCGACCATCTCATATAAATATTCTGTCAGTTTGGTTCACATATCTCAAACAACAAAAAAGTTTTTCATACTGAGACTTTATTTTCGACTGATCGTTCCTATGGTAGCTATATGATATAGTGTTCCGATCCAAATTTAAAAACAAACTTGATCTGCGTCCGGTATTCAGCAACCTACATACCAAATTTGAAGTCTCTAGCTATTATAGTTTCTGAGATCGACGCGTTCAAACAGATGGACGGACAGACAGACGGACATGGCTCAATCGACTCGGCTGTTGATGCTGATCAAGAATATATATACTTTATATAGTCGGAGATGCTTCCGTCTGCCTGTTACATACATCACACAAATCTAATATACCCTTTTTGACCAGTTTCAATGGGCACAGGGTATAATTATTGGTCATAAGGAATAGTAGAAAAAAAAAATTTAATCTTATGGATAAGGCACAAGTGTTTGAAGTCAACACACGAGGAAGTGTGAAGCGTTAGGATAGCCGTGTCGTAGATCCCAGTAACCGTTATCATTATTTTGAATGTAACCGTTATAATGTTATTAAAAGACAGTTATGTAACAGAGTTGTGATATTCTGAAACAAGAGTTACCACTGAATGCAAGGTATGAAGCAAGGATTGCCTCTGCTGAGCATGGCCCGAAAGTGTTGTTTAGTATTCAGTATTAGTGTTGATAGTGCACTGACAGGTCAAAATGACAGTGACAAGTATGGAAGAAGTTGACGTATGAGATGACAAGTGAAAGGTCTGCCATCTTCCGGTACGAGTCAAAGAGTGCAGACGTGTTCTAAAATCCGTGTAACAGAAAATACTTAAAGCTAATTTCGGGACTTGCTGTGCAAAAAGTGGAAAGTCATGAATGCTAACGACGCGGCGACATATATGTATTATATGTTTGCACTTTCGAAAAAATAAAACACTTCGAACTTTTATTGTCACTGCTGTAACTCGAAAAAAATAGAAAAATACACTTTAAAATAGTCCACCCGGGGGCGCCATGAAAATTCATAAGTTTTTATGAGAAATTTAATATTATTTATTAAATAATTGGGAAACTTGGTGGCTTTAAAGTGAGAGCGAGCGGCATGAGAGATTTCGTGCGTAGGTTATAATTGTATTTCGACAACTGATACTTAATTTTTCTTAAGCCTAGCTTTACCCTACGGTGGCGAAGCGAGGCGAATTGGCGCTCAGAGCGAATGACAAAAGCTTTATTGCGCTGTCGCTTTGCCCTAAGCCTAATTAACCCTAAACTTCATAAAAAATTCAACAACTAACTTAAAATAGGAAAAATATAATAAAACAAGTGGGCGCGGCTACAGTCGAGTTTGCTCGACTGAAGGATACCCTGTGCCAGTATCCATAATATAGAATATTGGTTGGGACCATCTCATATGCATATTCTGTCAGTTTGGTTCAGTTATCTCAAACAACAAAAAAGTTGTTCATACTAAGACTTGATTTTCGACTGATCGTTCCTATGGCAGCTATATGATATAGTGATCCGATTTCAACCAATTTCGGTCAGGTTATAAGGGACCATCTCATATGCATATTCTGTCAGTTTGGTTCAGTTATCTCAAACAACAAAAAAGTTGTTCATACTAAGACTTGATTTTCGACTGATCGTTCCTATGGCAGCTATATGATATAGTGATCCGATTTCAACCAATTTTGGTCAGGTTATAAGGGATCATCGCGTATGCATATTCTGTGAGTTTGATTTAGAAGGATCAAACAACAAACAAGTTTTTCATACTAAGACTTGATTTTCGACTGATGGTTGATATGGCAGCTATATGATATAGTGGTCCGATTTCAATCAAATTTGGTCAGGATGTATGCGACCATCCCATATGCATATTCTGTCAGTTTGGTTCACATATCTCAAACAACAAAAAAGTTTTTCATACCGAGACTTGATTTTCGACTGATCGTTCCTATGGCAGCTATATGATATAGTGGTCCGATCCAAATTTAAAAACAAACTTGACCTGCGTCCGGTATCCAGCAACCTACATGCCAAATTTGAAGTCTCTAGCTATTATAGTTTCTGAGATCGACGCGTTCAAATAGACGGACAGACGGACGGACAGACGGACGGACAGACAGACGGACATGGCTCAATCGACTCGGCTGTTGATGCTGATCAAGAATATATATACTTTATATGGTCGGAGATGCTTCCTTCTGCCTGTTACATACATCACACAAATCTAATATACCCTTTTTGACCATTTTCAATGGGCACAGGGTATAAAAATAAAAATATAAAAAATCCGCCGAAATGCGGCGACAGATACCATCAGCAATCCTGGTGGCCGCCAGGATCCTTAGTTTTAAATAGTTCCTCGAATACGCAGGGCTTAAAAATAGTTCCGCGGTCGCGGCCGAAAACTGTTAGTGCGTCCTAGGAATGAAACCAGGGCCGGGAATATAACTCCTGCGGACTCAGGACCTACGTATTCCCCTTGCTGTAGCAAGGTCTCCGCGATAGCGAGTCCAGGGGAAAACGTCCTTACGGTCGCAGGATTCATCTCGGCAATCCTCGCGGACGAAGGATCAGTTCAAGGTGTCTTGTCTGTAGCCATAACAAACACACACACACACATACGCACACCAGCCAACGGGCGGACGAATCCAGCATGCGCCCGGCGGACCAGTTCCGGGATCAGGCGCAGCGGCCACGACTCCAGTGAAGGATCCCCATCAGATCCCAAACAAGTTCAGGAGGACGACAGCCCGAGACGACCCCGGCATCAACAAACCATCGATATTTATATTATCACAACTGAAATCTTTACAGTCGGCCAGGAGCCGCCAATAAACCATTGAAATGGATTTTACTCTGTCTGCGACTTTATAAATTTGTTGCAACTTCCCACAGCGCCGACCGAGTTAGCCCGGCCTGAGCAAAAAGGATCGTTACACAAGGTAGAAGTTTCACCGGAAAAAAATTACTGACTTTTGCTCGTCACAAAGTATTAAGTTACATCTGATTGCGACGGGGCTAATCGCGCAAACGGACAAGTAGAACGAATTATGTCCACTCTTAAGAACTTGTTTACTGCCGTTGAGACAAGTACCAGATCATGGCTAGATGCGTTAGGAGAAGTCCAATTAGCTATAAAATGTACCGTCAATCGGGTAATGAAATCAAGTCCCTTAGAGCTATTAATAGGCAAGATTGCACGGCCTCTAGGTTTGCTTCATATTAATGAAGACGAAAATCAGGTAGACTTACAGGAAATTAGAGTTCAGGCTGAAAAAAATATGCAAAACGCAGCCGTGTATGAAAAGCATAGAGTTGATCCAAAGAAGGCAAAGTAGTCAACTTTAAGGTTGGAGATCACGTATTACTAAGGAGTGAAGAGAGACATCAAATGAAATTAGACCCAAAGTTCCGAGGACCTTTTGAGGTGATAGAATTATTGGAAGGCTATAAATATATGCTAAAGTCAATGACAAGCAATAGAAAATATAAATACCCACATGAAAGTTTGCGAAGGTTGCCAGATGGCCAGGTGCCAAGTGAGTTAAATATCGAGGAAACTGAGCTAAGCCCACCAGACTGTAGTGTGTGAGAAGCAGCTGAAACAGACTGTAGAATGAGAAACCGTTGAAACAGGCTGTAGAGTGAGAGAAGCAGTTGAAACCAGAGCTCCCGAAATTTGCTTAACCAAATTTTTCTAAGTAGTCTGTGCACTGAAATGAGCACAAAAATTCAGAAAGCAAGAGAAAAATCGAGTTCTCGATTCTATCAGGCATGCCACATAAATCTCTTTCACTTGAGTTTCACGTCATTTTCATTTCTCCGTGCCACAGTCTCAATCACCTGCACAATTTTTGGTGAAACGAAATCATCGCTCAATCCACTGGCGTCCGATGCCATGAGAACAATGTCACATTTTTTGTCCGAATTTTAGAATTTAGAGTCGTCAAGTAACTTTCATTGTTTGTCGCGCCAATAACTTTTAAATTTTTTTAGGCTATACAATATAAATTATTAAATAAATAAATTAAATAATATAAATTAAAGAAGAAATAAAATAAAAACCTACTTTTCAGCAATAATAAACTTACAAAAATTGCTAAACAAACCCTTGGGAAATTTAATCTGAGAAGGGGCCAACCCTAGCAGCCTAGTACGAAAAGGTTGATGAACATGCTTAAAAACCTAAATCACACGAATTTCTGTGGCACGGAGAAATTTTCGAAGTGGAATTGCTTTTTTCTGAAATCACTTTCACTAGTGTTTTTTGTGGCATGCCTGTATTTGTTTTTTTAATGTGATCATTTGTGCCCATTTTGATCTCAAAGTAGGCGATCAAACCCTTCGAAAAAAAAACACTTGCAAAGAAACTTGTAAGGGAGACGCACTGAGCGAGAGCACATTGCGAAAGAGCACTTTGACATTTGGTCTCGAAAAAAATCTTATATATAAGAATGTGTTTTAACCACATAATTTCAAGCTGTGCAATTATTCGCTATTGTTTCTTATGCAGGAAAACCACAAACATTGTTTTTAAAGTACATATATTTTTTATTAGCCTGAAAACCACAAACATTGTTTTTAAAGTACATATATTTTTTATTAGCCTGAATTTAATTTTACTAATAATAGCGAGTTTATGATTTCTGGACTTAAAGCGCAGCGCTTCTCGCTTAAAATAAAGTGAAGAGCGGAAAATGCTCTTTCCACCGACACTTGAGTGACCGGAGTCGCTAGAACCACATTAGCTAGTTCCGCCAAATGTGGTGCTTTAAACTGGAGCGTCCTATAAAAGGCTCTGCGAAATAAGGCCCCAATGAAATAAGGCCCCAAAGAAAAAATGAAATAAGGCCCCAAAAAAATGTATAGGAAACAACAACAACGATTTCTTGTCAAATTTGGGGTGTTATTTCCTTTTTTGGGGCCTTATTTCATTGGGGCCTTATTTCATATGAAATAAGGCCCCAAAAGAAGAAATGAAATAAGGCCCCAAAACCTTTTTTGGGGCCTTATTTCCTTTTTTTTTGGAAACAACAAACATTTTCAAACATTTTTTTAATAATTGTAAATTTTTTAGGTACCAGGAAGAAACGAAAAGCATTGAATTTTCGAAAATACGGCGAGGGTTACAATATATCGTCAGCCAAACATTCGTACATTCGCCTGACCATCCACTACAAGTTGTAGAGGCTTTCAATTTGGAGTCTGTGTGGACTTCGTTTGGCCTTACAAAAGAAAAAGAAAATCCTCTGCCATTCTACACGGCATGCATTTTTGAAGAGCAAAAATATGCTTTCTGTATATTTTCGTCTCAGAAAATAATTAAAGGTATAAAGGAAAATATACCACCTCCAAATCGAAGATATTTAATGGACGGAACCTTTAAAATAGTCCCCAAAGGTTGCTTCAACCAGCTCTTAATCGTATACATTCAATATTTTGACCAGGTAATTGCACTATATTGTTTTAAAAAATTATGTCAGTCTTAGCGCCGCAGGCGAAAATTTTATCCAAAAAATCGCGCGATTTTTTGGATAAAATTTTAATTATTTGTTTATCTTAGCGCCGCAGGCGAAAATTTTATACAAAAAATCGCGCGACTATTTTGTAGGTATTTCCGTTGTTTTTTATTTTAATGAATAAAAAAACGACAAAATGCTATGAGGAAATGCTGAAATACATCAAAGAAAATGTGTTCGATATGGAGCCATCAACAGTAATTACTGATTATGAGGTAGGCATGAGGAAAGCTATCCGAAAAGTGTTTCCCATAGTAAAAAGTGTTGGATGCTGGTATGTTTTTTCTTGATTTTATTTTTGTTTAAATTTTCTTTAATGATTTTAACGTTATTAAAGGTTCCATTTCTGCCAAGCAGTAAGAAGAAACATGTGCAAGATAAAAACGTTGCTACAGTTTATCAGGAACTCAAAACTGGCAAGCACAGCTTTTCATAAATTACTGGCTTTACCATTGCTACCTCCACACTTAATTGAAACTGCTTTTTGCGATGTCAAAACTAGAATTTTGATGTTTGATTCTGACAACCATTTTGGCTCTTTTTTGACTTATTTCGACAAGCAGTGGATTAAGAAGGTAATAGCTATTCAGTTTAAAATAAGAGAAATATTTAACTAATAATTTCTGAAATTGGTAATAGGTGGGCTGCAATAATTTTTCAGTATACAAGGAAAATATTCGCACAACAGCTGCTGTGGAAGCATACAATGGTGTATTGGGGCGCTCTGCGATGCCAAATGGCAATTTTTTCAAATTTGTTAATGTTATTCGCGACGAGGAGTTCTTTAAAAGTCGCGAATTTTCGCAGCTTACTGAAAGTGGTGGGTTCACCACAAACAAAAGGCGAAAGAACAATATTCAAAAGGATAAGAAGATTGAGGAGGCAACTTTGCTACTGGAGCAAGGAAAGTTAACTGCATCTACTTTTCTTTCACGCATGGTGTATGACGGCAATGAAATTTGCACCAACATGGTCCCAAATGAGGCCGTTTCTGATGAAGAAGAAGATGAAGAAGAAGATGAGGAATCCGATGAGAGAGAATCAGTTAATCTTTCGGTACCCAAAACTGAGGATCGTATTGTATGCATTGTTTGTATGGAGATGGTTCCAAATATTTTATTTTTGCCATGCAAACATTTGAAAACTTGCTCAGAATGCAATTTAAAGCTACAAGCCGATGCAATTGCAAATAACTGCGAGCATTACAACTGTCCTTATTGCAGAAAACCTGTAGATAGCTCCATGCAAGTCTTTGTTTGATGAAACACAATAAATGTAATAAAAAAGTAATAAAATATAAAAAAAACATTAAAAAATTGGGGCGTTATTTTATTATTCAAATTGCAGTGTTATTTCATAAGGACATGGTTCCAATTATTTTATTTTTGCCATGCAAACATTTGAAAATTCGTGCAGAATGTAATTTAAGCCTATGAACTATACAAGCAGATGCAATTGCAAAGAACTGCGAGCATTACAACTGCCTTTATTTCAGAAAGCCAGTGGATAGTTCCATTCAAGTCTTTTCTTAATAAAATAATAAATTTAATATAAAAGCAACAAAATAAATAAAATAATAATTTGGGGTGTTATTTCATTTTTCAAATTGGGGTGTTATTTCATATGAAATAACACCCCAAATTTGGGGCATTATTTCATTTTTTTTTGGGGCCTTATTTCATCTTACTGGGGCCTTCTTTCATATTTGAAATTGGGGCGTTATTTCATATGAAATAACACCCCAACTTTTGCGGCCTTATTTCATTTTCCCTTTTAGGGCCTTATTTCATTGGGGCCTTATTTCCTGCAGCCATTTTGGACAACTTGTCACAAATTTTCTTATTTGGGGCTTGCGACCTTGACTAAACTTTGTCTTAGTATGCCTCAAAAAACGAGTTCTCCTCTGAGCATATTGTTACGCCAGTTTGTTCATTTTCTGATGATTCTGTACTTTCCTTTCCAGAGTGCGATGTCAACTTCTATAAATTTCAAAATTGTTGTACAATCACTGCGGACGGAGTCCGCGCTAGTGACGAAAGCAGCACGAAGGGTGCGAAAGGCGACTAGTATATATACACAGGAAGAATGGAAAATTTGCTATGACTGTCCGATCAGGTCGAGTTATATACCGATCGAAAGGAATCAATTTAACTTACAAATGTGCATACTAAGACTTTTGAAAACTCACCTGGTTCGTGAGATTATTATTATTATTATTTAATAGGCCTAAACGCACTGCGACCAATGTTTGATATATTGTGCTGGCCGTTAAGATAGGGAAAGCCCATTAGAGGTTAAGGCTTTTAATGAATTTAAGCACTTTGCTGGGCTTATATTCCCATATCTTATAGGGTGGTGTTATTACATCCCCTAGTATCTGGAGCCTGCACCTGCAGAGTGCTGGGCATTCACACAGAACATGTTCTGATGTTTCATGCTCCAGTTCACAGAACCTGCAGGTTTCAGTTTCCGAGAGATTCAATTTCTTGAGGTGGTATCTCATTTTACAGTGACCTGTAAGATACCCTGTAAGGATACGTAGATCACTCTTTCTGAGGTCTGTCATCCTTTTCGATTGGTTCTTAGCCGGGACGAGAAATCGTTTTGCTTGCCGCTGGCCATTGCTGTCTAACCAGTACTTGTTAAGCTTCTTTTCTTCCCAATTCCTTATGACCTCCATGGTGTGGCCTCTTGCAAGGCCACGGCCTAGGGCTCAGGACCTATTAGGGGCTGCATTGCCCCTTTTTTCGCGAGACAGTCCGCTATTTCATTGCCTACGTGACCTTCGTGCCCAGGGATCCAGCCCACTGTTAGAGTGTTCCTCTCCCCCAGACGATCCAGTTGACTTAGGCAGTTATCCACGAGTTTGGATGTTATTTTAAAGGATTGCAGGGCTTTTAAAGCCGCTTGGCTATCCGATAAAATGAAGATAGTTGCACCTTGCATACGTCGGCGAATGCATTCTATGGCGCATGCTTCAATCGCATGTATCTCTGCTTGGAATATGGAGGGGGCTTTCCCCATGGCTATTGACATGCGGAACCGTGGTCCATACACGCCAGCCCCTGTGTCACCATTTTCCAGTTTTGAGCCATCTGTGTACCAGACTTGGGATCCAGATGGTATGCAGAGACTTGGGTTATTCCAGGATCTTCTGTCATAGATAGAGACAGTAAAGTTCCTTTTAAATACCATATTTGGTAGTTGTACATCTGACAGGTGTACAATAGGGCTTGTGAAGAAGGTTTCCAAAACCTTTAGATGCCCTGTTAGATCGCCACTTTTTAGGTTGGCGACACCCTGGAGCCTTAGGGCTCCCAGACAGGCTTCCTTTTCAATTAGGATTGGAAGGGGTGAAACACACAAGGCGTTGAAGCTTACTTAATTCAGCTGCCGCCTTTCGTTGATTTACCTTGGTCCACCAAGCAAGAGCTGCATAGGTGAGGATAGGTTTTACAATGGTAGTAAATGACCAGAAGATCATTTTGGGAGTTAGACCCCATGTGCGACCAAAAAGTCTGTTACAGGCAAAGAATGCCCTTGTAGCCTTGTTTATGGTCTTTGTAAGGTGTGAGTTCCATGTGAGTTTCGCATCTAGGGTTACCCCCAGATATACAGCCTCTTTTGAGAACTCAATCTGAGAGCCATTTACAGTTGGATTTGTAAGGTTAAGAAGCCTTTTCCTTGTGAATGGCACTAAAATGGTTTTGGCAGAGTTTATTGTAAGACCTCTGCTTTCACACCATTTTGTCGTTATGTCGAGGGCGTGCTGCATTCGCTCCGAAATGGTTGGTTCATGGCAACCACTGACACATATGACTAGGTCATCAGCATATCCCTGAGTTACGAACCCTAAGCTATGTATCTTATGCAGTAGTTCGTCAATCACCAAAGTCCACAGTAGAGGTGAGAGTACACCCCCTTGGGGACAACCTCTAGTAGCTATAATTGATGTTTTTTGCTCCCCCAGGTCAGCAGTTATGATTCTAGATTTGAGCATGACTAGAATCCAGCTTGTGATCAGCGGTGAAACGCCTTTATTGATCAGGGCTATATGTATAGCCTCATATGACGTATTGTCAAAGGCCCCGGATATGTCAATAAACGCACCGAGTACTATTTGTTGAGATGCTAGTGCCTTTTCAATCGTGGTTGTCAGGCAATGGATGGCAGTCTCAGTTGATTTACCAGCTTGATACGCAAATTGGTATCTGTATAAGGGATGTTGCTTGAGATTTTCATCCCGAATGTGCTGATCTATAATTTTTTCCATCGTTTTTAGAAAGAAGGAGCTGAGGCTAATGGGTCTGTATGACTTAGGCAATTGGGCTGATTTCTTCCCTGCCTTTGGTATAAAGACAACCTTTACTTCAGTCCATTTACTTGGGATATATCCCAGTAAGAGGCTTGCTCGAAAGATTCTGGTCAGATTGGGAGCAATTAAATGCATACCCTTTTGCAGAAAGCAAGGGTAAATCCCGTCTGGACCTGGTGATTTATACGGACTAAAGGTAGATATAGCCCATCGCACTTTGTTAAGATGGAATAGCTTGTACGGGAGGCATCTGTCCATGCCGCCTACTATGGTGGATGCCATAGGAGTCGTAGGAACATAGCCAGCACCTGTACACCCTGGAAAGTGAGTATCTAGCAGGAGCTTGATAGTCTCATATGGGGTATTTGTGGAGCTTCCATCAGGCTTTTTCAATGTGCATATGCCATTCGAGTGGTCTTTAGAGAGGGCTTTTTGTAGTCGGACCGCTTCAGGAAGATTATCAATCTTCCCACAGTGGTCTCTCCACGTAGCCCTTTTAGACCTTCTCAACTCATTGTTATAGAGTGTTAGGGCAGTTTTATATTCGGACCAGTTGCCCGATATTTTCGCCCTATTGAAGAGCCTTCTTACATCCTTTCGCCTTTTCTCCAGGGCTTTGTTCCACCAGGGAACGTCCCGTCGAGATTTGCGATTTTTGTGGATGTAGCTTTTATTGAAGGCATTTTCAATGTTGTTATGAACATCAGTTGCTTCATATTCCAACTCCTCCATACTACGTATTGGGGAATTGGAGATGTTCACATTCTGCTCAAGCTCAAGTGTGAAGTGTTCCCAGTTAATTTTTCTGGGATTTTTGATAACTGGACAGTCACTGATATTGGCTCCTATGTCGAACCTGATGTGTTGATGGTCCGACATGGATACTTCATTCGAGACATGCCAGTTGGAGATGTTGGTCAACATATTATTGCTACAAATAGTGAGGTCAAGGACTTCCCCCCTAATGGCATTTATAAATGTTGGCTCATCGCCTCTATTCAGTATACTTATATTATTACTGATTAAAAATTCTAGAAGGCACTCACCTCTTTTGTTTATGTTTGTACTTCCCCAGACTGTGTGGTGGGCATTCGCATCGCAGCCAATAATCCACCGGAGATGGTTCCGTTGACAGTGCTCCACGAGGGCACTAACCTCTCTAGGTGGAGCTTCATTGGATTCCCCCGGGAAGTAAGCTGAGGCAATTACTACCTCTTGTTCGCCGCATGCTGTGGGCACCTTTGCCCAAACTGCCACCAGATCTTCAGTTGTGAACTGCGAAAGGGGTACAAATGTTAGTTTCTTGTTGAGAAGCAACGCCGCTCTTGGACGTTGTTGTTCATTGGCATATATTAGTCTGCCACTTTTGGTGTTCAGGCCTTTTATTTTACCTGAAAGGATCCATGGTTCCTGTAGGAAGGCAACGCTCAGATCCTCGGTAGCAAACCTGCAACATAGCACGTCCGAGGCTGCTTTTGCATGGTGCAGGTTTGCTTGTAGGCATTTAAGATGCCTTTTGTTGTTGTGGGTGGAGGGGAGGGTGGAGTGGGCCATTAGTCCCTGCTCCGGCCACGAGCGGCCCTCTTCTTTCCATGGTTGCTGCCAAGCAGCACGGTCTCCTCTGCTGACCTTCTAGCACCCTTCCCGTGCTTATTTTGGAGCCGACCATACAGTGGCGGGCGCAGCCTGGCGACCTGTGGTGCGTTGGTCGCTGGTCGCTCCGGGGTGGTAGCATTGGCATTGGCTGTTGGTGCTGCCATTGTGCTGTCTGCGGCTTTTGAGGATTGCTCCTCACCTGAGCGTGTGGTCGGCGTGAGGCTCTTCGAGCAGGAGGGCATTTCCTGGCTATCCAATGGCGTTTGGGCAGTCTTGGCGGGCACAGGAACAGTCGCAGGGGAGGCGTCTTTCGCCTCAGCACTGTGCTTATTCCTTTGCCTCACAAGGACTTGCCCAAAGCCGTAGCATAGTCTATGCCCAGCGCTCTTGAGCTTTTCGTCCGAATTGGGATCCACAGCGAACGTGAGCTCAATCTGTTTCCCCCTGTCCACACGATTTAATATCCTCCAGTCCCCTGTGCGTAGGGCACGATTTTGCCCTTCGAGGAGCTGAAGGATATCCTCGTTCGAATACTTCTCCGTTTTGGGGAAGTACCCGATGTACACTTGTGGCTTTGGCATGTCTGCCTCTGCCACAAGTTCAACCTTTGCGCCAGTCCACAGCTTCAGCTTAGGCATTGCTGCCTTTAGCCAGTTGGCTGTTTCTTTATTGGCGCAGGATATCAGGAGCCACCCTGGACGGAACGTGCAGCCCGTGAAGAACGGCTTTACAGCCCCTTGACGCTGCGTCCTTATCACGTCCAGAATGGCTTCCTGTACCGCTGATAGCTCCTTGGTTGAAAGGAGGGCTTTTGGATAGCCCGACGGAATCACCGCAAACTTTTCCGCACTGGCGACTTCGCTATAGGAGCGGTGCTCCCTGGTTTCGGTCCTCGCGACCGGTCCTGAGATCGGGGGCTGTTCTGGATTTGCACCAGCCCCGGGTTTTGCACCTCCACGCTTCGGCAAGCTTGACTCAGGCGTAGTGTTTGCGGATCTTCCTCGCTTTAAGGAGCTTCCAGCATTTAGGCGTTTTTGTCCTTTGGGGGCTGGCTGCTTTGCCATAGCCAGTGCCTGCTCGATCGGCATCCCCTTCGCCTTATAGTGCTTTAGGCGTTTGCGCGCAGCGCCACTTAGGCGAGCTCTAACGCCTTTAGCAGCTTTTGGTGCTACGTCCGCCTTTTGTGGTGAGTTGAGGATTTCCTCCTCTACTCTGAGGAGTTCCTCCATCTCCTCTGTGTTGGAGCTACCGACTGGGCTGTACGGATCGAGATCCAGCCCGTCGTCAGCATCCATGGGTTCGACCGTAGTCGAGAGGTCAACGACCTCGGGTTTGGGAGGCTTTTCAGCCTCATTTATTTTATTAGCTTCAGTATCCATATATTTGGTCCCACGAGTAATGAGGAAGGGGATGGTCCACCGGAACAGAGCCTCATGTCCCGGTAAGGCTAATTACAACCGGAGATCGCCAGGTATCCGGAGGACACCGTTCAAAGACACAATAACGTAGTGCCATTCATCCCATAGGCACGGTTCGAATAACACCTGAGATAACGGGTTTTATCGAGTTGTCCTCTCTAGAGCCGCCATATTTTGTATGGCAGCAGAGGCACCTCGTGCAGGATGTGGCTCTTCACCACGTATGGTCGGTCTTGAGCAGGCGGGCAACGAATGCCCTATTTGCCCCTGCTTAACAACGTTGTACCATTACAATCGCTGAAAGCTTAGCCTCCTGGTTCGTGAGATAAACAGGTGTAAGTGGGAGGGGCAAAATTTAAATGATTGGAGCAAATGGGGCCGTTGGAGACTTTCTGAATTTTTTTTTTTTTATTTTTTACTATTCTAATCAAAAATACGCGTCGAAGATAATTAATTTTGAAATTTTTAGCGGCCTTCCGAAAATGAGATGAAAAGTCAGTTTGTCTGTTTGTTTGTTTGTTTGGATCAAATCGTTAATTTAGCTTAAAAGTTTGAATGAGGACTTGTTCCCGCTCA
Source organism: Drosophila limbata (assembly GCA_963924055.1). Lineage (NCBI taxonomy): Eukaryota > Metazoa > Arthropoda > Insecta > Diptera > Drosophilidae > Drosophila > Drosophila limbata. The sequence goes on from CAWUOW010000172.1 coordinate 1,456,201, forward strand.
AAAATCTAGAAACATTTGTTCTTCGACTTTTTCGAAAAATCGCTAGTTTAGCAGGAAATCGCTAAAAACCGCTAAAATTGAAACCCCTATAGCATTGGTGAAAAGGTATTTTGAAGGGCTTTTAGGCATACCTTCAAAGTTTTTTTTTTAACTAAAAAGGTAAACAGCTACAGGTGAAATAAGGTATTTTTTCCCACATTTCGGCGATTTAAGAAAAATCTTCACATGAAATCACTTAAAAATATGTTATATGTTATAGGCAATTTTATTCCGCGTTTTTTGACATACACCACATATCTGTCAAAATTCGTTTGGGCAAGATATTACCTATTAACTGAATATACCTTTTACCTTTACACTACTGCATGTACATATGCAGTATGTACACTGCTTGCAGCGTAATGAGGAAATAAACTGCTTGCAAGTGGTGAATTCTTTTTGCGGCAGATAAATCATTTTATAATCAAAATATAGAAACGTTTGTTTTACGACTTTTTCGAAAAATCGCTAGTTTAGCGAGAAATCGCTAAAAACCGCTAAAAAAAAGCTATTACAATATTTTTTTTTAGTAATTTATAAGTAAACCTTAATATTATTCGTCACAAAATTTAATATCAGAAATTTTGGTGCATGAAAATGTTTTCGTCACTAGACTTTTACCTTGTATAGAGGCTTTTTTTTAAGATATATTAATAATGTAATACGTATTGAATGTATTGAATGTTAATAACGGACTAGCACCCTAAAGATGATTATGATTGGATGAGGTTCTTACTTGATTAAGTTGATAAATGCGAAATGCAACATTTTTCAAATTTTGTTTTGCCAGCATTATTTGGTTACTTGATAAAATTATATTAAAGCGCGGATCCATATAAATTGTTGCCAACAAAGCTTCATTTTCTAACAGTTTACCTTCACGTGCCTTAATCTGATTGAGCAACATTTTTGCCATGTTGTTTTTGCTATTTTCACACTTTAGTTTAAGCTCCATCCACAAATTTAACAAGTGGGCGCGGCTACAGTCGAGTTTGCTCGACTGGAGGATACCCTGTGCCAGTCTCCATTAAATAGAATATTGGTTGGGACCATCTCATATTCATATTCTGTCAGTTTGGTTCACATATCTTAAACAACAAAATAGTTTTTCATACTGAGACTTGATTTTCGACTGATGGTTGCTATGGCAGCTATCACTGCGGACGGCAGTCCGCGCTAGTGACGAAAGCAGCACGAAGGGTGCGAAGGCGACTAGCATATATACACAGGAAGAATGGAAAATTTGCTATGACTGTCCGATCGGGTCGAGTTATATACCGATCGAAAGGTATCAATTTAAGACTTTTGGAAACTCACCTGGTTCGTGAGATAAACAGGTGTAAGTGGGAGGGGAAAATTTTAAATAATTGGAGCAAATGGGACCGTTGGAGCCTTTCCGAATTTTTTTTTAATTTTTTACTATTCTAATCAAAAATACGCGTCGAATGACACCTCGATCCTCAAAATCCGATAACTGGTTCAAAAGATAATTAATTTTGAAATTTTTAGCGGCCTTCCGAAAATGAGATGAAAAGTCAGTATGTCTGTTTGTTTGTTTGGATCAAATCGTTAATTTAGCTTAAAAGTTTGAATGAGGACTTGTTCCCGCTCAAAAATCTAGAAACGTTTGTTCTACGACATTTTTCGAAAAATCGCTAGTTTAGCGGGAAATCGCTAAAAACCGCTAAAATTGAAACCCCTATAGCATCCAAATGATAAAAGCTACAGATGTGATCTATACATCGTTGAAAAGGTATTTTGAAGGGCTTTTAGATATACCTTCGAAGTTTTTTTTTTAAGTAAAAAGGTAAACAGCTACAGGTGAAATAAGGTATTTTTTCCCACATTTTGGCGATTTAAGAAAAATCTACACATCAAATCACTTAAAAATATGTTACATGTTATAGGCAATTTTATTCCGCGTTTTTTGACATATAACACATATCTGTCAAAATTCGATTGGGCAAGATATTACCTGTTAACTGAATATACCTTTTACGTTTACACTACTGCATTTACATATGCAGTATGACACTGCTTGCAGCGTAATGCGGAAATGAACTGCTTGCAAGTGGTGAATTTTTTTTGCGGCAGATAAATCATTTTATAATCAAAAATATAGAAACGTTTGTTTTACGACTTTTTCGAAAAATCGCTAGCTTAGCGGGAAATCGCTAAAAACCGCTAAAATCTATATATCGTTGAAAAGGTATTTCAAAGGGCTCTTTGGCATACTTTTAATTTTTATTTTAAGTTTAAAGGTAAACATCTACAAGTGAAATAAGGTTTTTTCTCCCACATTTTGGCGATTTTGAGAAAACCCCAGTAATGATTTTTTCTAATTTTGCATGTATATATTTGTAAAAGGAACTAGTGTTGCCAGACAGTTTGTTTTTGCTTGTACAAACAATAAACACCTTTTGACAAAGTTGTACCGTCAAAAAATATTGCAATTTTAAAAATTTCTGATATCTTACTCCAAAATTTCTGATATCTTATAAAAAAAAACCTCTTTACGAGGTACAAGTCTAGTGACGAAATCATTTTCATGCACCAAAATTTCTGATATCCAATTTTGTGACGAATATTATTAAGGTTTACTTATAAATTACTAAAAAAAAATTTTGTCACTCGGCACATTGCGCTAATTTCTTCATACCTAATAAATATTTATTTTTTGCGCAGTGCCGAGTGACAAAATTTTTATACCCTGTGCCCATTGAAAATGGTCAAAAAGGGTATATTAGATTTGTGTGATGTATGTAACAGGCAGAAGGAAGCATCTCCGACCATATAAAGTATATATATTCTTGATCAGCATCAACAGCCGAGTCGATTGAGCCATGTCCGTCTGTCTGTCCGTCCGTCTGTCCGTCTGTTTGAACGCGTCGATCTCAGAAACTATAATAGCTAGGACTTCAAATTTGGCATGTAGGTTGCTGGATACCGGACGCAGGTCAAGTTTATTTTTAAATTTGGATCGGACCACTATATCATATAGCTGCCATAGGAACGATCAGTCGAAAATCAAGTCTCGGTATGAAAAACTTTTTTGTTGTTTGAGATATGTGAACCAAACTGACAGAATATGCATATGGGATGGTCGCATACATCCTGACCAAATTTGATTGAAATCGGACCACTATATCATATAGCTGCCATATCAACCATCAGTCGAAAATCAAGTCTTAGTATGAAAAACTTGTTTGTTGTTTGATCCTTCTAAATCAAAATCACAGAATATGCATACGCGATGGTCCCTTATAACCTGACCAAAATTGGTTGAAATCGGATCACTATATCATATAGCTGCCATAGGAACGATCAGTCGAAAATCAAGTCTTAGTATGAACAACTTTTTTGTTGTTTGAGATAACTGAACCAAACTGACAGAATATGCATATGAGATGGTCCCAACCAATATTCTATATTATGGATACTGGCACAGGTTATCCTCCAGTCGAGCAAACTCGACTGTAGCCGCGCCCACTTGTTTTTTAGTAATTTATAAGTAAACCTTAATAATATTCGTCACAAAATTGGATATCAGAAATTTTGGTGCATGAAAATGATTTCGTCACTAGACTTGTAACTCGTAAAGAGGTTTTTTTTATAAGATATGATATAGTAATCCGATTACAATCAAATTTGTTCAGAATGTATGCGACCATCTCATATACATATTCTGTCAGTTTGGTTCACATATTTCAAACAACAAAAAAGTTTTTCATACTGAGACTTGATTTTCGACTGATCGTTCCTATGGTAGCTATATGATATAGTGTTCCGATCCAAATTTAAAAACAAACTTGATCTGCGTCCGGTATCCAGCAACCTACATGCCAAATTTGAAGCCTCTAGCTATTATAGTTTCTGAGATCGACGCGTTCAAGCAGACGGACAGACGGACGGACGGACAGACGGACAGACAGACGAACATGGCTCAATCGACTCGGCTGTTGATGCTGATCAAGAATATATATACTTTATATGGTCGGAGATGCTTCCTTCTGCCTGTTACATACATCACACAAATCTAATATACCCTTTATGACCATTTTCAATGGGCACAGGGTATAAAAACTGACTATAAAATAGTTGATCGTGCTGTAGTTTTAGGGTTACTTCATTTGCCTCTTTAAAGGCATCAATATAAGCCAGTTGATGCTTATGGTAGGAAAAGAAGCAGCAAGTAACTCTTGTAAGTCCAACAATTTTTTCAACATCGTGAAGGTTGAATTCCATCTGGTCGGAACGTCAAGTGTTGGAATAATTTTGTTGTTCTCGATTAGTGTACGTCTGTGAAAGTCGATTTGAAATGATGTATATTTTTATATTCTTGTCAACTTATTTTTATTTTTTTTCACCTATGAGTACCTGTTCGCAAAGTTTTGCACAAATTTCGGCAAATACTGATATTTTTGCTAATTTCAGTCTGTTTGTTGACGTCATAGATGCACAGTTGAAGGGTGTGAGCAGCGCACCTCACAAGGTGGACAGTGGAGAAGTTGATGGAGTCAAGCTCTTTCATAAAATCATTGCTGCTCCTATCATCATCAAATATTGACTAGTCTGTCGTCTTATCATTAAATATTTCGATGGCCTTCACCATGTTTCTCCCATTGTCTGAGGTTATGATGATGTAAAGATGGTAGTTGTTATAATCATTACTATTAAATTGAACAACAATTCTGTGTTTCTAATTGAATTCATACCTAAAAACGTTCTCCATCTCCATCTCGATTTCGAATTCTTTCAAAATGCGTTCTTTTATGTAACGTCCAGTATGCGATTCGAACAATTGAATCATACCAAGGGTTTTGATTGTGATTTCACGTTTGGTTGTATGCTCTGATCATTATTGTTAAGATCCTCCAAGACTCTGAATGCCTTGAAGCCAAATGACGCCTTAAATTTGTAACGTGCTTTCCTGCCAGTTGTAGTCCACACACATTACAAACAGATTTATTATCTGCACTGTTGAATGTAAAAAACAAGTGGGAAAGGCTATAGTCGAGCTCCCGACTATAGGATACCCGTTACTTACCTAAATAAATTAAACTTTTTTTATTGCATGCTTTTAGGCACTTTTATTGCTTAAAAGCTTTAATCAGCCAGTACCACCTTTCTGTTTGTCCGATCTTGTTGGGATTTAGTAGGATGATAGGTAATAACAATAGCTAACGTTCACCGTTTAAAAAAACCTAATATCTTGAAAACTGTGCGTGTGGTGGATTTTCGCGATTTACGGAGGCGGAAAGGGGCGTGGCAAAATTTTTAAACAAACTTGACCTGCGTGGGGTTTATAGAAATCTGTGTGCCAAATTTGGTTGCTCTAGCTCTTATAGTCTCTGAGATCTAGGCGCTCACACAGTCGGACAGACGGACGGACGGACAGACGGACATGGCTATATCGACTCGGCTGTTGATGCTGATCAAGAATATATCTACTTTATAGGGTCGGAGATGCTTCCTTCTCCCTGTTACATACATTGCAACGAATACAATATCCCCTTTTACTTATTTTTAATAAGTAACGGGTATAATAAATGAATTTTTTTGTTTTCCTCGCGGTTTACATTTACAGTTTTTGAATGAACTTGTCGAAACTATTTTCAAAATGCGAGTGAAACTCAGCACTTCCCAAAGGGGTTTGGGAGCGAACACTTTTTTTGGGAGCCATGAAAAAAATAGAGCAAAAAATTTCGGGAGCTCTGTTGACTGTTGAGTGAGAGAAACAGTTGAAAGTTTCAACTTGAAAAAGACTGTAGAGTGAGAGAAACAGTTGAAACAGTCTGTAGTGTGAGAAGCAGTCGAAACAGACTGTAGTATGTTAAACAGTTGAAACAGACTGTAGATAGTGGCGAAAGAAGCATGGTTGTCGATGCTCATGGGGTACCTGACCAGGCTAGATAGAATGAATGTTACTCTAAGAACGATCAAAAGAATTGGAAATGAAATAAAATGTTAAAAAAAAAATAAAGATTATAAAAGAATGTTAATAGAATTTAAAGTTAAAAAAAAAACAATTGTTATTAATAAGAATGTAATTGGAAAGTATAACTTAAAGTATAACTTAATGAAACGACTTATGTAATAAAGTAAGACACTTATTGACTAATACACTAGGACGTGTGAATTATCAGAATGGTCGTATCGAAGAATAGATGAATAGCTTGAGTTTTGGCGCTTTCATTTAGTTTTGTGTTAAATAGAGCATAATTAGTGTTGTTGAACAGTAGGGACAATGCGGGATGACAGCTTATGCTATCATCGAGTGTGGCTCTCTGTCAGTGTCAGTTTTGATTGGTCTTGACAAGAAAAAGAACACAAAGGTACAAGTCACTTAACCTACGACATTGTAAGGCACTAGACGGAGAGACGTACTGCAGATTATCAAAATGGCTGAATACGAAGCAACTGAATATGGAAATGAATCACCGATGTATATTATTTCAAAATAGTTGAAACACTGGGACGAGGAAATAATAAAAGACGAGTGACCAAGCTTGGATTGGGCAAAAAAAGTTCAAGAGCAATAATGAGCGTTGTTCAAAAGGCAACATCAGATTCTAGAGGAAAATGAATCCTTATGTGGAGGAGATTATTTTACGAAGGGAGCGTTTGAGAAAACCCAAGGTATGATAAAAAAATAATGACAGACTTAAATAAGAAAACCATCGATAGAGCACTAAGCGATACAGTGTTTCACAAGATGGAAAAGAAAGAGATGCAGACAGAAAAATTTAACAGGGTGATATATACCATGAAAAGAACAATGAATCGCTCTGAACAAAATCCGAAACAAATCTAAAACGATCTGGAATCCCAAGAACAAGTAACGTAATCAATGCAAATGCTCTACGAAGAGCTCATTGAAGAAAAATGGGAAAGAGTTAGTTGGATTTCGGAGATCAAACCATCAGGACAAAAAATAAAATTGAAACCGGTGGACATTCCACCTTTCTTGTTGTCTTACAGATTCTGGAGAAACATTAGCAAACGATACAAGCGGTGAAACCCAGGATTTACAAAGAGAGCTCAAAGATTATGAGTACAACAGTGAACAACGCATGCGGACATTGTAAAACGCCAGGTCACACCATACATGCCTGCCACAAATTCAGTGTTGGAGTAAATAAGAATAGTTAGCGTATTGTCAAATTGTGAATTTTGTAGCCTAAGTTAAGTTAAGAGAGAATCATGAATTTGTATAGATTTAAGTTTGAAGTTGCTCTTAGCTTGTACATTGTAACTCACCTCATTAGCCGATCGGCACTTTGCCGACGGCAAATTGCGTGCGGCCGAACTGTGGTCCACGCTCTTTCGTAGGCGAAGCTAGAGTTAATCGTCGTTCGTGCACTGAAGCCAACACAATATACTCGCTCTACATATATTCCACGAAAGCCGCATCTCTTTTTTTTAGTTATTGCATTTTCAGCAGGGACTTCGGTTTTGTCGTGCTTGTTTGATTCGCGGTGTTGGCTTTGCGCTTCGCGAGTGTTTTAATTCTACAAATAAACAACTCGACATCTTTATTTGGACGTTTGCCGCTGCATTTTTCCAAACTCGGTATGTACGTACATTTACTTTACGTATAAAACAGCTCAACCTTTGGCACTCACCCCCCTTTTTTATGAAATATTACTTGCATTAAATAATAAACTTATGTGCAATATTTATTAATTAAATCAATTTGCATCCAAACATATATGTATGTATATGTATGTCAGCATAAATATTGAAAAACACAATAATATATTTTTGCACATAACTTTTTTACAAATACAATAAACAAAACGGCAACATTTACCTTTTAATTTAAAAAACAAAAAAGTGGTCTATTTATTGCATATTTGGTTGATTCTCTTCATTTTAACATAAAGGCTACCCAGCTAGCAATTGTAAGATCTTTACTGATCGCAATTTTCTTGGAGACTCTTTTTTGACTCTTTTTAATGATAAAATAAGATTAATCTCCTGTGTTATTTTAAAAAGGAGTCAAAAATGACTCATGCTTATGCTTATAATGAGATTACAATAACAAAATATACAGCGATCTCAAATTGATCATGTTGCTGACCAAAATGTGATTGCTTTCGTTGGAATTTTTACTGTAATTTTTCGAATTTTGCTTTGGGTTTGACGATTCAACTAGAAATGTAACTGATAATCTCTTTACTTCTTTTGAATTTCGTCAAATCTTAAGTGTTTGCTTTTAAGTTGTCGGTTTTGTAGTTGTCTGACGGTCACGTAAGTCGCTGCTGCAAGGGAATGAAGACAAACTTCATAAATTGGTACGTATTAATTACATAATTTAAAATATACACATGCATACATACATACATATAATTCTTAAAAAAAGACGTTCGAAAGGTTTTTACCGACGAATTGACTGTTCCATATAGTTGGAAGGGGACCAGAATTAAACCGAGCGCTGAGAGATCGTTCGGGGTTACGATTATTAAAAGTACGTACATATATTTTTACTAATTCTTCAGTACATTTAATGAACAACTTTTCTTTTATTAGACGTTTGCTATATAAAATTTCTGGCAACGGAAAAGGACTCCAAAGGCATTTTGTCCATGCTGACGACCGCGTTGCAGCAAAAAGAACACGCACAAATTAAAATTTTAAATTTAAAATCTGTACATTTATAAATAATGAATAAATTGAATAAAAAATTTAAGAATTATAAAGTGATTTTAAATTTTTTTTTAATAGCAAACAATTGGGAATAAGATCCAATTATGACTCGCAAATGGCTCTCAATTGCGACTCGAATAAGACTCAAAGGTGACTCTCAAATGACTCTCATTTGTGACTTAAATGTGATTCACAAATGAATCTCAAATAAAACAATTTGCTCAGAAATAAGACTCCAAACTGAGTCTAAACTGATCAAAAAATAGAGTTAGGGTATTCACTCGACTGTGGCAGCCTGGCACATGGCACATGTCCCAAACGTCACAACAACAATTTGTACTTAAAAAATTTCATGCCATGATATCAGACCCAGACCCTTGACAACGAAAAGTCTGGCATATATGCCTATGTAAAGATGACAAAAAACCCGATAAAAAGTCGATAATTTCAATCGAAATTTAGTATTTTCGGCATTTTTTAGTGCGAACGCTTTGACAACAGGTGTTTAGTGACGCAACAAACCTACAGATTTATCACTGCGGACGGCAGTCCGCGCTAGTGACGAAAGGTTCAATTTTCGTGGAGAAATTAGACAGATGAGCGCAAATTTAGGTTGGAAGAGGGAAAAAAGAAATAGAAGAACGCAAGTTGAGATTGAGATTGAGGAACGACATATGGAATTTTATTTTAACTTTAAATTATACAAGAATTTTCTCTTGACGCCAAACAGAGTGCACTGGCACTGACCATCACAGATATTTTCCAATGCTTCATCAATGTCTTCTTCTCCGCCATTATCTTCAATTAGAATATTGAGAAGATTGCAGCAACCAAGTACCCAAATGCAGAAAGAATTCTGGCTTTTCGTGTCTTTTTATCCATTATCCGGGAGTTACTGTGAAACTAGTGACGAAAGCAGCACGAAGGGTGCGAAAGGCGACTAGCATATATACACAGGAAGAATGGAAAATTTGCTATGACTGTCCGATCGGGTCGAATTATATACCGATCGAAAGGTATCAATCTAACTTAAAAATGTGCATACTAAGACTTTTGAAAACTTACATGGTTCGTGAGATAAACAGGTGTAAGTGGGAGGGACAAAATTTAAATGATTGGAGCAAATGGGGCCGTTGGAGCCTTTTAGATTTTTTTTTATAATTTTTCACTATACTTATCAAAAATACGCGTCGAATGACACCTTGATCATCAAAATCCGACCACTGGTTCAGAAGATAATTAATTTCGAAATTTTTGGTGCCCTTTTCAAAACGAGATGAAAAGTCAGTCTGTTTGTTTGTTTGTAGATCAAAGCGTTGATTTAGCTTAAAAGTTTGAATGAGGACTTGTTCCCGATAAAAAATCTAGAAACGTTTGTTCTACGACTTTTTCGAAAAATCGCTAGTTTAGCGGGAAATCGCTAAAAACCGCTATAGCATCCAAACGATAGGAGCTACAGATCTGTTCTATATGTCGTTGGAAAGGTGTTTTTAAGGGCTTTTAGGCATACCTTCAAAGTTTTTTTTTTAAGTAAAAAGGTAAACAGTTACAGGTGAAAAAAGGTATTTATTTCCACATTTTGGCGATTTAAGAAAAATCTACACATCAAATCACTTTTAAATATACTGCATATTGTAGAGAATTCAATTACGCGTTTTTTGACATTTAACACATATCTGTCAAAATTCGTTTGGGCAAGATATTACCTATTAACTGAATATACCTTGCACCTTTACACTACTGCATGTACATATGCAGTATGTACACTGCTTGCAGCGCATGTGGAAAGATACTGCTTGCAAGTGGTCAATTCTTTTTGCGGCAGATAAATCATTTTATAATCAAAAATATAGAAACTTTTGTTTTTCGACTTTTTTGAAAAATAGCTAGTTTAGCGGGAAATCACTAAAAACCGCTAAAATTGGAACCCCCATATCATCCAAACGATAAAAGCTACAGATGTGATATATATATCGTTGAAAAGGTATTTTAAAGGGCTCTTAGGAATACCTTTAGTGTTTGTTTAAGATAAAAGGTAAACAGCAACAGGTGAAATAAGGTATTTTTTCCCACATTAAGGCGATTTTTGTGATAACGCCAGTAATGATTTTTTCTAATTTTCAATATATTGTAGTTTGTAAAGTTTCGATGTGTTTGGAAGATATTACCTGTTAACAGAATATATACGTTTTGCTTAGAATTGGAATAGGACAGCAGCAACAACGTGTCGTAGCAGCCAGAGCTTGAGAGTTCTGTTAGATTTTGACAAAATTCTACCGTCAAAATATATTGCAATTTTCAAAACTTTTGATATCTTACTCCAAAATTTCTGATATCTTATAAAAAAAACCTCTTTACGAGGTAAAAGTCTAGTGACGAAAACATTTTAATGCACCAAAATTTGTGATATCCAATTTTGTGACGAATAATATTAAGTTTTACTTAAAAATGACTACAAAAAAATTTTTTTTCACTCGGCACATTGCGCTAATTTCTTTATACCTAATAAATATATATTTTTTGCGCAGTGCCGAGTGACAAAAAAATTTTTTTGTAGTAATTTTTAAGTAAAACTTAATATTATTCGTCACAAAATTGGATATCACAAATTTTGGTGCATTAAAATGTTTTCGTCACTAGACTTTTACCTCGTAAAGAGGTGTTTTTTATAAGATCCATTATCCGGGAGTTACTGTGAAACGGCGTAACAAAAAAATTTGTAGGCGGAGTTCCCTACGATCCACTCCTCTCCAGAAAAATAACGCTCAGTGCGCTTACCAATTGAGCAGTTTTTAAAACTTTGGAATAATGGTAGCTTCCAGGACTTCGCATTATGGCATCTCCTATGCGCAGTTTGTGGTCACAAACGACCAAGGCATATTGCTCAAATCAAGTAGCACAATCAGGTTTAATAACAGAAATAATAAAAATGACAGTAACCTCAATGTATACAAAAAACAGTTGACTGGGCAGAACTGGACCGAAAAGGGCTGTTCACTATTCAAGTATTGTACATGTGCCATCTGCCATGCTGCCACAGTCAAGTGAATACCCTAAATCATAAATGACTCTTCCAAAGGGGTCTTTGGCCGTGTTCACCAGATCAAATCGACAACAGAAAATCGATGAAATTTGCATGATTATTCTGGTGAAATGCAGTGATTAGCAATCATGATTTCAAATTTTGTGATGTATGATGACTGAAAATTCATCACCAAAATAGTACGCTGAAATTCTGTGATTGTGATGCTTTGTTATCGAACAAACAAAATACATGATTACTGATTGATTAGTTCTGGTGAACGCGGCCTTTGCTAGGGTACCATTTTCTCACAGGAAACAATCATTTGAGATTCGAAAAAACGCTCATTTAGATTCATTTTAATCAGTCAAAAGACTCTTTTAAGACTCTTATGTGATTCAAAATGCTTACTGGGTACGTACAAATATATGTAAATACATAGAGACATATATTTGCACTTGCACATACACACAACATCTGTTCGTTTGGGCGTTCGTTCACCTAACTTCGCTCTTTGCTTGCGTCGCACAGTGTAAGATTTTGCCAATCTAGGGGGACTTAATTGCAAAAAAAAATTATTTTTAAGGTCAATAAGCTTTTAGGAGTCAATTTAGAAATGTTCAAATGTAACGAAAACAAGCATAAAACGAAACAAAAAATTTTTGTTCAGAAACTCCCGGTTTTTAAACCGTTGCATTTGAAATGCATGCAAAATGGCGTCGGACAACGTTCAGCAGTTGACAAAGTTAAGTCTTTTCAATTAGATCGTTTGGTCACTGTGAGCAGTCAATTTGTATTTTTTCTATATTTTTTTGGAACATTATTGATTTTTGACAATATAAAGGTTCCTTATAAGTGGCTTTGAAAATTTTTATTTAGGGTATTCAGAAACTCTAGTATTTGTGTTATTTGGCAAAGTGCTATATGTTGTAATGACAACAAACACACAGAAAATAGTATATCACAGCAAACATGCCCTGGGGTATGTATACAAAATTCGTCGTATTGAGACAAAATTTCAAAAGGAGAAAGGTTGCCAGACTGTTTAAAGTATCGGAAAGTATCGGTAGGCATCGCGTTTTTCGAGATTTTTGATCTAACGAAATGAGGTCACACTGAGCCGTTATTGCAAAAGTAAGTAATTTGTCCTGTCAAATTTTGAATTTAATTGATTAAATTGATTAAATTGAGTTATTTACAGTGGCAGAAGCAATAAAAAAGACTAGGCTCAGAGAAGGTGGCATCAAACGCTGGAGCGACATTGAAGTAAAGAATATGCTCGATTATGTTCGATCGCATACCAATTTTGAGGAAAGTCTGCACATAGAAACGTATGCACATGTATGTAATTATATGAGTAAATCACAGAAGCCAACGGCCAGGCTGTATTATTTGAAGCTGCTTGAGGAGACCAAAATAGAAACCAAGTGGAATTTGGCAAGATGTAAAATGCGTCACCTAAAAACTTTATTTGTAAAGGCCAATGAATTTCTAAACTCCACAGGCGCTGGAGTTGAAGATGAAGATGGCGATCTGACAATACAGGGTAAGTCGTACTGCGTTTATTTGTATACATACCAATACACACATTTGATTTATTTTAGAAAAGAGAAAAAAAGATTTGTCCATACTACGACACGCTGTCCGAAATATTCAGCCCATCAAGGGAAGCTACCGTCAGGGAATTCGATACTATGGAAGAGCTGGAAGAGCAAATGCTTGACACAAATACAAATACGAACACGGATACGGATATCGCTCCCTTTCAAGAATTTGATGACACTACTTTGGAATCCGAGCCAAAGGTTAAGAAACGGCGAGCTAACAGTTCAATGGAGAAGCTCTATGATTTGGAAGAAGACAGGATGGCTCTACGTCGTGAACAGCTTAAGCACGAACAAGAAAAGGAAGAGCGCTACTTGGAATTAGAAGAAAGAAAATTAAGTTTGGAAAAGGAAAAGCAAGAGCGCTACATGGCACTTGAAGAAAAAAAACTAAGCTTCGAGGTGGAGAAAATTAAGCTGGAGAAAGAAAAAATTCAAAACGATTTTTTATTAAAAAAATTGCAATTGGAAAAAGAGGAAAGAATGCAGAAATTGGAAATGGAACTTAAATATAAAAATGCTTCCCTGTAACTATGAATAAAAGAAAATCAATTTAAAAAAAACCAACATTTTTTAATTATTCATTATTGAATTCGCAATTGCTTGTCGCTTTGATTCGGGTGTTGCGCCAAAGAAAAGACCTGCATTGGAGTTATCCTCATCCTCATCCTCATCAACATCCTCATCCTCACCTATACCTGATCCCAATTTTTCTTCAAGCAGCATGTTGTGAAGTGCGCAGCAAACAAGGACCCATTTGTAAAATGTTGCGTGGCTTTTGCGGTCTCGAATGTTTATTCTCATCTCCTTCAAGCTCGCAAATTTTTCTTTCAGCAGACCAAAACAATTTTCGACTCGCACGCGATATTTGCTATGAGTCTTATTAAAAATGTTTTTCGTGCTCGATTCAGCTGATGTTGCATTGCATCGGTAGGGTGTGATTAAAAATTTTGACAGGGGATAGGCTGAATCTCCGGCAATCCATTCTTCGCCTGATAAGTATTTATCATGCTCCCTAAACAAAGCGCTTTTTTTAAATATTTTGGCATCATGGTAGCTACCGGGACTACCAACAACAACGTTTCGTATGCGTAAATTGTGGTCGCAGACAACTTGCATCTTAATAGCGTATATACGCTTTCTCGAGTAATATACCTCATGGTCCAGTTGAGGTGTTCTAGCAAGCTTTATCTCGCTACCATCAATGTATCCAATGCAGTATGGCAACTCGTCTATGGTTTCTAGAGCAAGTTTCTTGCGTTCAGCTGCATTTGGCCAATAAATAAGTTGAGATAACTTCCAGATAATGGCACTAAAAAACCTGTCTGTTATAGAACCTATAGTTCCACCATCTCCTACTCCAAACAAAGTTGCAATCTTCCTTATAGCAGCAGCTTCTCCGGATGATCCTAAGCGAAACAAAACAATCGCAACCTGTTGTTCAACGGACATTTGAGGCCGAAATAGCGATGATTTGAAACCGGAATCATTGCGGACGAATTCCACTATTGTTTGAAACTGCATCTTTGTGACTCGCAGCATTTGGAGAAACCGATCCTCATTGAAGTTTGGCAATACGTGGGTTCGCCAATCGAATGGCTTGGGAACAGAAAACTCAATTCCACGGCGACACGATGAAATTGTTAATATATCCTCCATTAGTTCGTCCATTACTTCATCGTATGAAGTATGGTCATTGTCTAAAATACTCAAAGCCTTAGTTGTATTTATGTTTTTTGCAATAACTGCATACGTACCATCAAGCAACTCCAATTCCCATAGAGATAAATCAAGCTTCCGCTTAGTTAATTGTTTTTTTATTCCTTCTCTTGGCATTCTGATTACAAACTCAGGTCGAATGGTTTTGTTTTTTATTTTAAATTGAGTTGAACTGTCAGATGATTTATCACAAATACGACAACAGAAACTTAAAAAGGTCGCTCACTAGCTGCAGTGTTATCACTTTGCCACACAAATACTAGAGTTTCTGAATACCCTAATTATTTGTGGCAAATAAGCGCCAAAAAGTAAGTAAATTTTTTACAATATTCCATTTTTGATTGAAAAAAACTAACAACATTCAATCACATTCAAATCAACCAGAACATACATCGTTTGTAAAAAATCATTCTGAATCAGGATCAGAAATAAAATTTTGCCCATATTTTGCCCAAAAGACTTCAATTTAGCAATGAGTGCAATAACATGCGCATAGTTTTTCGAGGTTTGGTCAAGCATCATAAAAACCGTTAAGCTTAACTCACTTCCAGAGCGTGTAGCGATGATTTTTGGCAATGGTATTGATTATATAAAGTTAAAGTTGCAATTAACAAACAAGTGTCATGAGTTTGAGTTGATGTGGAGTGAATCTAGGAGAGGTAAATCCAGATTTATGACCAATAATGCAAGTTGGCTTTAGGGCACAATAAAAGACGTTGATTATAAGATTGATGTCCCGTATTCAACCTCAAACCGTCCAATTTTTATCTCATGATCAATCTAGTGATGAAAGTTGTGATTCAAATTCAGATTCTGACTAAATTTGCAAAAAGTTATTTCATCTAATCAACTTTGTCAACTTTAAGTTGATTTTTTTTAATTTAAAAAAATAGTGAAAAATATATGAAAATCGCTTTTTTCTTTCAATAAATTAATCTTATAAAAAAACCTCTTTACGAGGTAAAAGTCTAGTGACGAAATCATTTTCATGCACCAAAATTTCTGATATCCAATTTTGTGACGAATAATATTAAGGTTTACTTATAAATTACTAAAAAAAAATTTTGTCACTCGGCACTGCGCCAAAAATAAGTATTTATTAGGTATGAAGAAATTAGCGCAATGTGCCGAGTGACAAAAAAATTTTTTTGAGCGGGAACAAGTCCTCATTCAAATATTTAAGCTAAATCAACGCTTTCATACAAACAAACAAACAAACAAACAGACATACTGACTTTTCATCTCATTTTGAGAAGGGCACCAAAAATATCAAAATTAATAATCTTCTGAACCAGTGATCGGATTTTGATGATCATGGTGTCATTTGACGCGTATTGTTGATAAGAATAGTAAAAAATTAAATTAAAAATCAAAAAGGCTCCAACGGCCCCATTAGCTCCAATCATTTAAATTTTGCCCCTCCCACTTACACCTGTTTATCTCACGAACCAGGTGAGTTTACAAAAGTCTAAGTATGCACATTTGTAAGTTGAATTGATACCTTTCGATCGGTATATAACTCAACCTGATCGGACAGTCATAGCAAATTTTCCATTCTTCCTGTGTATATATGCTAGTCGCCTTTCGCACCCTTCGTGCTGCTTTCGTCACTAGCGCGGACTGCCGTCCGCAGTGATTATCTTTAAAAAAAAAACATTTTTTAATTTTTTCGGCGAATAGTTTTTAAGTTACAAGCAAAATCAAGAGCATATAACAAAATTAGTCAATTTTAAAATAAAAAAAAATTTTTTTTCATTATTAATTTTAAAAAAATATTTTTTAGTTGGCTTAAGTAAAAACAAAAAATACTAACCTGACACTTTTTTCATAAATTTTTTTATTTTTTTTTTATAGTGATTTGTGTGTTAAAAAATGAAAAATTTTTGGTTTCTCCGTATTTTACGCCCTTTAAAGTGCCAAGCCCACTTTAAATTTTAGTCCAAAAATTGCTTTGGGAATATTTAAACATTCACTCCAAATTTCAAGTCGATAGCTTTAAAATTACGACTGCTATTGAATTAAGTCCCCCTAGATTGGCAAAATCTTACACTGTGCGTCGGTCCAATACATTGCAATGCATTGTTTGTTCGTTTGTTCTTTTCATTTCGCTTTGCTTGCAGTTCAAGCTTGGCTTGAGCAGCTGTTATTACATTCGTTTGTTTGTGTTTGCGCTCGCGCCAAATTCTCTCATTTGCTCTCTTTTCCCCCGCACCCCGCATATTCCGCATATTCCGTCTGTCCGTCCGTCTGTCCGTCTGTTTGAACGCGTCGATCTCAGAAACTATAATAGCTAGAGACTTCAAATTTGGCATGTAGGTTGCTGGATACCGGACTCTGGTCAAGTTTGTTTTTAAATTTGGATCGGACCACTATATCATATAGCTGCCATAGGAACGATCAGTCGAAAATCAAGTCTCGGTATGAAAAACTTTTTTGTTGTTTGAGATATGTGAACCAAACTGACAGAATATGCATATGGGATGGTCGCATACATCCTGACCAAATTTGATTGAAATCGGACCACTATATCATATAGCTGCCATATCAACCATCAGTCAAAAATCAAGTCTTAGTATGAAAAACTTGTTTGTTGTTTGATCCTTCTAAATCAAACTCACAGAATATGCATACGCGATGATCCCTTATAACCTGACCAAAATTGGTTGAAATCGGATCACTATATCATATAGCTGCCATAGGAAAGATCAGTCGAAAATCAAGTCTTAGTATGAACAACTTTTTTGTTGTTTGAGATAACTGAACCAAACTGACAGAATATGCATATGAGATGGTCCCTTATAACCTGACCGAAATTGGTTGAAATCGGATCACTATATCATTTAGCTGCCATAGGAACGATCAGTCGAAAATCAAGTCTTAGTATGAACAACTTTTTTGTTGTTTGAGATAACTGAACCAAACTGACAGAATATGCATATGAGATGGTCCCAACCAATATTCTATATTATGGATACTGGCACAGGGTATCCTCCAGTCGAGCAAACTCGACTGTAGCCGCGCCCACTTGTTTTTTTTTGATCTCGTGCTTAGCTAAACGAATCTCATAAAAGTAGGCTCTTTCTATTTAAATTTATACGTGCGTGTGTGTAAAGCAGCTGAGTCTCACTCGCATTTTGAAAATCGTTTCATGAGGATTCGTAAGCTACCCTTACTCCCGCAGTATCGACCGTAGTTGGCGACCCCTACGGTTCGCACCGTGATCCCGGCGTTTCCCTTCCGGTACCTTCGTTTCCCTGTGGTACCCATGGTCCGCACCGTGGCCCACGAGGATTCGTAAGTTACCCGTGCACCCTGCAGTACTAGTTAGTGCTCGCATACTCGGTCCCTGGTGGTTCCTACGGCTCACACCGTAATCATAGCGATCTCGCTTCGGCACCGACTCTTCTTCGCGCCACCTACGGTCTGCACCGTGTTCCACGAGGAATCGTCCGTACCCTGGGCTCCTCGCGGCCTTTGTTATCGCTTTTATTAAGCCCTCTATCTGATTTTCCCCTTTGATCCCCGCAAAGTAGTCGTGGTCCGTATCAGGACCCTTCGTTACTACTTCCCTGTACTACTAGTGCTCCAAGCAACTTATAAATATTTCTGTAAGTGGCCTTGGCCAGACTGAGCCATACCCCAGCCCAAGAAACATCCTTACAGATGGCGCCCGAGCAGGGACTCTGGTAGTTACATTTCGTAGAAGTGCAGGAATTCCATCTTCCATAGATTAAAGCCCATGGGTGCCAAAATCGTGGGGGAAAAGGATAGATAATATTTAAAAGCATAGGCGTGGAAGACAGTCAAGAATGCACGGCTTTTACCGTTCCCGGTCGGGGGTTATACCACTGGAAGGTAATGCCGTTTGGATTACACTCCGCGCCCGCCACGTTCCAACGCGCACTGGACGGAGTTATCGGACCAGAGATGGAGCCTTACGCGTTTGCGTACTTGGATGACATAATCGTCATCGGAGCTACCCTGGAAGAGCACGCTAAAAACTTGCGGGAGGTCCTCAAGCGGTTGCGGAAGGCGAACCTCCGACTCAACAAGGACAAATGTAGCTTCTTTCAGAAGAGCATAGTATACTTGGGACATGTGGTGAGCGAAGCCGGCATCCATACCGACCCCGGGAAGATCGACGCCATCAGGGAATTGCTGCCGCCGACAAACGTGAAGGAGCTTCGCCGTTGCTTGGGTATCGCCTCCTGGTACCGACGTTTTGTACCTAACTTCACCAGCATCGTCCAACCAATCTCCCGATTATTGCGAAAAGGGCAGAAGTGGACTTGGGACGCCCGCCAACAACAGGCTTTCGAGGAACTGAAGGCCTGGCTCACTCAGGCACCGGTATTGGCTTGCCCGGATTTTAATGAACGCTTCGCTTTACAAACCGATGCCAGCAACTACGGTCTCGGTGCCGTACTAACTCAACGAATCAACGGAGTTGAGAGGGTCATAGCATATGCTAGTCGACGCCTCACCGCAGCCGAGGAGAACTACTCGACGACAGAGAAGGAATGCCTTGCCATCGTTTGGGCCGTTCGGAAACTCCGTTGTTATCTGGAGGGATATAGGTTTGATGTTATTACCGATCACCTCGCGCTGAAGTGGCTAAATTCTATTGAGAATCCTACTGGACGGATTGCTCGCTGGGCACTGGAACTCCAGCAATATCAGTTTGATGTGCACTATCGTAAAGGCAGTCAGAACGTGGTAGCGGATGCGTTGTCACGGCAACCGTTGGAAACCCTTCAGCAGGCAACCCAGGAACCGATACAATGCCAGTGGATTCAACGGATGCTGCAACAACTTCAAGAGGCTCCGGAGAAATATCCCGATTATGTACGAGAGAACGAACAGTTGTATCGGCGATCCAACCAGCGACCAGACGACGAGGAGTATATACCGTGGAAGTTGTGTGTCCCAAAGGAAAACCGCTGTCGAGTGTTAAAAGAGTGCCACGATCAACCTACGGCAGGACACCAAGGAATACGGAAGACCATCAACCGGGTCACTCAGCGGTACTACTGGCCAGGACTGTTCAGAGACGTGGCAAGGTACGTACGGAGCTGCGAGACGTGCCAGAAATTCAAGGCGAGCCAGTTGAGACCACCGGGAGAGATGCACACCAGAGTGGTCGAGGAACCATTTGAAGTTCTCTGCGCTGATTTCGTGGGCCCACTTCCTCGCTCGAAGCAAGGGCACACCGTACTTCTAGTGTTCTTTGACCACTTCAGCAAATGGGTGGAATTAGTCCCACTGCGCAAGGCGACTACCGCTCACTTGGAACGATCCTTCCGGGAGCGCATCTTGGCAATCGGCATCGGGGTACCAAAGACATTTGTTTGCGACAATGGAACCCAATTCACCAGTCGCGCGTTCAAGGCTTACTGTACTCAGCTCGGGATGACATTACAGCATACCGCACCTTATTCACCGCAGCAAAACCCCACGGAGCGTGCGAACAGGACAGTGAAGACAATGATATCACAGTACTTGGACGGAGAGCAAAGCAGCTGGGACACCCTACTGCCGGAAATCAGTTTAGCGATTAACTCTAGCAAGTCGGATAGCAACGGATTCAGCCCTGCTTACTTGGTGCAAGGACGCGAACCTCGCCTACCTGCAATGCTATACCACGAAGTCACCCCTAGCCTTGGTACCGAGGCCCCGCAACCGGACGACAAGGCACGACACCTGCAGGAGATATTCAAGGTGGCAAAGGAGAACATGCAGCGGGCCACCGCTGAACAAAGCAGACACTACAACCTTAGGCGAAGGGAGTGGAAACCGGCACTCGGTGATTTAGTGCTGTTGTGTCAACACCACTTATCCAAGGCCGCCGAGGAATTTGCCGCTAAG
This sequence comes from Drosophila limbata, assembly GCA_963924055.1. Taxonomy (NCBI): domain Eukaryota; kingdom Metazoa; phylum Arthropoda; class Insecta; order Diptera; family Drosophilidae; genus Drosophila; species Drosophila limbata. Next base: position 1,477,099 of record CAWUOW010000172.1, read on the forward strand.
CTTGCGCCTCGTTACGACGAACCATACAAGGTGGTCACGTTCATGTCGCCGAACATTGTCCGAATCCAGCACACCAAGGGGAGAGAACGTCGCCTGGCGAGTCTTGCCGACCTTAAGGCATTTCACGCCGATTCATTGGTGGAACAAGGAGAGGAAACAGACAAGAGCACCGAGGGCGATACCAGCCCAGGGTGTCAGACCGAATAAATCATCAGCCATACGACCACGCCAGACAGTCTAACAAGGGAAAAACCGCACTCTGGGGCAAACAATAACACGTAAATATCTAATCAAATTTCTCTGCAGCATGCCATCGGGGAAAGAGCACAACGGCCCGCCGAAGAGCGGACCCTCGTCGAGGGACCCTCGGAACAGGCCGCGAGTATCGGCTACCCCACCACGTGGCACCACGGCGCCACGCCCACCGAGTATACCCCAAGGTCAGCACCGATCATCGGCCGACTCCGCACGCCGCGCCGAGCTACTCCGCCCACCGAGGATCCCCAGATGCTGGTCTCGAGTACCGGCCGCCCGCCGTAGACGTCGAAGGTCTCTAGCCCCGCCAGGGAACGCCCAACGCTCGGAACCAGGCACTCGGGCCAAACAGGACGCCGCCCCGGGACGTTCGGGAATCCCACGCCCGGAATCTAGCGTTCAGGCCGAGCAGGTCGCCGACTCCTGTTGCGCAAAACCCCAACGCCCAGAATCCAGCGTTCAGGCTGAGCAGGTCGCCGACTCTCGTTGCGCAAGACCCCAACGCCCGGAATCCAGCGTTCAGGCTGAACAGGTCGCCGACTCTCGTTGCGCAAGACCCCATCGCCCAGAATCCAGCGTTCAGGCTGAGCAGGTCGCCGACTCTCGTCGCGCAAGACCCCAACGCCTAGAACCGGGCGCTCAGGCCGAGCAGGTCACCGCTTCTCAACGCCCAAAAACCCCACGCCCGGAATCCAGCGCTCCGGCTGAACAGGTCGCCGACGTCCAGCGCGCCGAACCGCGATCCCCACCTGCCGGTTCGCAACGGGGATCCTGCATCCCGGCTGAACAGGTCGCCGACCTACACAGCGCAGGAATCCCACGCCAACGAGAGAGGGATCCATTTTTGCGACCGCTCACACCAGCAGGACCGGGTACTGATCCACAGCACATGACACCGCCGCAGAGAAGAAACGTCTCACCTGCACAGGGACCCACAACACCCACCAGACCACCGTCCGCGATTGGACTCGAGTTAAGTCCGGAAACCCTGGAGCTGCTGGAGCGTTTCACGCGGTTCGAAACCGCCGCCCTAGGCGATCGTCCTGAGGATTTCCTGATGGCCGGAATGGAGGTTGCCGAAATGGAACCGGAGGTGCCCATCGAGCGAAACCGCTTCCCAAACTTGGTGCATCGGCCAATCAGCCCCATGCATGGACACCGCGGGGTTGAAGGTGCCAGCATCTCAATTGAGGAAATATCCAGTACGACCACCGAGGAAGTCAGCAGTAGCCCGATGGAGGATGTCATCTACATCAGCGACGACGATCCCGAATTCCACTGGACAGAGCTTTCCGATAGTGAGAACCCGGTCGTGCCCACCGACTGCGAAGCCCCACCACCGTACGGCTCTTGGGAAATAGTCCCGCCACCCACCATCAGCCTGTGACGTCGCCCTGCAGGACCAGGCCCTAATTACTCCGACATCAGCTCCGACGACGAGGGAAGGGAGATACCGCTGCGACCCTGGAGACCAACCACGCAGCGGGCCACGTCAAAACCGGTCGAACGCCAAGGCAGGATGCAGGGGCTGACCGAAGCCGACCTACTGCCAAGCACGTCGGCAGCAGCTCAACGCCAAGTGCAGGCAGCCGTCGAGGCAGCACCGAGCACGGATGATGTCATGGTCGTCGCACCACCCGACTGGAAGGTGTTGACTCCGAGCCGGCGGGTGCCCCCGGACTTGGTCACCTACCTTAAATGGCGAGTGTCGCTCGGCAGGGGCAAGAATGTAAAGTTTCTACACGCCGCCGGTGGCAGCCTCTACAAAATTAAAATTAACAGGAGGGAGCAAGTGACCGTGGCTTTCCACCACCCGGAAGAAAGGGGGGGGGGTGTGACGCCCCATAAATGGGCGCACAATAAGCAAAAGGGAAATTAACAAAGCCGGCACTGACATGCAGTGCCAAACAGCAAACACACACACAGGCAGCGCATGAACATGCGCGAAGAGAGAGAGAGAAGCCGAAACCAGATCAACGCAAATCAGCAAGCACTCTCACACTTCGACATGCGCAGAGAGAGAGCGCGCAGCCGAAAAGGAACCGGGCTAGAGAAGCAAGCAGAAACTACACACACACACATAGGCATAGGGCCGATGTCGCTGCGACGCCGATCGCGCTGCCAGCGTTCGCATGCCTGACCTACGAGCGGAAAAGAGAGGCTCGTCAACGATGACGTCAGCGACAGCGACAATTGCCAAAAATTGCAGCTTGGCGCGTGCCAATAATTTGACAGCAGTTTAGTTCTTGGAATGCAACAGAAGTCGCCGGTCGCGTGTGTACCAGTAGTGGAAAATTTACAAGTCGCAAACGGAAGACAAAAGGAAAAACAAAACCTAGAACAAAAGCTAAACGACGCCCAACGTGGGAATAATTATTAACAAAAAAACCAAAACAAGCAACATAAAAGTTAAAACCAAGGTGAGCGATATCAGGAAACAGTCATTAGATGGGGCCAGAGTGCGGCATAGGGAATTAGCAAAATTAATATCGGCGACATTGTGACAAAACGAATTGTGAAAATAAATTAAAACCAGCAATAGAAATTGTCGCCAGATTCTTCTTCCTTTCGGCGGTGTCGGGATTCGATTCATTTCTTTTGCAGGTAGTGTTTCTCGTTGCCTTCTGTCTGCCATAAGTGTCACGATTTGCATCGTCACTTCTGACCGGAGAGTTGGTGAACGAAATCACGGGTACAACAACGCTGTCATTTTGGTTCCACGGTTCGCACCGTGACCATAGTGAGATCGTGGTCTGTTCCCGTGTATCCGTGGCGTGCATCGTTACCTTTCCCTACCACAGCTGTCACGGTTTGCACCGTCGTTGTGATCGGATTCTGGGTGGACGAAATCACGGGTACAACAACGCTGTCATTTTGGTTCCACGGTTCGCACCGTGACCATAGTGAGATCGTGGTCTGTTCCCGTGTATCCGTGGCATGCATCGTTACCTTTCCCTACCACAGCTGTCACGGTTTGCACCGTCGTTGTGATCGGATTCTGGGTGGACGAAATCACAGGTCAAGTCGCTTTTCAGTGTGGTTTCTACGGTTTGCACCGTGATCGCAGTGAGACCGCGGCTTGTGCCCTTGTCCCGGCAGCACCGACGTTGGCGATCCCTACGGTTCGCACCGTGATTCCAGCGTTTTCCCTTTTCGGTACCTTTGTTTCCCTGTGGTACCCATGGTCCGCACCATGGCCCACGAGGATTCATAAGGCCCCTTGTCCCAGCAGTACCGACGTTGGCGATCCCTACGGTTCGCACCGTGATTCCAGCGTTTGCCCTTTTCGGTACCTTCGTTTCCCTGTGGTACCCATGGTCCGCACCATGGCTCATGAGGATTCGTAAGCTACCCTTACTCCCGCAGTATCGACCGTCGTTGGCGACCCCTACGGTTCGCACCGTGATCCCGGCGTTTCCCTTCCGGTACCTTCATTTCCCTGTGGTACCCATGGTCCGCACCGTGGCCCACGAGGATTCGTAAGTTACCCGTGCACCCTGCAGTACTAGTTAGTGCTCGCATACTCGGTCCCTGGTGGTTCCTACGGCTCCCACCGTAATCATAGCGATCTCGCTTCGGCACCGACTCTTCTTCGCGCCACCTACGGTCTGCACCGTGTTCCACGAGGAATCGTCCGTACCCTGGGCTCCTCGCGGCCTTTGTTATCGCTTTTATTAAGCCCTCTATCTGATTTTCCCCTTTGATCCCCGCAAAGTAGTCGTGGTCCGTATCAGGACCCTTCGTTACTACTTCCCTGTACTACTAGTGCTCCAAGCAACTTATAAATATTTCTGTAAGTGGCCCTGGCCAGACTGAGCCATACCCCAGCCCAAGAAACATCCTTACATAGATCACATATGTAGATTTTATCGTTTGGATGCTATGGTGGTTTCAATTTTAGCGGTTTTTAGCGATTTCCCGCTAAGCTAGCGATTTTTCGAAAAAGTCGTAAAACAAACGTTTCTATATTTTTGATTTTAAAATGAATTATCTGCAGCAAAACGACTTCACCACTTGCAAGCAGTTCATTTCCGCATTACGCTGCAAGCAGTGTACTTACTGCTTATGTATATGCAGTAGTGTAAACGTAAAAGGTATATTCAGTTAACAGGTAATATCTTGCCCAAACGAATTTTGACAGATATGTGTTATATGTCAAACAACGCGGAATAAAATTGCCTATAACATATAACATATTTTTAAGTGATTTGATATGTAGATTTTTCTTAAATCGCCAAAATGTGGGAAAAAATACCTTATTTCACCTGTTGCTGTTTACCTTTTTACTTTAAAAAAAAACTTAGAAGGTGTGCCTAAGAGCCCTTCAAAATACCTTTTCATCGATATATAGATCATATCTGTAGCTTCTATCGCTTGGATGCTATGAGGGCTTTAATTTTAGCGGTTTTTAACAAACGTTTCTATATTTTTGAGCGGGAACAAGTCCTCATTCAAATATTTAAGTTAAATCAACGCTTTCATACAAACAAACAAACAAACAAACAGACATACTGACTTTTCATCTCATTTTGAGAAGGGCACCAAAAATATCAAAATTAATAATCTTCTGAACCAGTGATCGGATTTTGATGATCATGGTGTCATTTGACGCGTATTGTTGATAAGAATAGTAAAAAATTAAATTAAAAATCAAAAAGGCTCCAACGGCCCCATTAGCTCCAATCATTTAAATTTTGCCCCTCCCACTTACACCTGTTTATCTCACGAACCAGGTGAGTTTACAAAAGTCTAAGTATGCACATTTGTAAGTTGAATTGATACCTTTCGATCGGTATATAACTCAACCTGATCGGACAGTCATAGCAAATTTTCCATTCTTCCTGTGTATATATGCTAGTCGCCTTTCGCACCCTTCGTGCTGCTTTCGTCACTAGCGCGGACTGCCGTCCGCAGTGATTATCTTTAAAAAAAAAACATTTTTTAATTTTTTCGGCGAATAGTTTTTAAGTTACAAGCAAAATCATGAGCATATAACAAAAGTAGTCAATTTTAAAATAAAAAAAAATTTTTTTTCATTATTAATTTTAAAAAAATATTTTTTAGTTGGCTTAAGTAAAAACAAAAAATACTAACCTGACAGTTTTTTCATAAATTTTTTTATTTTTTATACCCTGTGCCCATTGAAAATGGTCAAAAAGGGTATATTAGATTTGTGTGATGTATGTAACAGGCAGAAGGAAGCATCTCCGACCATATAAAGTATATATATTCTTGATCAGCATCAACAGCCGAGTCGATTGAGCCATGTCCGTCTGTCTGTCCGTCTGTCCGTCCGTCCGTCTGTCCGTCTGTCCGTCTGTCCGTCCGTCTGTTTAAACGCGTCGATCTCAGAAACTATAACAGCTAGAGACTTCAAATTTGGTGTGTAGGTTGCTGGATACCGGACGCAGATCAAGTTTGTTTTTAAATTTGGATCGGACTACTATATCATATAGCTGCCATAGGAACGATCAGTCGAAAATCAAGTCTCGGTATGAAAAACTTTTTTGTTGTTTGAGATATGTAAACCAAACTGGCAGAATATGCATATGGGATGGTCCCATACATCCTGACCAAATTTGATTGAAATCGGACCACTATATCATATAGCTGCCATAGCAACCATCAGTCGAAAATCAAGTCTTAGTATGAAAAACTTGTTTGTTGTTTGTTCTATCTGAATCAAACTCACAGAATATGCATCCGCGATGGACCCTTATAACCTGACCAAAATTGGTTGAAATCGGATCACTATATCATATAGCTGCCATAGGAACGATCAGTCGAAAATCAACTCTTAGTATGAACAACTTTTTTGTTGTCTGAGATAACTGAACCAAACTGACAGAATATGCATATGAGATGGTCCCAACCAATATTCTATTTTATGGATACTGGCACAGGGTATCCTGCAGTCGAGCAAACTCGACTGTTGCCGCTCCCACTTGTTTGTTTTATTTTATTTGATTATTATTAAATTCCTTTCATTTTATTAGATCTTTTTATACCCTGTGCCCATTGAAAATGGTCAAAAAAGGTATATTAGATTCGTGTGATGTATGGCAGAAGGAAGAATCTCCGACCATATAAAGTATATATATTCTTGATCAACATCAACAGCCGAGTCGATTGAGCCATGTCCGTCTGTCTGTCCGTCTGTCCGTCTGTCCGCCTGTTTGAACGCGTCGATCTCAGAAACTATAATAGCTAGAGACTTCAAATTTGGTATGTAGGTTGCTGGATACTGGACGCAGATCAAGTTTGTTTTTAAATTTGGATCGGACCACTATATCATATAGCTGCCATAGGAACGATCAGTCAAAAATGAAGTCTCGGTAAAACTTCAAACAAAACTTTTTTGTTGTTTGAGATATGTAAACCAAACTGACAGAATATGCATATGAGATGATCCAATACATCCTGACCAAATTGGATTGAAATCGGACCACTATATCATATAGCTGCTTAGTATGAAAAACTTTTTTATTGTTTGATCTATCTGAATCAAACTCACAGAATATGCATACGCGGTGGTCCCTTATAACCTGACCAAAATTGGTTGAAATAGGATCACTATATCATATAGCTGCCATATGAACGATCAGTCGAAAATCAAGTCTTAGTATGAAAAACTTTTTTGTTGTTTGATCTATCTGAATCAAACTTACAGAATATGCATATGAGATGGTCCCTTATAACCTGACCAAAATTGGTTGAAATCGGATCTCTATATCATATAGCTGCCATAGGAACGATCAGTCGAAAATCAAGTCTTAGTATGAACAACTTTTTTGTTGTTTGGGATAACTGAACCAAACTGACAGAATATGCATATCAGATGGTCCCAACCAATATTCTATTTTATGGATAATGGCACAGGGTATCCTCCAGTCGAGCAAACTCGACTGTAGCCGCGCCCATTTGTTTTTTATAGTGATTTGTGTGTTAAAAAATGAAAAATTTTTGGGTTTTCCGTATTTTACGCCCTTTAAAGTGCCAAGCCCACTTTAAATTTTAGTCCAAAAATTGCTTTGGGAATATTTAAACATTCACTCCAAATTTCAAGTCGATAGCTTTAAAATTACGACTGCTATTGAATTAAGTCCCCCTAGATTGGCAAAATCTTACACTGTGCGTCGGTCCAATACATTGCAATGCATTGTTTGTTCGTTTGTTCTTTTCATTTCGCTTTGCTTGCAGTTCAAGCTTGGCTTGAGCAGCTGTTATTACATTCGTTTGTTTGTGTTTGCGCTCGCGCCAAATTCTCTCATTTGCTCTCTTTTCCCCCGCACCCCGCATATTCCGCATATTCCGTCTGTCCGTCCGTCTGTCCGTCTGTTTGAACGCGTCGATCTCAGAAACTATAATAGCTAGAGACTTCAAATTTGGCATGTAGGTTGCTGGATACCGGACGCTGGTCAAGTTTGTTTTTAAATTTGGATCGGACCACTATATCATATAGCTGCCATAGGAACGATCAGTCGAAAATCAAGTCTCGGTATGAAAAACTTTTTTGTTGTTTAAGATATGTGAACCAAACTGACAGAATATGCATATGGGATGGTCGCATACATCCTGACCAAATTTGATTGAAATCGGACCACTATATCATATAGCTGCCATATCAACCATCAGTCGAAAATCAAGTCTTAGTATGAAAAACTTGTTTGTTGTTTGATCCTTCTAAATCAAACTCACAGAATATGCATACGCAATGGTCCCTTATAACCTGACCAAAATTGGTTGAAATCGGATCACTATATCATATAGCTGCCATAGGAACGATCAGTCGAAAATCAAGTCTTAGTATGAACAACTTTTTTGTTGTTTGAGATAACTGAACCAATCTGACAGAATATGCATATGAGATGGTCCCTTATAACCTGACCGAAATTGGTTGAAATCGGATCACTATATCATATAGCTGCCATAGGAACGATCAGTCGAAAATCAAGTCTTAGTATGAACAACTTTTTTGTTGTTTGAGATAACTGAACCAAACTGACAGAATATGCATATGAGATGGTCCCAACCAATATTCTATATTATGGATACTGGCACAGGGTATCCTCCAGTCGAGCAAACTCGACTGTAGCCGCGCCCACTTGTTAGGATTGATTTCGGGATTGAAAAAATCAAGTATTTCATACTTGGTTTAAGTAAATCCGAGATTACCCCACTTTTGACATCGTTTCGGATTGAATCCGGGCTAAATATCCCGGATTTTTTTTTCTGTGTACTCAAAGGAGAAAGTGCTCAGTTGATAAGGCACTTGCACATAAGCAGCAAAAATTATGAAGCAGCTATGAATATACTGAGAAACAGATACGAGAGCAAGAGAAAGCTATTCACCAACCATTGGAGTCCTATTTTGGACCTGCCAAGCATGAACAGTAAATCAGATAAAAGCGTACAAAACATGTTAGATACAACAAATCACTGCGGACGGCAGTCCGCGCTAGTGACGAAAGCAGCACGAAGGGTGCGAAAGGCGACTAGCATATATACACAGGAAGAATGGAAAATTTGCTATGACTGTCCGATCGGGTCGAATTATATACCGATCGAAAGGTATCAATCTAACTTAAAAATGTGCATACTAAGACTTTTGAAAACTTACATGGTTCGTGAGATAAACAGGTGTAAGTGGGAGGGACAAAATTTAAATGATTGGAGCAAATGGGGCCGTTGGAGCCTTTTAGATTTTTTTTATAATTTTTCACTATACTTATCAAAAATACGCGTCGAATGACACCTTGATCATCAAAATCCACTGGTTCAGAAGATAATTAATTTCGAAATTTTTGGTGCCCTTTTCAAAACGAGATGAAAAGTCAGTCTGTTTGTTTGTTTGTTTGTATAGATCAAAGCGTTGATTTAGCTTAAAAGTTTGAATGAGGACTTGTTCCCGATAAAAAATCAAGAAACGTTTGTTCTACGACTTTTTCGAAAAATCGCTAGTTTAGCGGGAAATCGCTAAAAACCGCTAAAATTGAAACCCCCATAGCATCCAAACGATAGGAGCTACAGATCTGTTCTATATGTCGTTGGAAAGGTGTTTTGAAGGGCTTTTAGGCATACCTTCAAAGTTTTTTTTTTAAGTAAAAAGGTAAACAGTTACAGGTGAAAAAAGGTATTTATTTCCACATTTTGGCGATTTAAGAAAAATCTACACATCAAATCACTTTTAAATATACTGCATGTTGTAGAGAATTCAATTACGCGTTTTTTGACATATAACACATATCTGTCAAAATTCGTTTGGGCAAGATATCACTGCGGACGGCAGTCCGCGCTAGTGACGAAAGCAGCACGAAGGGTGCGAAAGGCGACTAGCATATATACACAGGAAGAATGGAAAATTTGCTATGACTGTCCGGTCAGGTCGAGTTATATACCGATCGAAAGTTATCAATAAAACTTACAAATGTGCATACTAAGACTTTTGAAAACTCACCTGGTTCGTGAGATAAACAGGTGTAAGTGGGAGGGGCAAAATTTAAATGATTGGAGCAAATGGGGCCGTTGGAGCCTTTCTGAATTTTTTTATAATTTTTTACTATTCTAATCAAAAATACGCGTCGAATGACACCTCGATCCTCAAAATCCGACCACTGGTTCAAAAGATAATTAATTTTGACATTTTTAGTGGCCTTCCGAAAATGAGATGAAATGTCAGTTTGTCTGTTTGTCTGTTTGTTTGTTTGTCTGTTTGTTTGTTTGGATCAAATCGTTAATTTATCTTAAAAGTTTGAATGAGGACTTGTTCCCGCCCAAAAATATAGAAACGTTTGTTCTACGACTTTTTCGAAAAATCGCTAGTTTAGCGGGAAATCGCTAAAAACCGCTAAAATTGAAGCCCCTATAGCATCCAAACGATAGAAGCTACAGATGTGATATATACATCGTTGAAAAGGTATTTCGAAGGGCTTTTAGTCATACCTTCAAAGTTTTTTTTTTAAGTATAAAGGTAAACAGCTACAGGTGAAATAAGGTATTTTTTCTCACATTTTAGCGATTTAAGAAAAATCTACACATCAAATCACTTAAAAATATGTTATATGTTATAGGCAATTTTATTCCGCGTCTTTTGACATATAACACATATCTGTCAAAATTCGTTTGGGCAAGATATTACATATTAACTGAATATACCTTTTACCTTTACACTACTGCTTGTACATATGCAGTATGTACACTGCTTGCAGCGTAATGCGGAAATAAACTGCTTGCAAGTGGTGAGTTCTTTTAGCGGCAGATAAATCATTTTATAATCAAAATATAGAAACGTTTGTTTTACGACTTTTTCGAAAAATCGCTAGTTTAGCGGGAAATCGCTAAAAAACGCTAAAAAACCATAGCATCCAAGCGATAAAAGCTACAGATGTGATCTAAATATCGTTGAAAAGATATTTCAAAGGGATCTTAGGCATACTTTGAACTTTTTTTTTTAAGTAAAAAGGTAAACAGCTACAGGTGAAATAAAGTATTTTTCCTACATTTTGGCGATTTTGAGAAAACGCTAGTAATGATTTTTTCTAATTTTGCATGTATGTTTGTAAAAGGAACTAGTGTTGCCAGACAGTTTGTTTTTGATTGTACAAACAATAAACACCTTTTGACAAAGTTGTACCGTCAACAAATATTGCAATTTTTAAAATTTCTGATATATTACTCCAAAATTTCTGATATCTTATAAAAAAAACCTCTTTACGAGGTAAAAGTCTAGTGACGAAATCATTTTCATGCACCAAAATTTCTGATATCCAATTTTGTGACGAATAATATTAAGGTTTTCTTATAAATTACTAAAAAAAAATATTGTCACTCGGCACTGCGCAAAAAATAAATATTTATTAGGTATGAAGAAATTAGCGCAATGTGCCGAGGGACAATATTTTTTTTTTAGTAATTTATAAGTAAACCTTAATATTATTCGTCACAAAATTGGATATCAGAAATTTTGGTGCATGAAAATGATTTCGTCACTAGACTTTTACCTCGTAAAGAGGTTTTTTTTATAAGATTACCTATTAACTGAATATACCTTACACCTTTACACTACTGCATGTACATATGCAGTATGTACACTGCTTGCAGCGCATGTGGAAAGATACTGCTTGCAAGTGGTCAATTCTTTTTGCGGCAGATAAATCATTTTATAATCAAAAATATAGAAACTTTTGTTTTTCGACTTTTTCGAAAAATAGCTAGTTTAGCGGGAAATCACTAAAAACCGCTAAAATTGGAACCCCCATATCATCCAAACGATAAAAGCTACGAATAATATTAAGTTTTACTTAAAAATGACTACAAAAAAATTTTTTGTCACTCGGCACATTGCGCTAATTTCTTTATACCTAATAAATATATATTTTTTGCGCAGTGCCGAGTGACAAAAAAATTTTTTTGTAGTAATTTTTAAGTAAAACTTAATATTATTCGTCACAAAATTGGATATCAGAAATTTTGGTGCATTAAAATGTTTTCGTCACTAGACTTTTACCTCGTAAAGAGGTTTTTTTTATAAGATAAGAGTTTACACGCTTTACAAGGAATGGGCATCCCGATTAATAATGCAGAGCCATTCATTGCCTGCATTCTGATCAGAAAATTTGATCGTCATGGAATACAGCAATACGAGCATACTTCTGGTAAGACAAAGGAAATACAGTGACTAGAAGATGTCTTACAGTTTCTGGAGAAATATTTGCAAGCGATACAAGCGGTGAAACCCAGGATATACAAAGAGAACTCAAAGATTATGAGTACAACAGTGGACAAAGCATGCGGACATTGTAAAACGCCAGGTCACACCATACATGCCTGCCACAAATTCAGCAAATTGGATCCAACAGAAAGGTGGGAATTCGTGCGAGCCGAGCATATATGCTTTAGATGATTAAATCATAGATTTGTACTTAACAACGATTGCCCAGAAAGATGTGGAACATGCAACGGGAAACATCATGATTTACTACATATGGAGTATGAAACAAGAACCACAATGTCAACTAGAACAGCAAAAACTACATTGTTGGCGACAGCTCTAGTAGAAGTACACACACTTACTGGTGAATGGATCATCTGTCGCGCACTATCAGACCAAGGATCACAAATTACTGTCGTTTCCGAAGAAGCAGCACAAAAGCTAAGATTACCAATACAAAAAAAGCGAACAGAACTGTATGGACTTGGCGAGAATCTTGTTGGAGTGTCAAAATCCGACATTAAATTAAGAATTCGACCAAGATTTCCAAGCGTTGATAAATTCGAAACCGATGCTGTAATATTAACAAAAGTCGTGAGTCCTCAGCCTCCACAATCCTTCGAATATAATAAAGACGTTTGGACGAATGAAATTCTGGTGGATCCGACGTTTAATAAACGAAGCAGGATTGATGTCCTTATTGGAGGAGATCTTTTAGCGGCCATTCTAACGAAGGGACTAAAACAAGAAGACAAGGTCATTGGATAATGTACAAAACTTGGATGTATATTATCTGGAGCTGTAAATATATCAGGATCAAGACGAGTTCACACAGCAATAAATTTAAAGGAAATGATAAGTGTATGGGATTCGCCAAGGATACAAAGAAATTAGATAAGTATGGCAGATTCATAGTCAACATTCCACTTGAGAAAAAGAAAACTAAACAACGAAACAACAGAAGAACAACACAATTAATGGACAAATTCAGCAAGGAAGACAATGTGCCATCTGTTCTCCATACCACACAAAGAAGTTCAGGAGATCAGGTGCAGCAGCAACTAGAAAAAGATGACAAGCAGGATCAGAAGATGGCCGAGCATGGAATTATCGAAGATAAGGATAGCGTCAAACAGACCAAAAATGAAACGAACGTTGGCAATCACCAAAGCGTTTAAGAAACCAAAAAAACCGTATGTCAAGATGAGCGAGAGAATAAGAAGCAAACCAAGGAGAAGAGAAATCAACGACGCACCAATAAGGAACGCACGCTAGGTGAAGCAGAACAAACCCAACTAAAAAAACTGAAAACGATCGATCAACTTAAAGACTCCAAGCAAAATGAAAGCGTGCAACAGGAACAAGCGGAACAGGAAACGGATGCCAAGAAGGAGCTAAGAAACAGAGATAAATCCACTTTAAACGATGCCGCAGATGAGCAGGCTAAGCAAACAGGCCGCCAAGAGGAATAGAAGCAAAAGAAAGAGACTGAATGGCAGTTTATCCCTCTGGCAAGTCATCACTTTGGAGGAATTGGATACAGCACACTCAAGATTGAAAACACAAGTCAGACAAAATGGTCTTTCGGACGAGTAGAAGAGACTCACCCAGGAATAGATGAAAAAGTAAGAGTAGCCTCAATTATAAATTATATGGGATTAATAAAAAAAGGACCGATCCACAGGCTTAGTCCACTGAATACCGATGGAGAAGAAACCAAAGCAAATCGGAAGAATAAAGCAACCACACTAGTAACAATAATCGCCTCTCTGCTTTTATTCACAATAATAAAGAAAGCAACAGGGCTCGATGCAACGAAAACGGATCAGGCGAAAATAGCTCCCATACAAAACAATGCAATGATGTATGTTGATGTACTAGGGAAGCTAGATATAGTTTCATCGAAATGGAACCTGATTATTCATTACAATCTATGTAGTTACTTTAATAAAGACTTCATGTTGTTTTAAGTAAAAGTTTATTTATTAGACAAACGTCTGGAGACGTTGATAGGTTTTATAACTATGTTATCGTTAGGCTCTATTCCTATGACCTTTAATGGTCCTATATATACCGGATCTAGCTTATGCACTGTTTCATTTCTTAAAAGTACGTTATTTCCTATGTTTAATTCCATATTTTTTACTTTGCTATCATATATTAATTTATTCTCTTGCTTGTTCTGTTCAAGCATTATTCTAGCTCTTTTATATGCTATTTCTAATCTATATTTTGATTCTTTAGCATAATCTTCTGCATTATATAAAGGTTCAATGTGTTCATTGACACTATTAAATGTCTTATTAGTGTTTGGATTTTTGCTAAAAATAAGTTCGTATGGGCAGTAGTTGTGCGTTGTGGATGGTGTTGTATTAAAACAATCTTATAAAAAAAACCTCTTTACGAGGTAAAAGTCTAGTGACGAAAACATTTTAATGCACCAAAATTTCTGATATCCAATTTTGTGACGAATAATATTAAGTTTTACTTAAAAATTACTACAAAAAAATTTTTTTGTCACTCGGCACTGCGCAAAAAATATATATTTATTAGGTATGAAGAAATTAGCGCAATGTGCCGAGTGACAAAAAAATTTTTTTGTAGTCATTTTTAAGTAAAACTTAATATTATTCGTCACAAAATTGGATATCAGAAATTTTGGTGCATTAAAATGTTTTCGTCACTAGACTTTTACCTCGTAAAGAGGTTTTTTTTATAAGATATCAGAAATTTTGGAGTAGGATATCAAAAGTTTTGAAATTTGCAATATAATTTGACGGTACAATTTTATCAAAATCTAACAGAACTCTCAAGCTCTGGCTGCTACGACACGTTGTTGCTGCTGTCCTATTCCAATTCTAAGCAAAACGTATATATTCTGTTAACAGGTAATATCTTCCAAACACATCGAAATTTTACAAACTACAATATATTGAAAATTAGAAAAAATCATTACTTGCGTGTTCACAAAAATCGCCTTAATGTGGGAAAAAATACCTTATTTCACCTGTTGCTGTTTACCTTTTATCTTAAAAAAACACTAAAAAAACACTAAGAGCCCTTTAAAATACCTTTTCAACGATATATATATCACATCTGTAGCTTTTATCGTTTGGATGATATGGGGGTTCCAATTTTAGCGGTTTTTAGTGATTTCCCGCTAAACTAGCTATTTTTCGAAAAAGTCGAAAAACAAAAGTTTCTATATTTTTGATTATAAAATGATTTATCTGCCGCAAAAAGAATTGACCACTTGCAAGCAGTATCTTTCCACATGCGCTGCAAGCAGTGTACATACTGCATATGTACATGCAGTAGTGTAAAGGTGTAAGGTATATTCAGTTAATAGGTAATATCTTGCCCAAACGAATTTTGACAGATATGTGTTATATGTCAAAAAACGCGTTATTGAATTCTCTACAACATGCAGTATATTTAAAAGTGATTTGATGTGTAGATTTTTCTTAAATCGCCAAAATGTGGAAATAAATACCTTTTTTCACCTGTAACTGTTTACCTTTTTACTTAAAAAAAAAACTTTGAAGGTATGCCTAAAAGCCCTTCAAAACACCTTTCCAACGACATATAGAACAGATCTGTAGCTCCTATCGTTTGGATGCTATGGGGGTTTCAATTTTAGCGGTTTTTAGCGATTTCCCGCTAAACTAGCGATTTTTCGAAAAAGTCGTAGAACAAACGTTTCTAGATTTTTATCGGGAACAAGTCCTCATTCAAACTTTTAAGCTAAATCAACGCTTTGATCTATACAAACAAACAAACAAACAGACTGACTTTTCATCTCGTTTTGAAAAGGGCACCAAAAATTTCGAAATTAATTATCTTCTGAACCAGTGGTCGGATTTTGATGATCAAGGTGTCATTCGACGCGTATTTTTGATAAGTATAGTGAAAAATTATAAAAAAAATCTAAAAGGCTCCAACGGCCCCATTTGCTCCAATCATTTAAATTTTGTCCCTCCCACTTACACCTGTTTATCTCACGAACCATGTAAGTTTTCAAAAGTCTTAGTATGCACATTTTTAAGTTAGATTGATACCTTTCGATCGGTATATAATTCGACCCGATCGGACAGTCATAGCAAATTTTCCATTCTTCCTGTGTATATATGCTAGTCGCCTTTCGCACCCTTCATGCTGCTTTCGTCACTAGCGCGGACTGCCGTCCGCAGTGATAAACAAAATATTGTAGCCAAGTATCCCAGTCAGTTTTATCAACTGATATGTAGGAACGAATGAATTCGTTGAATGTTCTATGGCTTCGCTCTACTGTACCCAAGGTCTGGTGGTGGTGTGCTGTTGAAGTTATGTTTTTGATACCGAGGTATTTACATAAATCTTCTATAACTGAGTTTGTGAGGCGGCGTTAGGGACACGCCGTCCCACAGCTATCGTTGTTAACATTTATTTAATAATACCGCGCATTGGAGCGCTTTGTTACCATTTATTTAATTATGTCGCGCATTTGAGCGCTTTGTTTAATGTAAGATAGATTTAAGGAATCAATGTGGAAAATATCATTAAAATGCGCATGGAGCGCCCTAAACTAAGTTAGTCATTATGTTTCTTAAGCTAGCGGTTAGGCTTTGAATTTGAATTTGAATGCAACGGTCGCCATCGCAGGCATGCATGCGAATTATGGAATTGGAGGATGCGTTTATTAAAAAATAATTATTTCGGCGAAGTGCACGACGTAGTACAAAAACACGACAGTTATATTTCAGTGGCTAGAATCAACTAACTAACTCTTTATTCAAAATGTATAAATGAAAGCTTTTACATAAAAGTGCTGATTAACTTATGCTACGTACATGTGTCTCCATATCTATTTGTATTGGTATAATTATTTGGAATTCAATGCATATTCCATGATTATGCTGATTAGACTTATTTGACATACATGTGTTTTAGTATATATTCGTGTTGGTACAATTAATTGGAATTAGGTGTATTGTATTTGTGATTCGGTTGCTAAACCGGATGTTTTCGTCTTTAAAAGAGGTTATTAAACTCGTGTTGAGAAATCACTTATTAAGCATTTAACGAGTTCAATAGCTCTTGTACTTTCTGGCTAATTGGGGTTTGTAGACTGTCTGGTTTTATATTATGTTCTGGGAATGGAGTGGACTTATACATAACTTCTCCCCCCTTTAGAAAAGAATTCTCCTGAATTCTATTACTATTAAGCTGGACTTTAATTTTCTTGTGTTTTAACATAATGACAGTTATTAATATAATTATTATTAAAATTACTGCGATATTAAATGAATAGGTTATGTTTTTATGTGTCTTTAAGTTTTTTATGTTTATCCAGTTAATTTTGTAATTTTCTAGTATGTTTTCAAATGTTATTTGTTTAGTAAAATTTTGTATTTGTTTCTTTTTTTCATAAAGTGTTCTTTCGTTTTCTATTTCGAAAGTGTTTGTAAAATAGTTGTCGTCTATACCTATTGTACAATTTGCAAAATGTAATAATGTATTATTTGTAACTTGTACTTTTTCGTTGATACAATTTTGATATAATGTTTCGTTATTGGCATTTTTGATTACTATGGTTTCTTCGTCTAATTCTAATATTTCCATTTCTTTTTGTTGTACCAATTTACAATTTTTCTTAAATATACAATGTTTGCTTATTTTCATTTCTTTTAGTTTTTTGTTTGTTTCATATGTGTAGGTTACATTTTTATAATTAAATATTAATTCTGATTTATAATCTATTTCTAATTTTTTCTCATTAGGTATTGGTACAATTTGTTGCACTTTAATTGTTGTAAAATTTTTGGGAATTTCTATTGCGAATATTAATAGATTATTAGTAAACAATGCTGTAGTTAACTTGATATGATTTAGTTTGTTGAAGTTAATGTTGTATTTCTTTATCTCACTATCCGTTAATATGCTAGGGTGTAATATATTGTACCTAGCCGATGCTACGTTATCTTGTAGATGTTCTATCTTATTTCTTATTAACTGAATTTTTATTTGCTGATCGTAATACAAGTTCTCCTGATATCTATTATTTTCGTATTTTCCAATTGCGTTTAATTGATTTTCAATTGCTTTTCTGTCTGCCTTTATTATTTGCTTGATGTATTGAATTGTATCATTAAAGTATGTATTAATATAAATTTGTTTATTCAATAATTCGTTAGTTTCTTGCATATTTTCTTTGAATTTTGATAGATGATTTTCTATTACTTTTCTGTCCTCTTCGTCCATGGTACCGAACATCCATTTTGCTCCACTACCAATTGCATTAACTAGTCCTCGTCTTTTACGTGTGTAGTTTCCGTATAATGTGTAAAGTTTATGTTTTGTTTCTGTCAATTGTGTTTGTAGTATATGTTTGTTGTCGTTGTTTATCATTAATATGTTGTTTTCTAGGTCACTTAGAATGTTATCGATGTCTTTTAAATTTATTATGTGTATTATTATGTCCGTTGCTGTAACTATGTCTTGATCTTTCATCTCTATTTGTGCATACCCGTCTTGATCAAGTATTTGCTGGGTTGTCAGCGTTCCTGGTATCGTTTTCATTGTCGTCAGTATTAATATTATCATCATTAACATCTTCTGAAAATTTGTAAGTTCGTTTTATATTTGTCGGGTCAATATTCTTCAATTTAGCTTTTCTATATTTCGGGGCTTCCTTATGTCTAACTGCCTTATAATTCTTTATAAACCCTTCTTCTCGTTTTTCCTCATAATTTTCTCTGTTGTTGTTGTGTTTTTCTAACATTTTTTGTTTAGTATTTTCTATATTTTCCTTAATTTTTGTCAAGTCTACCTTATTGTTCTGGGCTTCGTTAGGAGTACATTTAATTGTAGAGTGATATCTGTTATTATAGTTTCTCACGGCTTTTTGCATTATCTGTTTTACTGTCATGTTTGATACTTCTGTTTTATATATTACTCTAAATTTTTCTGCTACTGAGTTATGTAACCTTTCTATGTCCGAGTTTCCTGTGTGACTATTTGGTTTAGTAAGATGTAATTCTATTCCTTCTTGCGATAATAATTCTTTAATTCTGACAGAGTTAAACTCATTGTCAGCTATAATTTTATCTGGTCTTCCTATCTTTGTGAAATGTTCTTCTAGTTGCTCTACTATGGTAATGTGGTTTCTATCGTTTAGTATATATGCTGCTGCAAACTTGGAAAATTTGTCTATAACTGTTAGAAAGTGCGTATTTTTCACTACATATGTATCTATATGAACAATTTGGTTCTTATCTGATGGGGTTTCTGTTTTCTTGAACTTGTTTTTAATAGGATTCCTATCATATTTAATTTCTTTGCACCAATCACATTGGTTAATAACCACTTGCACTAATTCTAGCAATTTTGGGTAATATATTCTGTTTTTAATTTGATTGTATGTTTCTTGAATACCTGAATGCATACTTTCTCTCACGTGGTAAAATGATATCTGTTTCACTGCTTCCGTTTCGGATTCGATGTCTTGTGCTCTGAGTGTGCATTTTATGAATTCTACCTGCTTGTCGTTGGAAAACATTTCTATTAATTTTTCTTGAACTATATTGTATTCATGATCTGGTAATTCCGAGTATATTCCTATTTTTCCTTTGTTTATATATCTCTTAAAAATTTCCCCCATTGTTGAAAAATCGTGTTTTGCTATGAATATTATTCTTTTATTATTTACTGTTTTATATTCTTCTGTCTTGCAATTTGTAATAATTATCTGCGTTTTATATTTATTAACTAATTCCTCTTTTATAAAAAAATGATCGTGTAAGTTTTCTTCTGCTGAGTGTATTGTCGCTATTGATGTATTATCTTCTTCGTCTTCCATGTTTGCTATCGTATTTATACTTGATTCTTTGTCGTTATTTTCGTTATAAGTGTAGTCGTTGTCTTCAAGTCTACTTAGAAAGTCAGCTACTCTATTTTCCTTTCCTTTTAAATAATCAATCTCGAATTGGTACTCTCCTAGTTTCAATAACCATCTTTGATGTCTAGGTGAAATGTCTTTCCCTTTATGTTTCGAATGTAAGAATTTTATAGGTTGGTGATCTGTTAGTATTTTAAACTTTCTTCCATACAAATATGGTCTAAAGTAATTTACACTCCAAAGAATTGCCAAAAATTCTTTGTCGGTTGCCGAATAATTTTTTTCGTGATTATTTAATGTTCTAGATGCATAGCAAATTGGGTGTCCTTCTTGGGATAAAACTGCCCCTATTGCATAGTTCGACGCGTCTGTCGTAAGAGTAAATAATTTTTCGAAATTTGGAAATCTAAGAATTGGGTGTGAGCTGATCATATGTTTTAATTTTTCGAATGCCTCGACGTAAGTCGGATCTTTTGAATTAATTTTTACATTTTTCTTTAAATATTTTGTTATTGGTTGTGCTACTTTAGCGTAGTCTTTAATAAATTTCCTATAGTAACCCGTTATTCCTAAAAAACTTTTTATCTGTTTTTCCGTCCGGGGTAGTATCAATTTTTCTATAATCGCGATTTTATTGGGATTTGGCTTAATGCCTTCTTTTGTCAAGATGTGTCCTAATAATTCTGTCTCTCTTTTCATAAAATTGCATTTATCTATTTGAATTTTTAAATTTTTTTCTTCAAGAATTTGGAAGATTTCTTTGATTGCCTGAATATGTTCTTTTAATGAAGTGCTAAAAATTAGTATATCGTCTAGATATACGACACATTTTTTATTTATGTGGTCCCTCAAAATTTCATTCATCAGCCTTTGAAAAGTGGCTGGGGCATTTTTTAACCCGAATGGCATTCTTATAAACTCATATAAGCCGTGTGGCGTTACGAATGCTGTCTTCTTCCTATCTTCTTCCTTAACCAATATCTGATGATATCCCTTTGCTAAGTCTAATGTCGTGAAGTATTGTGCTCTTCCGAGTTTGTCTAAAATTGAGTCGATGTTTGGGATCGGGAACTTGTCATCTATGGTTATTTCATTCAACTTTCTATAATCAATTACAATTCGATATTTTTTTTTGCCTGAGTTGTCCATTTTTTTCGGTATTACTATCAGAGGACTTGAATATCTTGAATTACTTTTTCTTATTATCCCTTGTTCTGTCATTTCTTTTATTTGTCTCCTTACTTCTTCCTCATGTTGTGGTGGATACCTGTAAAGTTTTGAATTTAGTTGTTCGTCTGTGGTTGTCCGTATTTCGTGTTCGATTTCTGTCGTACTCGTCAATATGTCTCCTTCTTTAAAAAATAGTTCACTGTACAGTTGTAAAATAAGTTCAATTTCTTTCCGTTCTTCTTTATTTAAATGTTCTAAGTCTAGGTTACCGAGGTTTCCTTCCTTACTTTCTAATGTACATACTTCCTTGTACTGATATGGGTTATTGATGATTGAATTTTCTTTATGATTTAATGTTAAGATTTTTTTTTCGATGTTGATAAAAGCGTTTAGAAAATTGAGGAGGTCTATTCCTATGATGAAACTATATTTCCTTCCTGTTAGTGGGGCTACTTTCCATCGTACCCTTGCGTTATTTGGTAAATTAAATTCTCTTGGTGCTGTTGTGTGTATTTCGTACTGTATTACGTCTCTGCTGTTTATCGTGCTGTATGGTATTGGTCTGTTCAATTTAATTTGTCTGTAACTGTTTATTTGATCGTTCACCAAGCTTAAGGTGGCTCCCGTATCTATTAACGCTACGTATTTTTCCTTATTTATGTTAAGTTCTATTAATGGTAGGCATTCCGAGGCTGCTTCGTAAAAAAAACGGCATTATTAACCTCTGCCTGTTGTTCGTAATAGTGGTTTGAATCGTTGTTTTGGTCGTTGATGTATTCGTTGTAATCGTCATTTTGATATTGGTCATCCCTACTCTTGGTCTGGTCAGTTTCTAAATTATCTATTTCCATGGGTACTGCATTACCTGGTTTATACTGCCTAGTTTGTTGCGAGCCTGTTTGTTGATAATTTTGTCTACTTTGTCCTGAGTTGTTGCTTCGTACGTTTTGCTGTACATTATTTTGTCTAAATTGCCCTGAATTGTTATTTCGGTAATTATGTTGCTGGTTCTTATTAGTTTGGTTCCAATCTTGAGTTTCTGGAACTTGCTGATTATTCTGATAAGTGTTTCTATAGTTTTGCTGTTGGTTATTATTCTGATTAACATTCCTATAGTTCTGTTGTTGTTGCATATTTTGATTATTATTTCCCTGATTTCTGTTATTCGGCCCTGCCTCTGAATTATTTCTGTTGGGTCTGGCTTTTCTATATTGATATCTAATACAACTGTTCTCATATCTGCGTAACATCATTGTTTTCAATATTGCGCCTAATTCTTTCTCTTCATAAATTTTGTCTAGTAGTGTTCCTTGTGTCATTTCTTTTACTGTATTGACTAATAAGCTTTCGATATTACTTAGATCTATAAAGTTGTCGTACTTATGATAAACTATTAGCTCATCTGTTTTATATTTTATATTTTGTATTTCCACAGCTAGTTCGCTCACCGTATTCACTTTTAAATCGCAGATTCTTCGGTAGAGTTGGTGTGGTTCCGTGTCCGGTCTGTACCTCAATTTTAAAGTTGCTTTTATCAGCTCCCAGTTGTCGGGTTCCGGTACGTTGATCACTACATCCTTTGCCTGTCCTTGAATCGTCCTATAGAAAATGGTCCGTGTGGCTTCTCGCTTCAATTCCGGGTCTTGTATTGACGAGAGTAAATATTCCACGCTGCTGAAGAATGAATTTATCGAGATGTCCCCTGTTCCCGTGAACGTGGCAAGGTGACTAATTGTTTTGAACAGTCGTCCTTGCTGTGCTGTACTAGTGTTGTTGGTCTGAAGTTGTACATAAGCTTGCCGTAACTGTTCCAGCTGCTGTTCTCTCATAGCCAGTTGCTCTAACAGGTCTGCCTGTGGCATTGTTGGGTTCTCGTGAGCCATTCTTGTTTTGTCGAAATTCGCTAGTCTTTGCTGCTTTCTTGACGCCAGAATTTTAATTTTTATTTATTATTGCACTACACTGATTTTTAGTTAAAACTGATTTTTAGTTTTATTTGTGCAAGAGTTGATTCCGTTTTGTACACTGTACTGATTTGTAGGTAAACTGATTTTTAGTTAAAACTGATTTTTAGTTTTCGTCGGCCAATAAATGTTAATTATTTTTATTTTCTTTCGCACTCAGTTTTCCTTAATTTATTTATTTGGTTCGAATGCTATCGCTGGATCCTCTTTAACGAAAAAGGATCCTACCGGCTGCGCCAATTATGGAATTTGGAGGATGCGTTTATTAAAAAATAATTATTTCGGCGAAGTGCACGACGTAGTACAAAAACACGACAGTTATATTTCAGTGGCTAGAATCAACTAACTAACTCTTTATTCAAAATGTATAAATGAAAGCTTTTACATAAAAGTGCTGATTAACTTATGCTACGTACATGTGTCTCCATATCTATTTGTATTGGTATAATTATTTGGAATTCAATGCATATTCCATGATTATGCTGATTAGACTTATTTGACATACATGTGTTTTAGTATATATTCGTGTTGGTACAATTAATTGGAATTAGGTGTATTGTATTTGTGATTCGGTTGCTAAACCGGATGTTTTCGTCTTTAAAAGAGTTTATTAAACTCGTGTTGAGAAATCACTTATTAAGCATTTAACGAGTTCAATAGCTCTTGTACTTTCTGGCTAATTGGGGTTTGTAGACTGTCTGGTTTTATATTATGTTCTGGGAATGGAGTGGACTTATACATAACTTGCGTTAGTGATCGGTTGCACAACACTGCCGAACGCAGCGCCTCTTCACCTCGTTGTGAAAGAGCGAAAGCTCCGAGGTGAAGAGAGCAAAAACTGTGGTGAGTTGTGCTGCCGACACTAGCGCATGGCTTAGCAATGAGCGGTTGAGTTACTTTGTGATCGAGAGCGAAAAGGAACAGACGTCGCGAACTGGCGCGTCTGCAGGAAAAACTAAATCGTAAGTGTAGAAAAGAGTAGACAAGTGCAGCAGGGTACGCGTAGTTTAACCTAACCTTAAATAACTTAACACGTGAATAAACTGTAGCTTTATCAAAGAAATCTCTAGTTTTCTCTGTAGTTAAATACTAACAGTAGCAAGCGGTCGCATTCTTGGACGAGGGTAATCCCGTCCGCTGTGGGTGATAATCCCGGCAAGAATCCCGCTACTACATTCTTTTCCCTTGTAGTTAGATACCACCATTGACAAGCGGTCGCATTCTAGACAAGGGCAATCCTGTCCGCCGTGGGTAAAAATCCCGGCAAGAATCCCGCTGTTACTGGTGGTACTCACTAACCGTGGTGGTCGGACGAGGGATCGATCCCGTCGGCCGTGGGAAGAATCCCGGCCAGACCCCAAGTAGTTGTATTGTGCTGCACGTGGGGCCGGTGGAACACCGGGGCGTATACCCTGTGCCGCTCCCTGGCCGCGTTGCTTCACATCATAGTTGTACGTACGTACGTAGTTATTCTCTCTTTCCTAGCGAACATTTCCCTCCTCTTTATCCCCGCGTCCAGCGAAACTTACAAATTTCTTGTAAGTTCTGGCCCTGGCAGACTGAGTCTGCACCCCGGCTGGAAACTCCCTTACAAGTGGCGCCCGAGCAGGGACGCTGGAGGTTCAAAAGGGGCGTGGCATAAAAGTGGCATAAAGCCCCACGATTATGCCCAAATAAATGTTCGCAGGAATAGAGTATGTATTAACCGAAGTAGTGGTCATAGTCGCGTATACCCTGCCATACTCTGCATTTTACTTTTCTGCATTGCGAAATAGTCGCATGTGAAAAGTAAAATGCAGAAGGGCCCGAAAACCAACGGGACACTCACATACACACAAACACGCCAAGCGAAACCGAAAAGTGCGCCGCGCAGTCGGTAACGGCAGCAGAGACGCCGTCGCGAGCCAAGCACGCGCCGTCGCGAGTATAAACGTTTAATTCTTCGCTCTGCCGAGAGAGCCAGCGTCGCAGTCAACGTCGTGAGCGAGAGCGTCGCTGCTCTGCCAAGAAAACGGGCGAACACGCGTCGCTGCTCTGCCGAGAAAACGGGCGAACGAGCGTCGCTGCTCTGCCAAGAAAACGGGCGAACGAGCGTCGCAGCAGCCAACGAAAAATGGCTGCGCAACAGTGACTTATAAAAGTGAAGTAAAGGAAAAAAAAAAAACAGTGATGAGCAAAAGTGACATAAAGAGACAAGTGAGGAGCAGTGGCTTTTGTGTGAGTGAAAAATTTTCCTTTGCTTAGGCAAATCGAAATGAATTTAAAATAAAAAAAGGAAAGCAAACAGATTCGAACCTTTTTTTTTGTTTGCTGCAATTTCTATCTTTTTTTTTTGTTGGTTGTTGCCGTGGACCAAATCAAAACGAAAATTAAGCCGAAAACTAAAAAAAAAAAAAAAAAACTAAAAGAAAAAGCTGTGATTAATAAAACAAAATAAACAAAGTTAGTGCAGTGGATGTTTTTTTTATTTTTTTTTTTTGTGAACGGAGTAAAATACAGAATCAACTGTGACCATGGTCGATACAGGTGAGTCAAAGAATCCGGGAGTGGGCGTCCGTTGGGTTCACCAACGGCGTAAAGAGGAGTTGGTGGCCATAGCCCTTGAGTTCGGCTTGAGTAGTGAGGGCCTTGTGGAGGACTTACGGAAACGGCTCTGCGCCTTCATCCAAGCGGGCAACCACTCTCCCGAGTCGCGGGCTCGGCTAGCCGCTCTCGAGGCGCAGCGCCTTAAAATGTTGGAACTCCCAGCCGAAGTCGGGGAAACGAGCTTAGGGGGGCAGAGCCCCCATAGATCCGAGCCGGATCTTGGAAATGCGCAAATACGCGATGTAGTGCAATCTCGCGCAAGCTCAGCGGGCAAGCCAGAGGCTGCGGCGGCACCCGCGATTGGGTTGGATCGGGCGGGTCAAGACTGGGGAAACAGGCGACGAGATGTTCCGGGGTTTCGAGAATCCCCACGACCAATCCACTACCGGGTCGTCGGTGGAGGCCAGGCCGCCTCGGGGGGTGGCTGAACAGGTGCGCAAGTGGGGTATGAAGTATGACGGGCACTCGGATCCTTTAGAGTTCTTGGAACTGTTGGAGGAACGGGCAATAACTTATGGCATCGTCCTCGACCGCATGCCTCGTGCCGTCAGCGAAATATTTGTAGACAGAGCAGCTCGCTGGTTCCTGACTAGCGGGTTGAGAGATGTGACCTGGGCGGAGTTCAAGAGCGGATTTTTGGAGTTCTTTTTGCCTCCACAATATTTCGAGCGCCTCGAGGATCAGATCAGATCCCGCCGGCAGCGCGAGGGTGAGGGATTCAAAGATTACCTCATCGACATTCGAGCGCTAATGCACTACGCGGGGTACAGTGCTACACAAATATTGCGTCGAGTTTACGAGAATGCTGCCCCGGAGTACAAGTTATATGTACGTCGGCAAGATTTCTCAACCTTGAACCAACTGACTCAGATGGCCGCCGAATATGAGAGTGTGAAGGGGCAGAAGGCGGCATCCGCCGGGAGATTACAGAATTCCAGTCCGGCACTTGGCGGAAAGCCCCACAATCCATTCCGGGCCTCACCAGAGGTCGCCAGGGCTCCAGCTGTGGGCATTCCCGCCTTACCAGCCCCGGGCGATGCGGCCAACCAGATGATAACTCAGAGCGCTGGGTCTGGGTTTAATTCACGCCGCGCCTGTCATCGGTGCGCACAGGAGGGCCATTTTGCGAAAGATTGTACGAATGCTTGGGTGGAATTTTGTAGGCAATGCGGGCAGCGTGGGCGAAACACCCAGAACTGTTGTGGTTCCAGGAATGCGGGAAACGATCAGTGGCGTTCCCTAGGTCAGGGTCAGGGCAACGCCGATACTCCCGCGACCCGGCAGTAAGGTGTCCCCTCGTCGTGGAAGGCGGTCGAATCGTCGCCACCGTAGAAGTCGATGGGAAGGCCATGACGGCTACCCTCGACACGGGGGCGACTCGCAGTTTTATAAGCGAAGACTGCGTGCGCCGGAGGGCGATTCAGGGGGAAACGCAGATTGTGCAGACCCGGATTCGACTGGCCGATGGTTCCACGTTGGAGGTGGGGAGGCTATTGCGGGTTGACGTGGGCATGGCAGGGAAGGTGGTAAACATGCCCATGTTGATAATGCCTTCCTTAATGGACCATATCCTCCTCGGCATGGATTTTCTATGCGCGATGGGAGCGACTGTGCGTTGTGGGAACGCAGAATTAGTGTTGGGAACGGCCGCCGAGCCTGCGGGGCCAGCCGGAAGAGCCGGAGAGCCGCCGAAAGGAATCCCGCCGGGTGGAGAGAGAAGGCCCCCACGGCGTCGGAAGAGGAGGCGTGCCCGAAAGGCGTCAGTATCCAGTCGTCGGCCGACTTCGATACAGGACGGAACAAACGAGGAGTCAAGGACGGAAACAGCACGGTTAGACTCTAACCTCGCGGCTTCGATAGCCGAAAACGAGGCGAATGCCTCCGGGAGTTTTCAAGCGAAATATAGAGAAGTGGCACCGCTAGAAACGTTGCCACAGGTAGGAGGTCAGCCACGTTTCGTTAGATCAGCATCCCCATCGGGGCGGGCGATGGTGGAAGACATGGAGAACGGGGAAGATGAATCCCCAGCCGAGGAGGCGGAGTGGCCAGAGGATTTGGAACCCGAACTGAAGGGATTCCTGGAAGCAGAGCTGGCCCTCTTCGAGGGATTACATGGTGTGTCCCACATTGCTGAGCATTCAATCCGGTTGAAGGATGATAAGCCTTTGAAACAGAGGTACTATCCTAAAAACCCGGCAATGCAGAGGGTGATCGACGAACAGGTAAACGAGCTGATCCAGGCAGGTGCAATTGAGCCGTCGCGTAGTCCGCATAGCGCCCCTATAGTTCTAGTCAAGAAGAAGACTGGGGACTGGCGCATGTGTATAGATTACCGACAGCTCAATGCGCACTCTATTCCAGATGCTTATCCTGTCCCTCGGATTAATCACATTCTCGAGAGGTTGCGACATGCAAAATTCATTCTAACTCTCTCTCTGTTTAGACGTGTTTTTGTGTGCTCCGTGAAAGTTCTTGTTTTAGTGCATTTCTAACACGTAATTATTATATTAAATTTGTCTTGTTGTGATATCTACACTTTTGGTGTTCTGTTGGTGCTTTTATTGTGCAAAAACAGTGATTGTTTCAATAATTACACCAAGTTTGTTTGTGTTTTCAACTTGTGCAAAGTATTTTTGTTTTTGTTCTTATTGCTTTCATCTCTCTTATTCTGTCTATTAGATCAGCTGTACATCGATTGTGCTTGGGCAATTAACAGCTGTTAACTTGCTCTCTCGCTCTCAGTGTCGCTCTCTGTGCTCTCATCAATAATCTGTTGAAGCGCTTACCAGTACCAATACGCTCTCGCATATTTTCATCTCTTGCTTTGTGCTTGCTTTCTGCACTTTAAGCGGCCGTTTGTGACCAAGCGTTGTTATTGTTCTGCATTTTTCTTTTCATTTCGTTTATCATTCCCCTAAAGTATTTCATAGTCGACTATAAAATACCCTTTTTTATTATGTCGTCCGATTTAGTGTGTTTTTTTAACAAGTGTCATGGACCTGACCCCAAGCAAGAATTTATTTCTTGCTTCTTTTGTGACCGGACTTTTCACTTGAAATGTGCTGGTATAACGGTTAAAGTCAGAGATTGTCTTGAGAAGAACAATGGTTTGAGATGGCGCTGTGATACTTGCCGGGACATTGAGGTGCAAGTTCGTAAATATATGGAGCGAACTAGAGATAGTTTTAAGGACTTGTCTAAAATTTTTCACAAGGCAAATGTCCTATTTTCGGATATGGAGAACTTATTCAGTAATTCATCATTATTGAATGAGCCTCCTAAACGTAAAAAGAGTAGTTCTGCTCCGCGCCAGGCGCAGATGTCCTTTTCAATCCCGCCATCAGACCTGGGTCTGCAGCCATCAATTATTAACTCTCAGCCATCTACTTCTCAGCAAGCTATGACTGGACTAGGACCCAGCCCACCCGATAGTGCAGTTTCCGCCTCACCTGTTCCGTTTGTTCCCAATCGAGTAAAATCAAATGCCACGCCAGTTGTTAAGGCAGCCAATACTTTGACTGTCGTACCTCCTCGCATGTCTAAGCCCCTCCAAGGCGTTCCTCCTCCGGAGCCTATGAAGCATGTCTTTGTTTCTAGGCTTGCCAAAGATCAGTCCTCGTATGATGTTAAGGCTTACATCCAAAACATTATACAGGATCCTGACATTTCGGTGGATAAATTTAATTTTAATTATCCTAGGGAAATATCTTCATTTAAGATATCATGTTCGGAGAAGGTTTTTGATCAAATTTGTCATCAACACTTCTGGCCCGAACATATCTTTGTTGCTGAATACAAGGGAAATTCTACTCGAAAGAGAGATCGGGCTCCGATCTCAGGTGTTGGCTCCTCTCTACCTGCTTCATCTTCAAATGAAGCATCAAAAAACTAATTTCTTCTCTAACTCTAGCCTATCAAAATGTTCGAGGCCTTAATAGTAAACTCTCTAATCTATATCTCAATAGTCATTCTTTTGATTTTGATGTCATTTGTTTTACTGAGACCTGGCTCAAGCCTGCCACATCAGACTTTTCTATTCTTTCTTCTAAATACTCTATATATAGATGTGATCGTATAGCTCGTAAAGGTGGCGGAGTACTATTGGCCGTGGATTCTAATCTGTCCTCAGAACCGATTTCAACTACATTAAATTCTGATATTGAGTTTATTTGTGTGAAAGTTTCTTTTCTTAAATTTTCAATTTATTTTTCTTGTTCTTATATTCCACCCCTTTCTGATATCACTTTATACGATAGTCACCTGACTGCTATTAAATTTATATCATCTCTACTTTCT
This sequence comes from Drosophila limbata, assembly GCA_963924055.1. Lineage (NCBI taxonomy): Eukaryota > Metazoa > Arthropoda > Insecta > Diptera > Drosophilidae > Drosophila > Drosophila limbata. Next base: position 1,506,956 of record CAWUOW010000172.1, read on the forward strand.
GATACTGACATGCTCTTTGTCTTAGGTGATTTTAATCTTTCAGATGTTCGATGGTTTTCCTCAAACGACTCGCATTCACTTTTTCCTGATAGCTCTCATGAATTTATTGACGGTCTTTCTGAGCTTTCTTTGGTGCAAATCAATCCTGTGTGCAATTCTATCAACAGGACACTTGACCTGTTATTCGTATTGGACTCTACCAATAGCATTGTATACAGGATTGGTCCATTGGTTATTCCGGAAGACCCTTACCACCCAACTCTAAACGCATGCATTAATTTACCTTTGTGGCCTGTTTTTCTATCTTCTCAGCCACTTGAGCGAGTACGGAGTTTTAGTAAAACTGATTTTAATAAGTTAAACAGTCTAATTTCATGTTCTGATTGGTCTCAACTATACACATGTTCTAACTTGGATAATGCCATTAAGCTTTTTTATAATACTCTTATCTCTTTTTTTGACATCTGTGTTCCACTTGCATCACCAATTAGTTGCAATAGACCTCCTTGGTTCTCTAGAGAATTATCACATTTAAAAAATGTGAAATCCAAGCAATTTAAAAAATATAAAAAAAATCTGGAAATCCTTATGATTTCTCTCGATATTTAATTACCTGCTCTAGCTTTCTAGATCTTAACTCACAATGTTATAATAATTACTTGCAACGTTGTAAGCTTGAATTCTCTAAAGATCCGAAACAATTCTACAAATTCGTAAACTCTAAACGCAAAGCCGCATCATTACCATCTTCTGTTGTCTTCAACGATATTCAAGCTAATACTGATCAATCCATAGCAGATTTGTTTGCTGACTTTTTCCAAACTACATATTCTACGAGTAGTCTCCGTGTTGGCCAGCCTTACCCGTATAGGTTAAGCTGTTCTAACTGTATTTACAGCAATCACAGAAAGCTCGCTTCTTTGCGATCTTAAATTGATTAAGCCAGTGCACGCACCAGGTCCCGATGGGGTGCCTGCTTCTGTTCTTAAGTACTGTGCAGAATCTTTATGTAGACCATTACATAAGTTGTTAACTTTGTCCGTAGATTCCTCCTCTTTCCCAGCGCTATGGAAAGATTCTTATTTTATCCCTCTTCATAAAAAGGGTATTAAGTCCGATGTTCAGAACTATAGAGGTATCTCCAAGTTGTCTGCTATTCCGAAGATGTTTGAGAAAATTATAACCTCTCATCTTCAACATTTATGTAGCTCTATTATCTCACCTACTCAACACGGGTTTATGAGATGTAGATCTACAACCACTAACCTACTTGAGTTCACTTCCCTAGTGATTAAAGGGTTCAAGAAAAAGATGCAAACTGATGTTATTTACACTGATTTTAGTAAAGCTTTTGATTCTGTAAACCACTCTCTACTCACTCATAAGCTTGATCTTCTTGGTTTTCCGTACAATCTTCTTCTTTGGATTTCAAATTATTTAAGTAACAGAACACAAAGAGTTATTTTTAAAAATTCATTTTCAAAGTCAGTTAAAGTTACTTCTGGAGTACCGCAAGGTAGTCATCTTGGTCCACTACTCTTCACGTTATTTATAAATGATCTTCCATCTATACTATCTCACTCCCATGCAATCATGTATGCGGATGATGTCAAGCTTTGTTTATCGTATAGCGATCCTTCTTCTATTAGTCTCTTACAAGCTGACTTAAATGCTTTCCATCTTTGGTGCCAAGATAATTTATTAAATCTCAATAGTTCGAAATGTAAAGTTATGACTTTTTATAGATCTTCCCGCGTTATTTCACGGTATTCACTTAATGGCATTTTATTGGAATGCTTGAACGATTCCGAAAGATCAGTTAATGACTTGGGTATAGTTCTAGATCATAGACTGAAATTTGATAAGCATATCGCGATAGCTGTCAATAAAGCAATGGGAGTTCTCGGGTTTATTAAGCGATGGTCCAAGGAATTTGATGATCCCTTTACTACTAAACTTCTTTACACGTCTCTTGTTCGTCCGATTCTTGAGTATGGATCATGTGTGTGGTCTCCTCAATATGAATCCCATCGTGCCAGGATAGAGTCGGTTCAAAAACAATTTTTAATTTTTGCTTTACGTGGCTTGAGTTGGAACTCAGAAATTCAGTTGCCTTCATATTCTAGTAGGCTTCTCTTACTCAATCTTCCCTCTCTTAATAACCGTAGAATTATGCTTGGAGTAATGTTCATCCACAAATTACTGCACGGTCACATAGACTCGGCTAATTTGTTGGATGAAATAACCTTTAACGTACCCTTTAGAGTAACTCGAACCTTTAATCCTTTACATCTTTCACGTTGTTCCACTAACTGGGAGCTTCACGAACCTCTTCGTACTCTGTGTGCAGATTATAATAGTCTGTACCGTACGATTAGTTTCGAGTGTTCTCCGCTCTCTATTAAAGCCTCTATATTATCTTGTTTAACTAGTCTAACAAACTAACTGTTTATTAATACTATTTTGGTCTGATTGGGTTTTTCTGGGTTTTCCCCAATCCTAGCAACAAATGTTGGGCCAATCATTTTCTTTCTCATTTTAAATTCCCCAGAGTTTTTAATTCTAACTTATATTGTAATTTAAATATATATATATATACTATTTTTAACTTTAATGTTATATTTTTAAATTAATTGTTATGTCGGCTGCTTTTAGCCTGACAATAAATAAATAAATAAATAAATAAATAAATAAATAAATGCTCGCTTCATATCCACTTTGGATCTGAAGCAGGGGTACTGGCAAATCCCGATGGCCGCCGATAGTAGGGAATGTACGGCATTTACAGTGCCTGGTCGAGGACTATATCAGTGGCGGGTGATGCCATTCGGCTTGCATTCCGCCTGCGCTACATTCCAGCGGGCGCTCGACACGGTGATCGGGCCGGAGATGGAGCCTCACGCGTTTGCCTACCTGGACGACATCGTTGTTATAGGAGCCACCAAGGAACAACATATAGCCATCTTAAGGGAGGTATTCCGCCGACTGAGAGCGGCTAACCTCAAACTGAACCGGAAAAAGAGCAGCTTCTTCCGGAAACGGTTGGTGTACCTCGGCCACGTGATTAGTGGAGAAGGAATCTGCACGGATCCGGAGAAGGTGGAAGCTATCCAAAATCTAAAAGCGCCGGCCAACTGCAAGGAGTTACGACAGTGCCTGGGGATGGCCTCGTGGTATCGACGATTCGTACCTAACTTCGCGACCCTGGTACAACCGATGACGGAACTGCTCAAGAAGGGTCGAAAATGGTCCTGGGGCGAGGAACAAGAGAAAGCGCTCTGTCAGCTAAAGGAGAAGTTAACTACGGCTCCAGTACTAGCATGCCCGGATTTCTCCGCCCGATTCGTTCTACAAACTGACGCCAGCGATTATGGGCTCGGCGCTGTGCTGACCCAGACGGTCGACGGGCAGGAGCGAGTGATCGCGTACGCCAGCCGAAAGCTACTCAAAGCAGAGATGAATTATTCCGCCACCGAAAAGGAGTGCCTGGCGATTGTCTGGTCCATTAGGAAGCTGCAGTGCTACCTCGAAGGGTATCATTTCGACGTGGTGACAGATCACCTGGCCCTCAAGTGGTTAAACTCGATAGAGAGTCCCACGGGTCGAATCGCTCGCTGGGCTTTAGAACTGCAGCAGTTCCAATTCGACGTTCATTACCGGCGAGGTAAACTCAACGTGGTAGCGGATGCCCTCTCGCGGCATCCCCTGGGAGTCTGTCAGCAAGCCGTGGAGGCAGAGGCCATGTGCAAATGGACGGAAAACATGCGAGCGAGGATCGCCGAAGAACCAGAAAAATTCCCGGACTACATCGAGGAAAATGGACAGCTCTATCGAAACTTGGGGCACCGGGCCGATGATGAAGATTTCATTCCCTGGAAACTTTGCGTTCCCAGTGGTCAGAGGAAGAGAGTCCTACGGGAGTGTCATGATGCTCCCACGGCCGGACACCAGGGCGTGAGGAAGACGGTGTCCCTGTCGCAACGGTATTACTGGCCAGGTATGTTTCGGGATGCCGCCCGATATGTAAAATGCTGCGAAGTTTGCCAGAAGTACAAGTGTGAGCAGCGGAAACCGGCTGGTCAAATGCTGACAAGGCAAGTATCTGAGCCAATGGCTGTGTTGTGTGCCGACTTTATGGGCCCCCTCCCCCGCTCAAAGCGCGGAAACACTATGCTGCTAGTGTTCCACGATGCGTTTTCGAAGTGGGTGGAACTGGTGCCCCTCAAAAGAGCAACCGCAGCTCATCTGCAAACGGCTTTCCGAGAGCGGATTCTGAGTAGATTTGGGGTTCCTAAGAAGTTCGTCTGCGATAACGGAGTGCAGTTCGCGAGCCGGAACTTCCAGGTATTCATGAACTTCCTAGGTATTGAGATTCAACACACTGCTCCTTACTGTCCCCAAGAGAACCCGACGGAGAGGGCAAACCGTACGGTAAAGACGATGATAGCGCAATTTATCGAGGGCCATCAGAGTTCATGGGATGAACTACTGCCCGAGATATCGCTGGCGGTCAATTCTAGTGTGGCGGATTCTACGGGGTTTAGTCCGGCGTTCTTAATGCAGGGGCGAGAGCCCCGTCTTCCCGCCGCTTTGTATGACGAGGTTACTCCTGGGTCAGCGACTAGCGCTTTAGACCCAAAGGAGAAGGAAGGCAGGCTGAAAGAAATTTTTGATATCGTTCGCAGCAACCTACAGCGGGCTTCGAAGGACCAGGGCCGGCACTATAACCTGCGCAGACGAGAATGGCGGCCGTCATTGGGATCCATGGTGCTGCTGCGGCAACATCAACTCTCCAACGCCGCCAAGGGCTTCGCCGCAAAGCTAGCGCCAAAGTTTGACGGGCCTTACAAGGTCATCAAGTTTATTTCCCCCAATATCGTGCGTCTCGCACGCGAGGGCGAGCGCAGGAGAAGGGTGGCCAATGTCATGCCACTAAAGCCGTTTTACCAAGAAGGAGACGTTGACGACGAGGGAGACCTTGCGGATGGGGCTGGTGAGACGAGACCAGTAGGGAGTAAGAATGTCTCCGACCCGTAATCCTGGGGCCCTGTTCCCCGTCGTTCCTTTATTATAATTTTCTTCTATCGTAATCTGTAGTAATTTAACTCAAAATAACGTTCCGTAGTATGTTAGCTGCACTGGTAGAATAGTAGTTCATAAGCAGGTTGATAAGATATAATTAAATAATCTAAGTTCACAGAAATCAGATCAAATCATGGAGGAGGAAATCATCGTAATCAGTGATGAGGACTGCGAGAGCAGCGCAGCAGAGCAGGAGGGTGCGGACAGCGACGCCACGGAGTCTCGTCCAGGGTCGCGTGGCGACCACGAGGAGAGGGATCCCCGCCGGAGAAGACCCCATTACGGCGAGCGGAGGCGGGAGGAGCAGCCCCGGCAGTACCGACACACATTTTACCGGGGCGCGGTAAACACCGTCGACACGTACGATGGACTCGTCGTGTACACAACCCTCAAGTACAGGACGCTGTACGTCGAGGTCCCACATGCTCGGAACCCACCTAGCTACGTGGAGGAGCCCCCGTCACCCCCATCATTCCCCTCGCTGCCCGACGCCGGCTCACACTCAGAGCCGGAGGCCTCGCGAGTGGAGCACACGGTTCCCTGGCCCGAGGAGGCCTGGCGAGGAGAACGCATGGTTCCTTCGCCCGCGGAGCGCGCGGAGGAGGAGGAGTGGATGCCGGCATATGAGGAAATGCCGGACGAGCCGCATTCCACGGTCGGCGACGAGAGCGTACGATTGGAACGCCCGCCCGCCGATGAGGCCTGGTGGGTAGAGCACCCGATCCCCTCACCAGCCAGGAGCGTGACGGAGGAAGGCGAGCCGGTGCCGTGGGTCGAGAGAACACGATCCTCCAAGGCGCCCTCCAATCACACCCAGAGGCGCCGAGTGGATCATCCGGATCCCTCGGCGACCACCAGAGAAGCCATGTGCGCGGGACTACGCTCGGGCAATGAAGGAGGGACCCCCCCGTCTCTGGCAACTATCAAGACACGGCGAGTTGGAAGTGGACCCGACTAGTGTCTTCCCGCGCGTTAGTATCCGGTTTAAGCCGGGGGTGGTCACCAACACCCGCCCCGCTAGGCCCGGGAACGCTAAGCCCGCTGAACCACCATCACTCCTACGCAAGCGGCATCGCAGTCGCGGACGAGCGCGACGCAGCGGGAGCCGTCGCAAGAGAGCGAAGGGTGCTCCCCTCGAGAACGCTACCCCGCCCGTGGCAGCGGGTCGAATCGTCGCCGACGAGGCAGATCACCTTGCGGTAAAGCCGGGACCGGTGCGCGAAGCGCAGGCAGCGGAGGAGAAACAACCTTGGATGTCCCCGTCTTCAGCACCGGCCGAGCCACAGGAAGCTGCTACTGCGTCTCCAACGGAGAGCGAACTTCTGCGGGAGATGGATGACTTGCTGGAGGGGTGGGAACCCGAACTAGACGAGATGCTGGGCGAGGTGGTCGCCACATTGGAGCCGCTGATTCCCCGGGGCTGGAGGGTTTTCCCGCGCGGAACAATCCTGACTGCGCCAACCATTCAGCTGCTCCAGGCCGAGGTGAACCGGTTGGGAGGAGAGTACCGCCGGAGCAGATTCCGCGTCGTGGACGGAGAGGCGCTATATACGGTCACCATCAACGCCGCTGGAGTAGTGACGGTGACCCTTGGCGAGAATTTATTTAATTATGTCGCGCATTGGAGCGCTTTGTTTAATGTAAGATAGATTTAAGGAATCAATGTGGAAAATATCATTAAAATGCGCATGGAGCGCCCTAAACTAAGTTAGTCATTATGTTTCTTAAGCTAGCGGTTAGGCTTTGAATTTGAATTTGAATGCAACGGTCTCCATCGCAGGCATGCATGCGTTAGTGATCGGTTGCACAACACTGCCGAACGCAGCGCCTCTTCACCTCGTTGTGAAAGAGCGAAAGCTCCGAGGTGAAGAGAGCAAAAACTGTGGTGAGTTTTGCTGCCGACACTAGCGCATGGCTTAGCAATGAGCGGCTGAGTTACTTTGTGATCGAGAGCGAAAAGGAACAGACTTCGCGAACTGGCGCGTCTGCAGGAAAAACTAAATCGTAAGTGTAGAAAAGAGTAGACAAGTGCAGCAGGGTACGCGTAGTTTAACCTAACCTTAAATAACTTAACACGTGAATAAACTGTAGCTTTATCAAAGAAATCTCACGTTTTCTCTGTAGTTAAATACTAACAGTAGCAAGCGGTCGCATTCTTGGACGAGGGTAATCCCGTCCGCTGTGGGTGATAATCCCGGCAAGAATCCCGCTACTACATTCTTTTCCCTTGTAGTTAGATACCACCATTGACAAGCGGTCGCATTCTAGACAAGGGCAATCCTATCCGCCGTGGGTAAAAATCCCGGCAAGAATCCCGCTGTTACTGGTGGTACTCACTAACCGTGGTGGTCGGACGAGGGATCGATCCCGTCGGCCGTGGGAAGAATCCCGGCCAGACCCCAAGTAGTTGTATTGTGCTGCACGTGGGGCAGGTGGAACACCGGGGCGTATACCCTGTGCCGCTCCCCGGCCGCGTTGCTTCACATCATAGTTGTACGTACGTACGTAGTTATTCTCTCTTTCCTAGCGAACATTTCCCTCCTCTTTATCCCCGCGTCAAGCGAAACTTACAAATTTCTTGTAAGTTCTGGCCCTGGCAGACTGAGTCTGCACCCCGGCTGGAAACTCCCTTACAAGTTTTTATATTCTGTTCCCATGTCCGTAATGAACGTCTTCATTAGACAATATTTCAGAATAAAATTTTCAAAAATAGCTTTTGCTACAGTTTTTGCACTTTTGTTAGGTATAGGTATGGCAACAAGGAATTTTGTTAAATCGCATATCAGTGTAATTGCGTATTCATTACCTTGCTCTGATTTTGGTAGTGGACCGATCGTGTCTACTATTACTCTGTCAAAGGCCATTAGAGGTGTCTCTGTTAGTGTTAATGGATTTCGTAATCGGATTTCGATGAGCGAGGTGTCATTCGCCGCGTATTTTTGATAAGAATAGTAAAAAATCAAAAAGACCCCAACGGCCTCATTTGCTCCAATAATTTAAATTTTTTCTTTCCCAATTACACCTGTTTATCTCACGAACCAGGAAAGTTTCCAAAAGTCTTAGTATGCACATTTGTAAGTTAAATTGATACCTTTCGATCGGTATATAACTCGACCTGATCGGACAGACACAGCAAATTTTCCATTCTTCCTGTGTATATATGCTAGTCGCCTTCGCACCCTTCGTGCTGCTTTCGTCACTAGCGCGGTCTGCCGTCCGCAGTGATAATCAAATGCGTTTTGGCATTCAATTGTCCATTCGAAAGGAACACTCTTTTTACATAATCTTGTTATGTGCCGAGAATAGTCGGCGAAGTTTTTAATAAATCGTCTGAAGTAGTTGCAGAAGGCAACGAATCTTCTAGCGCTATCAGCGTCCGTAGGGACTGGGTATTTTTCAATGACATCGTATTTTTTGTCATCTGGTAAAATACCTTGATCAGTACATTTGTGACCTAGAAAAGTCACTTCATGCATGAAGAATGTGCATTTTTCTGGATGTAGTTTGAGGTTGTGCTTTCTACACAAATCAAAAACGTTTGTTAAATTTTTGATCATGTGATTTTCGGAACAACCGATGACGATTAAGTCATCCATGTACAAGAATGCTTGTGAAGGGTCTAAACCCGAAAATGGTATTGTCATCATTCTTTGAAAAGAATTTGGCGCTATTTTTAATCCATATGGTAATCGTGTGAAACGATAAGAGCCATTGCTCGTTGAAAAAGACGTAATGTTTCTAGACTCTTCTTTTAGTTGTATTTGATGGAAACCGGACATTAAGTCCAGACATAAAAATATTTAGCTCTTCCTAATTGATCGAGAATATTATCTATTCTTGGTAATGGAAATTTATCTGAAAGTAATTTTTTGTTTATTTGACGATAGGCTATAACTAATCGCCATCTCTTGGTATCGGATCCTGGTAATCCCTTATTGGGGACGAGAAGTATTGGGCTGTTATATTCCGATACAGAGGGCTCTACAATTTTATCCGAAATGAGTTTTTCGACTTGTCTATTAACTTCTTCTTTATGAGTATGAGGAATTCTGTAATTTTTTATGTACACTGGCTCAGTATCTTTTACTCTCAATTCTTGTTTGTAAAAATTATTAGTAGTTATCGATTCGGTTTCAAGTCCGAATATGTCAGTATACTTGGTGCAGATATCTTTGAGTTGTTCTTTAAATAATTGGGGAAAGTTCTTTTCTAATTTTTCCATCACCATTTCCTGGCGATATTTGCTAATTTCTTTGACTTCTTCGTAGTCACTTGGCTTTTATATTTTAATGTTGTTTAGGTTTACTATTTTAATGGAGTTAGTAGTGTTTAGAATTCGGACAAATGTTTGTTGTTTATTGGAAATAGTGTTTCCAATGAATATTCCTTTATCAATTTCTTGATTTGGAATGAAGATATTGTTTTCTGGTGAAACAATATTGATTTGACGGACTACTTCAGAACGAGCTGGAAGTTTTGTGGCATTATTATCGCAAGTGTGAATAATTGGTAATCTTATAAAAAAAACCTCTTTACGAGGTAAAAGTCTAGTGACGAAAACATTTTAATGCACCAAAATTTCTGATATCCAATTTTGTGACGAATAATATTAAGTTTTACTTAAAAATTACTACAAAAAAATTTTTTTGTCACTCGGCACTGCGCAAAAAATATATATTTACTAGGGGGCTACGCCCCCTGCTCGCTTCGCTCGCCAACCCCCAGCTCGCTTCGCTCGCAACATTGTCTTTAGTTGTCCGGCTTAACAAATTTACATAATATTCGCCCCCTGCTCGCTTCGCTCGCCAACCCGCAGCTCGCTTCGCTCGCAGCATTGTATTTAGTTGCCCGTTTTAACAAATTTATATAATATAACATTTTTTCTTTAAAAAAAAACGGAAATATTTAGCTTCCGCTGTCCGCTGCCTTAATTTTTTTCCTTGCAATTGAACATTGGCTAAAAAGTCGGATTTGGTGATTTAGCGGGAAAAAGCTAAATTTGGCGGGAAAAAGCTAAATTTGGCGGGAAAAAGCTAAATTAAGAGAATTTGTCAAAATTTTGCAAGAAGAGTTAATCTAAAAGTTTTGTTAGGATATCTCCGATTGCATCCGATTGTTCCTATGGCAGCTATATGATATAGTCATCCGACTTTGACCAAATTTGGTCAGAATGTAAGAGACAGCCCCAATCATACAATCTGTTAGTTTGTTTGAGATATCTTAAGAAACAAAAAAGTTTTTCATACTAAAGGTTTTTTCATCTGATTGTTCCTATGGCAGCTATAAGATATAGTCATTCCACTTTCACCAAATTTGGTCAGAATGTAAGAGACAGTACCAAACATTTAATCTTTGAGTTTTGTTAATATATCTTAAGAAACAAAAAAGTTTTTCATACTAAATGTGTTTTTCATCTTATTGTTCCTATAGCAGCTATAAGATATAGTCATTCCACTTTGACCAAATTTGGTAAGAATGTAAGAGACAGTACCAAACATGTAATCTGTGAGTTTGGTTGAGATATCTTAAGAAGCAAAAAAGTTTTTCATACTAAATGTGTTTTTCATCGGATTGTTCCTATGGCAGCTATATGATATAGTCATCCGACTTTGACCAAATTTGGTCAGAATGTAAGAGACAGCCCCAATCATACAATCTGTGAGTTTGGTTGAGATATCTTAAGAAACAAAAAAGTTTTTCATACTAAAGGTTTTTTCATCGGATTGTTCCTATGGCAGCTATAAGATATAGTCATTCCACTTTCACCAAATTTGGTCAGAATGTAAGAGACAGTACCAAACATATAATCTGTGAGTTTGGTTGAGATATCTTAAGAAACAAAAAAGTTTTTCATACTAAGCAATTCCGTGACCTTTGACCCCGATTTGACCCACTTAGAGGTCGAATTTTGCAAAACGCCGTCTTATTGCACGATGAAATTATCTCACCTATGTTGTGTGAAAATTTCAGCTCTCTATCTCTTACCGTTTGGGCTGCACGTTGATTCTCAGTCAGTCAGTCAGTGAGTCAGTGAGTCAGTCAGTCAGGACAAAGAGTTTTATATATATAGATTAGGTATAAAGAAATTAGCGCAATGTGCCGAGTGACAAAAAATTTTTTTGTAGTCATTTTTAAGTAAAACTTAATATTATTCGTCACAAAATTGGATATCACAAATTTTGGTGCATTAAAATGTTTTCGTCACTAGACTTTTACCTCGTAAAGAGGTTTTTTTTATAAGATATCAGAAATTTTGGAGTAAGATATCAAAAGTTTTGAAAATTGCAATATATTTTGACGGTAGAATTTTGTCAAAATCTAACAGAACTGTCAAGCTCTGGCTGCTACGACACGTTGTTGCTGCTGTCCTATTCCAATTCTAAGCAAAACGTATATATTCTGTTAACAGGTAATATCTTCCAAACACATCGAAACTTTACAAACTACAATATATTGAAAATTAGAAAAAATCATTACTGGCGTTATCACAAAAATCGCCTTAATGTGGGAAAAAATACCTTATTTCACCTGTTGCTGTTTACCTTTTATCTTAAACAAACACTAAAGGTATTCCTAAGAGCCCTTTAAAATACCTTTTCAACGATATATATATCACATCTGTAGCTTTTATCGTTTGGATGATATGGGGGTTCCAATTTTAGCGGTTTTTAGTGATTTCCCGCTAAACTAGCTATTTTTCGAAAAAGTCGAAAAACAAAAGTTTCTATATTTTTGATTATAAAATGATTTATCTGCCGCAAAAAGAATTGACCACTTGCAAGCAGTATCTTTCCACATGCGCTGCAAGCAGTGTACATACTGCATATGTACATGCAGTAGTGTAAAGGTGTAAGGTATATTCAGTTAATAGGTAATATCTTGCCCAAACGAATTTTGACAGATATGTGTTATATGTCAAAAAACGCGTTATTGAATTCTCTACAACATGCAGTATATTTAAAAGTGATTTGATGTGTAGATTTTTCTTAAATCGCCAAAATGTGGAAATAAATACCTTTTTTCACCTGTAACTGTTTACCTTTTTACTTAAAAAAAAAACTTTGAAGGTATGCCTAAAAGCCCTTCAAAACACCTTTCCAACGACATATAGAACAGATCTGTAGCTCCTATCGTTTGGATGCTATGGGGGTTTCAATTTTAGCGGTTTTTAGCGATTTCCCGCTAAACTAGCGATTTTTCGAAAAAGTCGTAGAACAAACGTTTCTAGATTTTTATCGGGAACAAGTCCTCATTCAAACTTTTAAGCTAAATCAACGCTTTGATCTATACAAACAAACAAACAAACAGACTGACTTTTCATCTCGTTTTGAAAAGGGCACCAAAAATTTCGAAATTAATTATCTTCTGAACCAGTGGTCGGATTTTGATGATCAAGGTGTCATTCGACGCGTATTTTTGATAAGTATAGTGAAAAATTATAAAAAAAATCTAAAAGGCTCCAACGGCCCCATTTGCTCCAATCATTTAAATTTTGTCCCTCCCACTTACACCTGTTTATCTCACGAACCATGTAAGTTTTCAAAAGTCTTAGTATGCACATTTATAAGTTAGATTGATACCTTTCGATCGGTATATAATTCGACCCGATCGGACAGTCATAGCAAATTTTCCATTCTTCCTGTGTATATATGCTAGTCGCCTTTCGCACCCTTCGTGCTGCTTTCGTCACTAGCGCGGACTGCCGTCCGCAGTGATTGTATTGGATAATTTAAATTATTTGGCCGAAGTATTAGAGAATCACATGCTTGTGTGAAATCTAATTGGCAATTATATTTTTTAAAGAAATCTATACCAATAATGCCGTCGCTAGGTATTGGAAAATCTTGACCGACTATATGAAAGTAGTGTGGAAATACATACTTTCCTGTAAATAATTCAACGAATACTAAACCTTTAGAAAGAACTGAACCTTCACCAATTCCAGATATTTGGGTTGATATATTTGAATTTATATTATCAAATATATCAACATTTTCTTTTAATAGTGTTATGTCGGAACCAGTATCTAGCAATAGCGTAAATGCTTGGCCTGTTTTTTCGTTTTTGACTTTAATAAAGATACGGAGGCTTAAATTAACTATGTGTACTTCTTTATTTATTTGCAAATATCTTAAGGGGCTTGCTGGTTTTCCGAGTTAGCCTGGGTAACTCGAACATTATTATTACTTTGGTTGTTGCCGTTGTTGTGGTTATTGCCTCGGTTGGAATTATTCCGTCCTCGGTTATTACCACGGGCATTACCTCTTTAATGTCCTCTGTTGCTGGTATTATACTGTTGGTAGTTTTGGTTATAGTTACCACGACCATTTGGACTACCTCTTTGGGTGTAATGGTAATTATTACCTCTACCTCTGCCTCTGTGATTCAACACAGTACTGGCACTTCCAGTCATTTCAGTGCTGCAATGGATATATTTACCCATGACGTCATTGAAAGTGACGAAGTTTCCTGCTTCCAAGATAATACGAAGTTTATCATGTTCGCAATTTTTGTTCATAGCAGAAATAGATTCTTTTGTCGAGAATTTTTCTGCATTGTCAGCGTCTAGGCCGTCATCAATATATGCAGCTTCGAGTTGCTTTCGCAAGTTGTCGATTTCAACAGTATATTGTGAAGCTGTTTTACCTTTTTGTTTAATATTGAAAAGCTTTGCCTTTAGTACATCGGGTGATTCACCCTTGACGTTACCCTTCAGTTTTGTTATCATTGCCGATATTGTAGTTTCGTCTTGTACTTTGTACAAGATTGGGCCAGTTATCTTTGACTTGATAACTTCGACAGCCAGGCTTTCTTGATCGCCTTTTGTTCGCTCAACTATGCGTAGAGCTGTTAGGAATCGGTTGAGTGACAGTTTTTTACCGTCGAGTTCAGGGATATATGATGTTTTATAAATTTGTTAACTTGAAGCGCAAGTCTATTAGTTTACCTTCCTCTTTCTTTCTTGGGTCAGATAAAGCCTGTAATGATTCTGCTGCCGCTGAACTATTTGCTAACTTTTTCCAATCAACTTACTCTCCTATCTTTTCCTCTAACTCTTCTTATCCTTACACTATAATTCCATCTAGCTCTACGTTTGCACCCTATTTTTCTTATAACACCGTAGTTTCTTCGATTAATTATTTAAAATCTTCCTTCTCTCCTGGGCCTGACAACATTCCTAGTTGTGTCCTTAAGGAGTGCTGTTCTTCTTTAGCTGCACCATTGCTACAGCTTTTCAACCTCTCCCTTGATTCTTCAACCTTTCCACATCTCTGAAAGGATTCTTACATCATTCCCCTCCACAAAAAAGGAGGTAAGTCGGATATTTCGAACTACAGAGGAATTGCAAAGCTATCAGCCATCCCCAAATTGTTAGAAAAAATCCTTTTTTCGTCTTTGCAACATCTCTGTAAGTCAATTATTTCCCCGGCACATCATGGCTTTGTAAAGGTTGTACGACCAACTTACTTGAATTTACTTCCTTGGTAAATGACGCATTTTTAGAGAAAAAGCAAACTGATGTGATTTATACTAACTTCAGTATAGCCTTTGACTCTGTGAACCATGACCTTTTGTTATTTAAGCTCGATCATATAGGTTTTCCACCCTCCTTTATAAATTGGATTTCCAGTTACTTAAAAGGTAGGACTCAAAAAGTGATTCTAAGATCATCCATTTCGAGTTCGGTTCACGTAACTTCTGGTGTACCTCAAGGAAGTCACTTAGAACCATTATTTTTCATTCTTTTCATTAACGCTCTACCTACTGTTCTGTCCCATTCTTCTATTCTTATGTATGCGGATGATGTTAAGCTTATATTCTCTTATACAGATCCCCTTCTTCACAATTGTCTGCAAGATGATTTAAACGCTATGCAACTATGGTGCTCGGCCAATCAGTTGCATCTCAATTGTTCAAAGTGTATGTTTATGACTTTTAGTCGTAATAGGCTATACTTAGGTTTATATACGATTGACAGTACTCTGCTGCAACGTATCACGTCAGTAAAAGATCTTTGTGTTTTATTTGATTGTAAATTGAACTTCAATTTGCACATCTCCACTATCGTTAATGAAGCCAAAGAAGTTCTCGGTTTTATTAAACGTTGGTCGAAAGAATTTAATGATCCTTTCACCACTAAACTCCTTTATGTCTCCTTAGTTCGTCCTATCTTGGAATATTTTTCATGCATTTGGTGCCCTCAGTATCTTATAAATCAAGTCCGAATTGAGTCAGTTCAAAAGCAATTTTTGCTTTTTGCCTTACGTGGTTTAAACTGGGATCCCAATCTTCGTTTACCATCGTACTCCAGCAGGCTTCTTCTTCTCAATCTTCCGTCTTTAATCAATCGTAGAAAAACTCTTGGTGTTGTTTTTCTTCATAAATTAATTAATGGCAATATTGATTCTAGTTTTCTTTTAGACCGCCTTACCTTTTTCGTTCCCCGTAGAGACACTAGGAACTACGGACGGCAGTCCGCGCTAGTGACGAAAGCAGCACGAAGGGTGCGAAAGGCGACTAGCATATATACACAGGAAGAATGGAAAATTTGCTATGACTGTCCGATCAGGTCGAGTTATATACCGATCGAAAGGAATCAATTTAACTTACAAATGTGCATACTAAGACTTTTGAAAACTCACCTGGTTCGTGAGATAAACAGGTGTAAGTGGGAGGGGCAAAATTTAAATGATTGGAGCAAATGGGGCCGTTGGAGCCTTTCTAAATTTTTTTTTTTAATTTTTTACTATTCTAATCAAAAATACGCGTCGAATGACATCTCGATCCTCAAAATCCGACCACTGGTTCAAAAGATAATTAATTTTGAAATTTTTAGCGGCCTTCCGAAAATGAGATGAAAAGTCACTTTGTCTGTTTGTTTGTTTGTTTGGATCAAATCGTTAATTTAGCTTAAAATATATCAATTGTCAAAATTTCCGATGTCTTATTAAAAAATTTCTGATATCTTATAAAAAAACCTCTTTACGAGGTAAAAGTCTAGTGACGAAAATATTTTCATGCCCCAAAATTTCTGATATCCAATTTATTAAAGAAAAATATTAAATTTTACACATGAATTATTTAAAAAAAAATTTTTGTCACTGGGCACATTGCACTAAATTTTTCATACCTAATAAATAGTACTTTTTTGCGCAGTGCCAGTGACAAAAATTTTTTTTTTAATAATTCATGTGTAAAATTTATTATTTTTCGTCACAAAATTGGATATCAGAAATTTTGGGGCATGAAAATGTTTTCGTCACTAGACTTTTACCTCGTAAAGAGATTTTTTTATAAGATCTAAAAGAAGCTCTAATGAAACCTACTTTACTAAAATACCCAGATTTTAGCAAAGAATTTTGCATCATAACAGATGTCAGTATTAATATTAAGTTTTACTTAAAAATTACTACAAAAAAATTTTTTTGTCACTCGGCACATTGCGCTAATTTCTTCATACCTAATAAATATATATTTTTTGCTCAGTGCCGAGTGACAAAAAAAAATTTTTTGTAGTAATTTTTAAGTAAAACTTAATATTATTCGTCACAAAATTGGATATCAGAAATTTTGGTGCATTAAAATGTTTTCGTCACTAGACTTTTACCTCGTAAAGAGGATTTTTTTTATAAGATCTTTACCTACATGCACAACTGATTACGCTTTGCACAGTTCACTTTGTGTTTTGTGCACATACTATAATAGCCTTTATCACGTTATCTCTGCAGAACTCTCTCTCGCCTCCTTGAAATCCTCCCTTTTTCTCTTCCGTTCTAGAAATCCCTAACCTTACTAATTTCTAATATTTGTAATATTATTAACTATTACTACTAATACTTTTCATCTGATTGGGGTTTTCTGGGTTTTTCCCAATCTTTGCAACGAATGTTGGATCATTTATAATTTTAAGACCCCCAGATTTTAACTTTAATTTTCAATATACTAATTTTTTTTTCTTTTTAATTAATTTTAATATTTTCAGTTTAACATTAAATTTTAACTTTAAATATTTACTATCATTTTTATTTTTTATACTTTATACTTTAATTTTTACTTAATTTGGTCAACTGCTCTTAGTTGACATTAAATAAATAAATAAATAAATAAACTTGTTTCACATATTCCCTATCCAAGGCTACTTGTTGTGCCATGTTGCTGATTTCTTCAAGTGTATCTGTTTCACTGTTGATATCTGTGTCTATTTGTGGTTTAGACTCGTCTAAATCATTAAGCTGGGTTTCATTAAAATCAGCCAATAATGTTAAATCTTCAGGAACATTTATTTCAATGTTCTGTCTAATACCGATAGTTTTCAATCTTGTATTTAAAGATTGTATGAACTTTAGACACTGTTTGGAATGCTCTTGTGTGAGCTTGTCTTGATAATCGTTTATTGCCTGTATTGTTTTATTGATATTTGGATATGATATATTAGTTTTTCGACTTTAATAGGCGTGTCTTAATTAACGCATTTGTATGACTTATCAAACTGATCTTTGAAGTCATTTGTGGTCTTTACTAATATATTCCATTCCATAATACTTTAACCATGTGAGCTAAAAAGAAATACATTTGGATAAGCAAATCAAAATAGACAAAAATATTACCCTGTTTTCAATAATTAGCGATACTGTCACATCAAAATTATGATTACTTCTATCATTCCTTCTATATTCTGTTTAGGTCGTTGGCCCTACTCATATAACGTTTTTTGATTAGTTTATTGTGTTTGACGTAAATGGTCAATAAAAATTGACAAACTGACACAATTGTTAATATGAGTAGTAGGATCCACAAAGATTGTATATCTGTGTGATCTACGATTTTGACATTATTGACCACGTTGGCCGTATTGTCTTTTGTCTGACTTTCGTCACTGCCGAACCAACCCATATTGGAAAATTTTCTGACAAAACAAGAAATATTGTATTGTTTAACTCTGAGAACAAGTGGAAATTGGTTAAATGAAATCTATCAATAGCCTTTCAGAAAAAAAATTTTCATTTTAGTTTTATAATTCTAGTCATTTCTACAATTTTTAATTTATCAAACTGTTCAATGGTTGCGAGAAAAAAAATTTTTCTTTTTAATTTTTTTTTTTTTTTTAATTTTGTAAAAGGGACGAAAATTGTGTTAAGGGGCGCATACGGTTGGCTGACAATTTTTATGTATACAATTAATGGTCCAACCGTATGTATTAGTACAAAGCCTAACAGGTTTTAGTATTTTTCAAGTAGCGCTTTCGCGCATCAGCTTGAGTTAGAAATTATAATTAAAGCAATTTAGGCATTTGCAGATTTGCAGCCCTTATTGCGTTTCTTCGCACCAGCGCGAAGTTGTTGTTCGATGATTTTTATGTTTTTGAGGTGTTCATCCTTCTCCTGGGGTGTTGTCGTTGTTTTGATCAGATCCTTGATCAGTCTTCTCTGTTGGAGGAATTTAATCCTCTTTCCGCTTCGTTTTCGTTTTGTCGCCTTCGGTTTCTCTTGTCGTGCCCGGTACTCAGCTATTGTGAGTGGGCGTGGTCCATCGTTGGGATACACCTCTAGAGCCTCTTGTAGGCTGGGTGCGTCCCTTTGCTCAACAGGAGCAGCCTCTTCCAGTCCAACGTCGTTCATTGATTTCCTACGTTGCACTATGGGTAATTTCACGAGTTTGTGAGGCCAAAACCCATTTTCTGAAAGTCGCCAATTTGAAATATTTTTCAGTGCAAATCGTTAACAAAAGATGCTTCTTGAATGTTGCGTACCAGAAATCTCAATAGATGGCGCCACTTCGAAGAAATCAGCTGTTAAACACAGGGTTGTACTTGCAAAGCACGCGCTTTACAAATTGTACGGTTTTGTTCCCAATTTGAATGTGCCAACAAGTGAAAAACTAATCAACATTTGGACAATTTTTGAAATGATTTTCAATCAGTGTGGTTTGCACTATGTGCTTGTGAGTGTCAAATGTAGAAATTGATCGTGGTATCCCCTTAATAATGTAAAAGTCTAAGTAGTCTATCAACCGAAAATTTTTTATTCAGTATCATTTTTAAAAAGATATTTAAAGTGAATCCATCCGACTCCATCGCCGAAATATATTGTGTGCTGTAGAGTATTAAATTCTCTTTGGAATTATTGTTGTCTAAAAATACACTTTTAACCACTTTTGGTGAAATTTAATTTTTTAGCAAGTAACCTTACAATTTCAAAGGCCGATTTGTTCGTTTGCCGTATGGAGAATTTGACCTGTTCTTGTTGGCATTAATTAATAACTCCTAAAGTACTCAAGATATTTTGATGCGGTTTTTTTCTAGTGTTATACATACTACCAGAAGTATTTTGGAAAAGTGGGCGTGTCAACAACCCCGCCCCAATTATTTTTTTTTTTTTAATTTGATGCTCACTGCCATTTAAGTGGGCTAACAACTTTTTATGTCTAACAAGTACGTATTCTTTACATTTCTAATAAAATATAAGGTCAAGACTTGTTATTTTCAATAGAAATCATAAACTTACTTGTTACCAATAAAAAAAAAAAAATTGGGGGTGGGGGTGGTGACACGCCCACTTTTCCAGAATACTTCTAAGAGGATACATAACACTAGAAAAAAACCGCATCAAAATATCTTGAGTAGTTTACTAGATATTCATTTTGGCCTCACAAACTCGTGAAATTACTAATAGTGCGTGTGGGCAAGTGGCGGTCTGCCTCTCGCCCTTTCGTTAACTGCTGCTGCTGTCCTGGGCCAATGGGCTCAAGCGGTGCCGGTGCTGGTCATCGCACAGGTCACAAAACTTCATTTTTTTTTTATTTTAGGGCCCGGGAGAGGACGACACCGGCGCTGGCGCACAGGTATTGTTGGTGTCCGTGGTCTTGTTCTGCTGGTTGTTTCTTTTTTTTTTATGATTCCATTAGTGCCCATTGGAAATGGTCAAAAAGGGTATATTAGATTTGTGTGATGAATGTAACAGGCAGAAGGAAGCATCTCAGACCATATAAAGTATATGTATTCTTGATCAGCATCAACAGCCGAGTCGATTGAGCCATGTCCGTCTGTCTGTCCGTCCGTCTGTCCGTCCGTCTGTCCGTCTGTTTGAACGCGTCGATCTCAGAAACTATAATAGCTAGAGTCTTTAAATTTGGTATGTAGGTTGCTGGATACGGGACGCAGATCAAGTTTGTTTTTAAATTTGGATCGGACCACTATATCATATAGCTGCCATAGGAACGATCAGTCGAAAATCAAGTTTCGGTATGAAAAACTTTTTTGTTGTTTGAGATATGTAAACCATGCTGACAGAATATGCATATAGGATGGTCCCATACATCCTGACCAAATTTGATTGAAATCGGACCACTATATTATATAGCTGACATATCAACCTTCAGTCGAAAATCAAGTCTTAGTATGAAAATCTTGTTTGTTGTTTGATCTATCTTACTCAAACTCACAGAATATGCATACGCGATGGTCAATTATAACCTGACCAAAATTGGTTGAAATCGGATCACTATATCATATAGCTGCCATAGGAACGATCAGTCGAAAATCAAGTCTTAGTATGAACAACTTTTTTGTTGTTTGAGATATGTGAACCAAACTGACAGAATATGTATATGAGATGGACCCAACCAATATTCTATATTATGGATACTGGCACATGGTATCCTCCAGTCGAGCAAACTCGACTGTTTTTTAATAATCTTATAAAAAAACCTCTTTACGAGGTAAAAGTCTAGTGACGAAAACATTTTCATGCCCCAAAATTTCTGATATCCAATTTTGTGACGAAAAATATTAAATTTTACACATGAATTATTAAACAAAAATGTTTGTCACTGGCACTGCGCTAAAAAATACTATTTATTAGGTATGAAAAATTAAGCGCAATGTGCCCAGTGACAAAAATTTTTGTTTAATAATTCATGTGTAAAATTTAATATTTTTCGTCACAAAATTGGATATCAGAAATTTTGGGGCATGAAAATGTTTTCGTCACTAGACTTTTACCTCGTAAAGAGGTTTTTTTATAAGATATCAGAAGTTTTTTAATAAGACATTGGAAATTTTGACAATTGATATATTTTTTGACAGTGTAACTTTGTCAATCGGTGTTTATTGTTTGTACAAGCAAAAGCAAACTGTCTGGCAACACTGGTTTCCTTCATAGTTTAATTCATATGAATAAATTAAAGCCCACATTGTTGTAAGACAAAACTGAACTGTCTGGCAGCACTGGTTATTATCGCTTCACATAAATATTTTATTTACATACGCTTCTGGCATTGTTACTTTGCTAGAAGATTTTCAATATGCACACAGACAGATCGACTACAGCGATTCTTTATTTTGCAGCTAAGATTTCTGCCAACACCTTTTTTAAATTGAAAAACAATAAAAAAAACATTAGTGGATCATATACTAACAAATTAATTGCATTTAAAAATAAAAACATAAAAAAGTTTCGTCCGTGCCTGAATTCGAACCCGGAACCCGAGCTGAGAATTCATGCAAAAATCGGGCGCTCTACACTTTGCGCCACTGGCGATCTTTAAAACCGACTGTCTAATAATAGATTTCATTGTTACTGGACTGTTAGTCAAATAAAATTGCCACTGCTGTTCTATTTTAATTCAAAGTAAAACGTATATATTCAGTTAATAGGTTATATCTTCCAAACCAATCAATAAAAATTTATGCATGATAATCATCTACTAACAAATTAATTGCATTTAAAATTAAAAAAATACAAAAGTTTCGTCCGTGCCTGAATTCGAACCCGGAACCCGAGCTGAGAATTCATGCAAAAATCGGGCGCTCTACACTTTGCGCCACTGGCGATCTTTAAAAACGACTGTCTAATAATAGATTTCATTGTTACTGGACTGTTAGTCAAATAAAATTGCCGCTGCTGTTCTATTTTAATTCAAAGTAAAACGTATATATTCAGTTAATAGGTTATATCTTCCAAACCAATCAATAAAAATTTATGCATGATAATCATCTACTAACAAATTAATTGCATTTAAAATTAAAAAAATAAAAAAGTTTCGTCCGTGCCTGAATTCGAACCCGGAACCCGAGCTGAGAATTCATGCAAAAATCGGGCGCTTTACACTTCGCGCCACTGGCGATCTTTAAGAACGACTGTCTAATAATAGATTTCATTGTTACTGGACTGTTAGTCAAATAAAATTGCCGCTGCTGTTCTATTTTAATTCAAAGTAAAACGTATATATTCAGTTAATAGGTTATATCTTCCAAACCAATCAATAAAAATTTATGCATTATAATCATCTACTAACAAATTAATTGCATTTAAAATTAAAAAAATAAAAAAGTTTCGTCCGTGCCTGAATTCGAACCCGGAACCCGAGCTGAGAATTCATGCAAAAATCGGGCGCTCTACACTTTGCGCCACTGGCGATCTTTAAGAACGACTGTCTAATTATAGATTTCATTGTTACTGGACTGTTAGTCAAATAAAATTGCCGCTGCTGTTCTATTTTAATTCAAAGTAAAACGTATATATTCAGTTAATAGGTTATATCTTCCAAACCAATCAACAAAAATTTATGCATGATGTATCAAAAAACGCGAAATATTAAAAGCTCAAACATATTCAAAATTAAAAAAAAATCGCTAGCGGCGTTTTCTCGAAAACCGCCAAAATGTGGAAAAAATTACCTTTTTTCACCTGTAGCTTTTTACCTGTGTACTTTAGAAAAAAAGTTTGAACATATGCTAAAAAGCCCTTCAAAGTACCTTTCCAACGACGTATAGATCATATCTGTAGCTTCTATGGTTTGGACCCTATAGGGGTTTTTAGTTTTAGCGGTTTTTAGCGATTTCCCGCTAAACTAGCTATTTTTCGAAAAAGTCGTAGAACAAACGTTTCTATATTTTTGAACAGGAACAAGTCCTCATTCAAACATTTTAGCTAAATTAACGATTTGATCCAAACAAACAAACAAACAAACAGACAAACAGACAAACTGACTTTTCATCTCATTTTCGGAAAGTGACTAAAAATTTCAAAATTAATTATCTTTTGAACCAGTAGTCGGATTTTGATGATTGAGGTGTCATTCGACGCGTATTTTTATGAGAAATATTAAAAAATTAAAAATGTTGACCAAAAAGCTCCAGCGGCCCTATTAGCTCCAATCATTTAAAATGTGACCCTCCCACTTACACCTGTTTATCTCACAAACCAGGTGAGTTTTCAAAAGTCTTAGTATGCACATTTGTAAGTTAAATTTATACCTTTCGATCGGTATATAATTCGACCTGATCGGACAGTCATAGCAAATCTTCCATTCTTCCTGTGTATATATGCTAGTCGCCTTCGCACCCTTCGTGCTGCTTTCGTCACTAGCGCGGACTGCCGTCCGCAGTGATATAATTAGCTGATAGTGGTTTGTTTGTTGTTTATTATATTTTTATTTTTCACATTTTAAGCTTGAAAATTATTTGATGCTGTAGTTGAGCAAATACGTGTACATATATATTTATGTATTTTCCTTTTTATTGTTTTTCAGTTTTTTTTTCACAACACTTTTTTTTCACCACACTGCACATTGGGCCAGAATCCCTTTTTTTTGGCATAAAGTCTAATTGTAAAGCTAGAGACTTGAAACTTTGCATGAACTTTAGTTAAACTAATTTAGAATTTACAATTTTTTTTTTTTGGATTTGGACCACGCCTTCATCTCCCCCTCCCCATTCGACTATGAGAAATATGTGTAAAATATTTTTATAAAATCCTTATGTTAAGATAGGGACTTGAAATTTGGCATGAATCTTAGTCAGGCTGAAGTCGAATTTATAATTTTTTTTTATTTTTGGTTGGACCTTGTCTTTACCCCCTCTCTTTTTTCCTACTCATTGAAAAAGTAAAAAAAAAATTATAAACTTAAATATAGAGGAAAATATTTCATTCTTTGCATGTTTACTAATCAGGATAAAGTAGAATTTACAATTTTTTTAGTTTTTTAATTTGACCATGTTTTAACCCCCCTTCCTATCTGACAACGGAAAAAAGTCAGATTTTCTAGCAAAAATGCCCGGTTTCAACATGTGTTTTTAAAGAGAATGTGCACAATTGTGCAAAAAATGTAAATGACAAATTCAAAATCATAGTAAAGAGTTAACATTTGCATAATTACTTTTTGGCAGAAAGTGGCAGAAATTAGGTTTTTACTCCACGGTACACGAGCGCTTCGGTAAGTTTTCTTCTAAAATAAGACATAACATAGACGATCCACAACTACAACATTGAACACATATTTCGAGTAACTTAACACCAAATATATTTGGCATATGTTGACCTTTATTTTCCATATTTTTAACAAAGATTTGGATAAATGGTCTTTTCACAGCCGAAGCGCAAAGTTGAGTAAAAGCTTCCAGCCAATTTCGGCTGGAAGTCACCTGACAAAACATCTGACTTTGCTAGCTCTCAAAAAATACAACGTAGCCACCTAAAATTTTTTTTTCATTGATTCGATATACCTCATGTATGCCCTTTTAAAATATTAAGTCAAATTCAAGATATAATTGAAAAAAATTTTCTGCAGACTCAGTCACGGTCGCCATGTTATTATGTAGTAACTTTAATAAAGACTTCATGTTGTTTTAAATAAAAGTTTATTTATTAGACAAACGTCTGGAGACGTTGATAGGTTTTATTCGACTGTGTGTCGTTCCATTATTTCATTGTACTTAAGTCTAACATTAGGGTTTTGCATATATGTCTCTGTCGTTGAGTACAGCGGCAGACCGGGAGCATGTAGTGATCGTATGCATATCACTGCAGACGACAGTCCGCGCTAGTGACGAAAGCAGCACGAAGGGTGCGAAGGCGACTAGCATATATACACAGGAAGAATGGAAAATTTGCTATGACCGTCCGATCGGGTCGAGTTATATACCGATCGAAAGGTATCAATCCAACTTAAAAATGTGCATACTAAGACTTTTGAAAACTTACCTGGTTCGTGAGATAAACAGGTGTAAGTGGGAGGGATAAAATGTAAATGATTGGAGCAAATGGGGCCGTTGGAGCCTTTTAGATTTTTTTTTTAATTTTTTACTATTCTAATTAAAAATACGCGTCGAATGACACCTCGATCATTGCAATCCGATTACTGGTTCAAAAAATAATTAATGTTGAAATTTTTAGTCGCCTTTCGAAAATGAGATGAAAAGTCAGTATGTCTGTTTGTTTGTTTGTTTGTTTGTTTGTATCAAAGCGTTGATTTAGCTTAAATGTTTGAATGAGGACTTGTTCCCGCTCAAAAATATAGAAACGTGTGTTCTACGACTTTTTCGAAAAATAGCTAGTTTAGCGGGAAATCGCTAAGAACCGCTAAAATTAAAACCCTCATAGCATCCAAACCATAGAAGCTACAGATATGATCTATATATCGATGAAAAGGTATTTTGAAGGGCTCTTAGGCATACCTTCAAAGTTTTTTTTTAAAGTAAAAAGGTAAACAGCTACAGGTGAAATAATTTTTTTTTTAATTTAAGAAAAATCTACAAATGAATTCACTTTTAAATATGTAGTACGTTGTAGACATTTCAATTCCGCGTCTTTTGACATATAACACCTATCTCTCAAAATTCGTTTAGACAAGATATTACCTGTTAATTGAATATGCCTTTTACCTTTACACTACTGCATGTATACTACTGCATGTATGCACTGCTTGCAGTGCATATGGAAAGATACTGCGGATATTGCGGCAGAAGAAACATTTTGTAATTCCAATTACAGCAAGATCGAAATATATTTATAAATATATATAATACTAGGGGGCTCCGCCCCCAGCTCGCTTCGCTCGCAACATAGTCTTTAGTTGTCCGGTTTAACAAATTTACATAATATTCGCCCCCTGCTCGCTTTGCTCGACAACCCGCAGCTCGATTGGCTCGCAACATTGTATTTAGTTGCCCGTTTTAACAAATTTATATAATATAGCATTTTTTCTAAAAAAAAAATCGGAAATATTTAGCTTCCGCTGTCCGCTGCGGTAATTTTTTTTCCTTGGAATTGAACTTTGGCTAAAAAGTCGGATTTTGTGATTTGGCGGTAAAAAGCTAAATTTGGTGGGAAAAAGCTAAATTTGGCGGGAAAAGCTAAATTAAGACAATTAGTCCAAATTTGGCACGAAGAGTTAATCTGGGAATTTTGTTAGGATATCTTCGATTGCGTCCGATTGTTCTTATGGCAGCTATATGATATAGTAATCCGACTTTGACCAAATTTGATTAGTATGTTAGAGACAGTATCAAACAAACAATCTGCAAGTTTGGTTGAGATATCTTAAGAAACAAAAAAGTTTTTCATACTAAAGGTGTTTTTCATCGGATTGTTCCTAAGGCAGCTATAAGATATAGTCATTCCACTTTGACCAAATTTGGTCAGAATGTAAGAGACAGTACCAAACATATAATATCTGAGTTTGGTTGAGATATCTTAAGAAACAAAAAAGTTTTTCATACTAAGCAATTTCGTGACCTTTGACCCCGATTTGACCCACTTAGACGTCGAATTTCCCAAAACGCCGTCTTATTGCATGCTGAAATTATCTCATCTATGTTGTGTGCAAATTTCAGCTCTCTATCTTTTACCGTTTGGGCTGCACGTTGATTCTCAGTCAGTCAGTCAGTCAGTGAGTCAGTCAGTCAGGACAAAGAGTTTTACACATATTTTTTATAGATAACATTTTTTCTAAAAAAAAAAACGGAAATATTTAGCTTCCGCTGTCCGCTGCCCTAATTTTTTTTCCTTGCAATTGAACTTTGGCTAAAAAGTCGGATTTTGTGATCTGGCGGGAAAAAGCTAAATTAAGCGAATTAGTCCAAATTTGGCACGAAGAGTTAATCTGGGAATTTTTTTTTTTAATTTTTTTTTTAATTTTTTACTATTCTAATTAAAAATACGCGTCGAATGACACCTCGATCATTGCAATCCGATTACTGGTTCAAAAAATAATTAATGTTGAAATTTTTAGTCGCCTTTCGAAAATGAGATGAAAAGTCAGTATGTCTGTTTGTTTGTTTGTTTGTTTGTTTGTATCAAAGCGTTGATTTAGCTTAAATGTTTGAATGAGGACTTGTTCCCGCTCAAAAATATAGAAACGTGTGTTCTACGACTTTTTCGAAAAATAGCTAGTTTAGCGGGAAATCGCTAAGAACCGCTAAAATTAAAACCCTCATAGCATCCAAACCATAGAAGCTACAGATATGATCTATATATCGATGAAAAGGTATTTTGAGGGGCTCTTAGGCATACCTTCAAAGTTTTTTTTTAAAGTAAAAAGGTAAACAGCTACAGGTGAAATAATTTTTTTTTTAATTTAAGAAAAATCTACAAATGAATTCACTTTTAAATATGTAGTACGTTGTAGACATTTCAATTCCGCGTCTTTTGACATATAACACCTATCTCTCAAAATTCGTTTAGACAAGATATTACCTGTTAATTGAATATGCCTTTTACCTTTACACTACTGCATGTATACTACTGCATGTATGCACTGCTTGCAGTGCATATGGAAAGATACTGCGGATATTGCGGCAGAAGAAACATTTTGTAATTCCAATTACAGCAAGATCGAAATATATTTATAAATATATATAATACTAGGGGGCTCCGCCCCCAGCTCGCTTCGCTCGTTAGGATATCTTCGATTGCATTCGATTGTTCCTATTACAGCTATATGATATAGTCATCCGACTTTGGCCAAATTTGGTTAGTATGTTAGAGACAGTATCAAACAAACAATCTGCAAGTTTGTATGAGATATCTTAAGAAACAAAAAAGTTTTTCATACTATAAATGTTTTTCATCGGATTGTTCCTACACAGAAAAAAAAAGCCGTTCTAAAATCAAGCCTAAAATTCTTGATTCAAGCCTGCATTTTTTAAGTATGTTTTCAGGATTGATCTGAATAATCAAGCCTGTATCGGGATTAATATGGGAAAATAAGCCCAAATTACTTGATTCTCTCTCGGCCTCTCTCATTTCAATTGGTCCGATGGCTCAGTGGTTAGAGTCGCCGACCTGTTTGAAAAAAAACCTGGGTTCGATTCCCCCAGTCAATTGCAGTCACAAACATTCCCTTCATTAAAAAAAAAATGTTAAAAAAAACATTAAATAAAAAATGTTTTAAAAAAATACAATAAATAAAAAATGTTTAAAAAAAAAATTAAATAAAAAAGGTTGAAAAAAAAATTTAAAAAAAAAATTAAAAAACAAAAATTTTAAAAAAGTTAAAAAGCTTAAAACCATAAAAAAAAATAAAAAAAAGATTTAAAAAAAAAAAAACCAGAATAAAAAATAAAAAAAAAAAACAGAATAAAAAATAAGTAAAAAAAATTTTTTTTTTTTTTATGTTTTGTTTTAAGAATTTTTAGGATTGAATTCGGGATTGAAAAAATCAAGTATTTCATACTTGGCTTAAGTAAATCCGAGATTACCCCACTTTTGACATCGTTTCGGATTGAATCCGGGCTAAAT
Source organism: Drosophila limbata (assembly GCA_963924055.1). NCBI lineage: Eukaryota > Metazoa > Arthropoda > Insecta > Diptera > Drosophilidae > Drosophila > Drosophila limbata. Next base: position 1,535,557 of record CAWUOW010000172.1, read on the forward strand.
ATCCCGGATTTTTTTTTCTGTGTATGGCACCTATATGATATAGTCATCCGACTTTGACCAAATTTGGTCAGTATGTTAAAAACAGTATCAAACAAACAAAATTCGAGTTTGTTTGAGATATCTTAAGAAACAAAAAAGTTTTTCATACTAAGCAATTCCGTGACCTTTGACCCCGATTTGACCCACTTAGAGTCGAATTTCGCTAAACCCCGTCTTATTGCACGATGTAATTATCTCATCTATGTTGTGTACAAATTTCAGCTCTCTATCTCTTACCGTTTGGGCTGCACGTTGATTCTCAGTCAGTCAGTCAGTCAGTCAGTCAGTCAGGACAAAGAGTTTTATATATATAGATTGCAACATCTCTGATTGAATGTGTTTTTAGATCTCTTAATTATATAATTATTGAATTGTTTAAAATAATAAGGCAATTGTCAAAATTTCCGATGTCTTATTAAAAAATTTCTGATGTCATATAAAAAAACCTCTTTACGAGGTAAAAGTCTAGTGACGAAAACATTTTCATGCCCCAAAATTTCTGATATCCAATTTTGTGACGAAAAATATTAAATTTTACACATGAATTATTAAAAAAAAAAAATTTTTGTCACTGGGCACATTGCGCTAAATTTTTCATACCTAATAAATAGTACTTTTTTGCGCAGTGCCAGTGACAAAAATTTTTTTTTTTAATAATTCATGTGTAAAATTTAATATTTTTAGTCACAAAATTGGATATCAGAAATTTTGGGGCATGAAAATGTTTTCGTCACTAGACTTTTACCTCGTAAAGAGGTTTTATTATATGATATGTATACACTTATGGCCAGGGACCGTAATCATTATAAGTTATCTTATAAAAATTACATTTTAATGATTATATTTTAATTTTTAATTTTTTTCTTAATGATGATCATTATTTTTGAGTAATTTTATAAAACTCAAAAATAATCATTATAAATGAGTTTTATTTTTTTCGCTTAAAATAAAACTCAAAAGTAATTTACGGCTTCTGTGTTAAGATTTTTACCAATATTACTTTATATCCATATAAAAAGATACCATAGCTACCTTCCAGAATCATTTTTTTTTTATCGGAGTACGATAACCCATTCAAACTTGCATCAAAACATGAAAAAACAGTGTTAAATTATTAAATAGATATTAATAATGATATTTATTCCGCTTAAAAAAAACTTAATGTTTATTTTTATTATTGATGTAAATATATATATTTTTATTGATTGAATCGACGAGTCGTTGAACCAAATAACAGCTTCCGATCGGTAATTGCTGTTTTGTATTTGTAACAAATATAAGATTATAAAGCTACTCATACTCAATAAAAACGGAGTTGCCATAAAAGGAACTGACGTTGTCCAACACTGTCGTTCAACTCGTTGACAGCCAAAATTATCAAGCAATATACGCCGTTAAAAATATATCAATCATCCGAACTAAGCTTGATCGCTTTATAAGATGGGTCGCAAACGTAATTATCTTGTGCGTAATTTTTTTACATTCAACGTAGAAAACAATGTTTCGAAGTGTAAGATATGCAAAGGGACTTTCAGCGGCAACTACTTGTGTAATTTAAAGCGGCATTTTTTGTGAACCGAAACCATACCGGTATTTCAAAACCGAAACATACAAAAACCGGATCACCGTTACGAAACCTTTATTCAAAGATTTTGCGTAACCGATAACCTAAATGCGAATATAACCGAAACCGTAACTGAAACCGATATTCGTTTCGGTTTTAATCCCTGGTTAAGACACGGTTTTTTCATGTTTTGATGCAAGTTTGATAAAAAAAAAACAAGTGGGCGCGGCTACAGTCGAGTTTGCTCGACTGGAGGATACCCTGTGCCAGTATCCATAAAATAGAATATTGGTTGGGACCATCTCATATGCATATTCTGTCAGTTTGGTTCAGTTATCTCAAACAACAAAAAAGTTGTTCATACTAAGACTTGATTTTCGAGTGATCGTTCCTATGGCAGCTATATGATATAGTGATCCGATTTCAACCAATTTTTGTCAGGTTATAAGGGACCATCGCGTATGCATATTCTGTGAGTTTGATTCAGATAGATCAAACAACAAAAAAGTTTTTCACACTAAAACTTGATTTTCGACTGATCGTTCCTATGGCAGCTATATGATATAGTGATCCGATTTCAACCAATTTTGGTCAGGCTATAAGGGACCATCGCGTATGCATATTCTGTGAGTTTGATTCAGATAAGTCAAACAACAAAAAAGTGTTTCATACTAAGACTTGATTTTCGACTGATGGTTGCTATGGCAGCTATATGATATAGTGGTCCGATTTCAATCCAATTTGGTGAGGATATATCGGACCATCTCATATGCATATTCTGTCAGTTTGGTTTACATATCTCAAACAACAAAAAAGTTTTTCATACCGAGACTTGATTTTTGACTGATCGTTCCTATGGCAGCTATATGATATAGTGGTCCGATCCAAATTTAAAAACAAACTTGATCTGCGTCCGGTATCCAGCAACCTACATACCAAATTTGAAGTCTCTAGCTAATATAGTTTCTGAGATCGACGCGTTCAAACAGACGGACGGACAGACGGACAGACAGACGGACATGGCTCAATCGACTCGGCTGTTGATGCTGATCAAGAATATATATACTTTATATGGTCGGAGATGCTTCCTTCTGCCTGTTACATACATCACACAAATCTAATATACCCTTTTTGACAATTTTCAATGGGCACAGGGTATAATGATGCTGGGAGGTAGCTATGGTATCCTTTTATAGGGATATAAAGTAATATTGGTAAAAATCTTAACACAGAAGCCGTAATTTACTTTTGAGTTTTATTTTAAGCGAAAAAAATAAAACTCATTTATAATGATTATTTTTGATTTTTATAAAATTACTAAAAAATAATGATTACCTGTTTAGAGGAGGAACGATATCCACCTTCGCACTAATTGCAAACGAAATAGTTTTGTGTTCGGTTTATTAATTATAATGTTTATTTTCGAGTTGCACGAATTTTATTTGCGTCTGCTTTAATCGACAGATCAAACGAGAGTAAAAAAGGAGTTGCCAACTACAAAGCTAGATCACTCTCAAATTTAATGCCATGAGAGAGAGAAAGAGTGCAACAACATGCGAGCTTTAAGAGCTTTGATTACAATACAAAATAGAGCTTAATTTTGGCAAAGCAAACATTTGCGCAAGGCATTTACATTTAATCATTTTATATTTATTTGACTTTAATTAAGGGTTCTGCTCCCGACATACTCCCCCCGTTGGAAGGGATCCACTTTCAAACGACGTGGTCAGAAAGGGGCAGAACTGCAAGCTTGGTTACAGCTCGCTTAGCCAGACCAGTTGAGGTTCGAACATCTCCTGGTATTGTGGACTCCACTTTGCCGAGCCGCCATTTTAAGGAAGGAAGATTTTCGTCCTTAAGTAGCACCAGGGATCCAGGCTGAAGAGCAGTTTTTGAAGTTCTCCATTTGCTGCGCTCTTGGAGAATCGAAAGATAGTCGGTGCTCCATTTGCGCCAGAAGTTTTGACGCATTTGGCATACGCGCTGCCAACGACTCAGACGTCCTTCCTTTAAGTGTGTGATGTCAGGCTCGTCTATGGCGGTAAACGTTGATCCAATAAGGAAGTGCGCAGGCGTTAGAAAGCTTGAGTCGTCAGGGCTTTCTGAAATTGCATAAAGAGGGCGAGAATTGAGTATTGCAGAAATCTCATAAACTAAAGTACGAAGTTCATCGAGATTAAGAGAAGAGGATCCAGCAGTACGAAGTAAATGATATTTGGCAGACTTTACTGCCGCCTCCCATAATCCGCCAAAGTGTGGCGCCAGGCATATCTTCGATACAGCATTGTTGTGCGGGTCGCTCAAGAAAAGTTCCTTCAACTCGGCCAATTCGTTTTTAGCACCAACGAAGTTGGTTCCATTGTCTGTCCAGATGACGCGTGGCTTGCCTCTGATGCTTATGAAGCGCCTCAGAGCAGCAATAAAGGATGCAGTCGACAGGTCCTGGACAACTTCAAGATGAGTAGATTTGGTGCTAAAGCATACAAAAATAGCTATATAGCATTTTATAGGCTCCTTTTTCCTGGTCTCAGACTTGTGACGAAAAGGACCACAGTAATCGATTCCTGTTGTGTGGAACGCTGGGTTTGGACTAACACGATCCGCTGGAAGCCTGCCCATAATATGCTCGGCATATTTTGGTTTCAGTCGAAAGCATCTCAAGCACTTGTTGACAACGGTGGCTACCGCTTTGAGTCCTCCAATTGGCCAATATGCTTGCCTTATTGTTGCGAGAAGGCTTCTTGGTCCTGCATGCAGCAGTTTTTGGTGATAGTGCACGATGATTGCATTTGTGACCGGATGTCCCTTTGGTAGCAGGATAGGATGCCTGGCGTCGTATTCCAACTGCTAATTTTGTAGTCTGCCTCCAACTCTTATCAATCCATTCACATCAATGAATGGGTAGAGCGACAGTAGACAACTTTTGGCTGAAAGTGACTTCTTCGAAGAAAGCATCGCATAGTCGACAGCAAAGGTGACTTCTTGGATGTTTCTGATGAGAAGATATGTGCCCATGCGCAGATCCTCGACGGTCAGCTTGAGTGAAGTTTCAGTTTGTTTGTTCGATATAAGGAGCCAAAATCTGCGAATATAGGCAAAGACACGTTGTAGAGAGGCAAAAGAGTTTTGGTATTTGCAGAGGGCGGATAAATCTGATTTTGTTGTGGTGATTAGCACCTTGCGACGGCGTTCCGGCAGGCTTACTTCAGGCAGCACATTTGCAGGCCACTCCGAGTTGGGCGCTCTAAGAAACTGAGGACCATGTTGCCACAGCTTTTGACTCATCAGCTCCTTTGGCGTGCAGCCTCGTGATAATATGTCAGCTGGGTTGCAGGATGTTGGTACATGATGCCAAGTCATTCCTTGAGTGAGCTCCTGTATTTTTGCGACGCGATTAGAGACAAATACGTTGAATTCTGATGGCGACTCGCGAATCCATGAGAGCGCTATGGTGGAAACTGACCAGCAGTGGTAGTCACATTTGACGGGCACAACATGAGCAATGCTGTTGACCAGTTCAGCCAGAACTAGTGCGGCAGACAATTCCAATTTTGGTATATTGATTGTCTTAGGAGGAGCAACTCTGGATTTGGAACATAAAAGTTGCGTAGAAATTGAATCCTGAGTTTCGGAGCGAAGATAAATGCAAGCACCATATGCCAAGCTACTTGCATCGCAAAATGCGTGAATTTGAAATGAAGCTCCCGGAATTAGGGCATATCGGGGAAATTTGAACGATCTGACTATAGAAAGCTGAGAGAAAAGCTGGTTCCATGATAATTGTAGCTCTTCCGGCATTGCGTCATCCCAATTAAGCTGATGTTTCCATAGAGTTTGAATGAATATTTTTGCCTTTGTGACAATAGGTGCAATTAAGCCGAGCGGATCATAAGTTCTGGCAACTGTAGATAGAACGACACGTTTCGTAGGTGGTCCATCTGGCATAATTTTCGAAAAATTGAACAAAAAGTTGTCAGAGCTGAGATCCCATACCAGCCCCAAAGCCTTCGAAATTCCAGTTCCATCGTCAAATGTTAAAAGCTTCTCCTTGTCCACTTCAGGCTCACCATCGAGCACAGCTGGCTCATTAGAGCACTACTTTCGTATGGGAAACTGGCCACGGCTGAGCAGCAGCTTGACCTGACGCTTAACTTCCACTACTTCTTCGATGCTGCCTCCACCAGACATGAGGTCGTCCACGTAGAAGTGTGTCCTAACTATTCTCGAGCCGATAGGGAAATTTTCCTCCTCGTCGAGTGCCAGCTGATGCATAGTTCGGATTGCCAAAAATGCTGCGGATTTGGTACCATATGTGAGTGTGTCCAATTTGTACGCCTTTATCTCATCAGCTGGGCTGTCACGCCATAAAATGATCTGCAAATACTCATCAGGATGAGAGACTCTGACGCATCTATACATTTTACATATATCCCCGCAAAGAGCTATTCTGAAAAAACGAAATCTAAGCAGCGTTGTAAATATCTTGGCTTGAATCGTGGGACCTGCAAGTAACAGATCATTCAAGGAGTAGCCGGAGGTTGACTTGGCAGATCCATCGAATACAACTCGAAGTTTGGTTGTCGTATCGAGCTTTTGAACACAGTGGTGTGGCAAGTAAAACCTGGGTGCTGTGCAGTCCTCCGAAGCGAGAGACATGTGACCTAAGCTAAGGTATTCTTGAATAAATGCAGCATATTGAGATTTAATGTTGACGTCTTTGGCGAGCTTTGCTTCTAAGCCCTTGAATCTGCGCAGAGCGCGCTGGTAGGAGTTTCCAAGAGCGCGAACGTCGGTTTTAAATTTAAGTTTGACCGAGTACTGGCCATCTGCGAGACGAGTATGATTTTCCTTGAAGAAGTCCTCACACAGCGAGTCCTCTTCAGAGGCTGAGTTTGATGAACCATACGAATTTTCAATCTCCCAAAACCGTTTGACGATGTTTTCGAGCGAATCATCTTGAGCTTGATGAGCTGGCACCCTGGTGAGAGAAACTAGCGTTGAGTGTTTGGCCTTTGTGTGCGAGATGGCTCCAGATACTGTCCAGCCTAGCTTAGTTTCTTGCAATATCAACTTGCTGCCTGCTATACGAATATGCCCAGTGCAAATTAAATCGAAAAATAGGCCTGCTCCAATAAGCAAGTCTATGCGTTGAGATTTGTAAAATTCGGGGTCGGCAAGAACAATATCAGTGGGTATCTGCAAGGTACTCCTGTTTAAATTATACTGCGGCTGGTAGTCAGTTATAGTTCGTGCCACGACGGCTCCAAGTGATGCTCCATAGCTTGCATTTTGCGACCTGACGACGATGTCAACTGCCCTATCAGAATTTAGTGATGATTCTCCGATTCCAGAGATTGCTATATGCGACCTACGAGTTTTCAGCTGCAGATGATTTGCGAATCGAGTGGTAATAAAATTAAGTTGCGAAGCAGAGTCTAAAATGGCACGGCATTGAATGAGTTCTCCAAAACGATTTTGCACCAAAACTATGGCCGTAGCTAGTAAGATGTAATCATCAGGCACGGCGTTCGAGGCTAGGTGTGGAGGGCTTGAGCTTGATCTAGATATGAGCGAGGATGAAGCTTGATTGGAGTCTGCCACGATCTGCGGTTGCAAGGAGCTAGCTGTAGAATCTGTCATGTGCAAAAGCGTGTGATGCTTTGATTGGCATTGTCTGCAATGACCTGACCTGCACTGTTGAAGAGCGTGTCCCTTACGCAAGCAATTTAAGCATAAGTGCATTTTCTTAGCTTCTTTATAGCGTAAATTGGGAGAGAGGTTAAGAAACCGGGCACATTTTGAAATGAAATGCTCTGAAGAATCACAAAATATGCATGTCGAAGTTGTATTTGAGGCAATAAGAGAGCTTTTGCCAGGTTTATGCGATAATTTTCCAACCTGATTGCTAGGTGTTGGCGTTACCATAGCATTGTCCACATTCTCCATGGTTCTGCATCTTTTTTCCAGAAATGAGGCCATTTTTGTCCATGCTGGAAGCTCGTTGGATACAAGTGACTCCTCCCATTTCTCACGTGTGCGTTGATCCAGTTTCTGTGCCACAATATGAATTAAAAATCCATCAAAAATTTGGCTCGAGTCGGCCAACAAATTTATGGCTCGAAGATGCGAGTTCATTTTGTCGCTTAATGCCCGCAAGCCAATAGCTGATCACTTCTCCACACCTTTAAGCCCGAAAATCGCCTTTACATGTGCCTGGAAAAGAAGCAACTTGTTATCAAATCTATCACAAAGTAGTTTTATTGCTATATCATAGTTCTTCTCTGTGGGCTCCAACGAACGAATCGCTTCCAATGCGACTCCCTCCAAGCTGGACAATAAATGCTGGAGCTTTTCCACCTTAGTTAACTCAGCGTCATTTTCAACAACAGTACTGAAAATAGAGTGGAAGTTTGGCCAATCCATATAAGACCCGTTAAACTTGGGTAACTGCAGCTGAGGCAGCCTCGATGTTTTGATGGTGACGTTGCCGGATGAAGTTGTATTTCCCAATGAGTGGCGCACTGTGGTAGAGTTGGCATCGGTGCTCTTAAGTTGAAGAGACACAAGCTCACGAGAAAGCTTCGACTTAACCTCAACAAACGCTTCATCAAAAAGTGCGCGCGCATCGGATGCAAGTTCCAATAGGTCAAGTTTCTCCAAACTAGTCTGCGCCGCGTTAAAGTCACCTTTCATATTATCCAGCATTTCAAGACGCACCATGAGATCTCTTTCATCCATGGTGGCGATTGCGTCATCATCAAGATTGGAATTTAAATTTATTAGTTGGCGCGTAACAGCCTCAGCCTTTGCCTTATAAAAGTCATGTTCACTAACATCAGGCATTGCTTTCTGTTTTATGTATTTTAAAAGCAAGGAATATAAATATGCACTATGTGGGCTCACTACACATAAAGTGTGCTTAGTGAATTTTAAAGAGACACCCTGTTTATGTTCCGTACAGCGCGAATGCAGCGGTAAAATTTTTAGTGCACTTGGCAGCGGCCGTTGCTACCCAAAAGGTAACTGTATCGTCAACGAATGCACTGATGTATTACACAGTAACTGTTCCCGCACGAAAGAACACAAAGCAAAGAGTATAAAATTGTCAAGTGTATTATATGTATATTTGTTACCGACTTGTAACAAACAGCCACGAATAAATGTATGTATGTAGAATTGTTGCCGAATTGTAACAAATCAAATGACCACGAAAAATTGCAACTTTACGAAAACAAACAATCACGTCGGGGTCACCAATGTTTAGAGGAGGAACGATATCCACCTTCGCACTATTTGCAAACGAAATAGTTTTGTGTTCGGTTTATTAATTATAATGTTTATTTTCGAGTTGCACGAATTTTATTTGCGTCTGCTTTAATCGACAGATCAAACGAGAGTAAAAAAGGAGTTGCCAACTACAAAGCTAGATCACTCTCAAATTTAATGCCATGAGAGAGAGAAAGAGTGCAACAACATGCGAGTTTTAAGAGCTTTGATTACAATACAAAATAGAGCTTAATTTTGGCAAAGCAAACATTTGCGCAAGGCATTTACATTTAATCATTTTATATTTATTTGACTTTAATTAAGGGTTCTGCTCCCGACAATTGCCATTAAGTAAAAAAGTAAAAATCATAAAAATAACAAGTGGGAAAGGCTATAGTTGAGCTCCCGACTATAGGATACCCGTTACTTACATAAACAAATTAAAATTTTTTTATTGCATGCTTTTAGGCATTTTAATTGCTTAAAAGCTTTAATCAGCCAGTACCACCTTTCTGTTTATCCTATCTTTTTGGGATTTAAGAAGATGATAGGTAATAACAGTAGCTAACGTTCACCGTTCAAAAAAACATAATATCTTGAAAACTGTGCGTGTGGTGGATTTTCGCGATTTACGGAGGCGGAAAGGGGCGTGGCAAAATTTTGAAACAAACTTGACCTGCGTGGGGTTTATAGAAATCTGTGTGCCAAATTTGGTTGCTCTAGCTCTTATAGTCTCTGAGATCTATGAACTCACACAGACGGACAGACGGACGGACGGACAGACGGACATGGCCATATCGACTCGGCTGTTGATGCTGATCAAGAATATATATACTTTATAGGGTCGGAGATGCTTCCTTCTCCCTGTTACATACATTGCAACGAATACAATATCCCCTTTTACTTATTTTTAATAAGTAACGGGTATAAAAATCATGGTGGAAATACAGAGATTGTAAAAAAATAAACATTTTGGTGCAAACCATTATTTTCTAGGTCTTTTATAAGTGTCTGATTTTTTAATTTAAAAAAAAAAACAAATAATCATTATTTGCAGTCCCCGCTTATGGCATATACATTGAATATATACATACCGCAAAACAAAGGAATGGAATGCGGCCGAATATGGAGACGTTGCATATTCTGCGCCGCGGTCAGGCCACTTATGAGTGGACGATCATATTTCAAATGTACAATGTCTTGTGTTATGTTTAGCAACAAAGTGTCGCTAAATGGGTTATTGTATATTTGATTTGATATACCCTTACATTAGTTGGGTATGTTGAATATTAGTGTCGATCACGCTACACTAGAATCAAACAGGATCAACCATTACATCGAAGAAGTAGCACTAAACTGCAATTACTTGGTTCAGTTTGAGGGAGCATGCGCTATGATGACTCATGTAATGTCCTTCAGATACACTCAACTGAAAAGCAACAACGAATTACTTCTAAAGGTGAAAAGAAAGAGACGTGTATCCTTTGAGCTTGTGGTATTGATCCCATATCATATCATATCCTATTCGGATAAATGGATGCCGATGACAGGAAGATATTAGAGTCCAACATGAAGAATGTATTTGACAACCAAGAGGATTTACACAAAATGTGCAAAAAAAAGACGTCTATAATAGATTCAACAATAAACATATTAAAGAATGGATAATGAAATAAAATGACCTCGAAACGATAAAGCGGAGAATATATACATTAACCAAATGGCGCTGTCATTTCAAATAATGTTATCGCAAGTAATCCAACTAATCGAAAATTTCGAAAAAATACAATCAGCGGTTAAAAAATTATTTATTGATTTGAATCATGGGAGAATAAATCCACAATAACTCAAGCCATCGCAATTGAATGCGGAAATCAGTAGTATAAAAGAAAAACTGCCAGCCAAGCAAAGAATCCCTGGAGATGCCACCGGTACTGAAATAAAGGAGATTGACAATCTAATGGAAGCACAAGCTATTATAAAAGATGATCGGCTAGTAATACACGCCGAGATTCCGTTGTTCAACCAAGAATCAGCAACTATCTAACGAATAATTCCGATACCAATTGTAAAGCATAGGAGAACAGTCATGGTTAAAGTTAAGGCCGAATATTTGGTATACAACTTCAACCAAGACATCTGTAAAAATCGAAACAAAATGAATATCAAAGACCGGATTCAAATTAAAATTAAAATTTATTTCCGAAGTTCGACGGCAAACGCGCTAAAGAGGTTGGTGGCTGCTGGTAATTAGTGCGTTCTGTGCGAGAGGCAATCAAAACGACGACTGACAACTGACGCTTGTCAGCTGCTCTTCTTCGGCCATGCACTTCGCCTGCGCTTACACGCTATTATGTAGACGTATAAGAGATAACATAATTACCAACTAGGGCACTTCAATATATACACTTTATACTTAAAATAAGCTTCAATATAATTTCATTTTACCAACTAATTGCTAATCTATGACTAAACATCCTGGCCACGTCGAAGTACACTCAAACGGTCTGCAACACAGCGGTCGCCTACACAATCCCACGGCTGTCCTGATGTCGGCCACCCTGATGCAGCCGTCTGCCCCGGGAATGATCTCCACGACTCTTCCTGTTGTCCACCGCTGGGTTGGAGTGTTGTCCTCGTGGATGACCACGAGTGCCCCGATTGCCAAGTTGGGCTGTTCGGCCGTCCACTTGCCGCGAGGTTGAAGACTGTGGACATAGTCCTTCGACCACGCTCACCAGAACCGCTGGTTGAGCATGGACAGCAGCTGCTACCTGCGAGAGCACGGCTCTGATCCTTGCGGCAGCGAACGAATCGGCTGACCGATGAGGATTGCCTCTACGTCCGCCAGGTGTCCTTTGACCTCGCTTTCCACCAGGGCACATTGGGCCAGAATCCCTTTTTTTGGCATAAAGTCGATAATTTTTGTCAACTATATCTTGAATTTGACTTAATATTTTGAAAGGGCATACATAAGGTAAATCGAATCAATAAAAAAAAAGTATTTGGTGACGGGAAGCATTTACTTAGCTTTGCTCTTCTGCTGTGGAAAGACCATTTATCCAAATCTTTGTTGAAAATATGGAAAATAAAGGTCAACATATGAAATATACCATTATTGTTAAGTTATTCGAAATATGTGTTCAATGTTGTAGTTGTGGATTGTCTATGTTATGTCTTATTTCAGAAGAAAACTAATTTTGAATTTGTCATTGAAACTTTTTGCCCAATTTTGTCCATTCTCTTTAAAAACACATGTTGAAACTGGGCATTTTTGCTAGAAAATCTGTTTTTTTTTTTCCGTTGTTAGATAGGGAGGGGGTAAAACATGGTCAATTAAAAAAAATAAAAAAATTTTATATTCTTCTTAAGGTGCGTTCTCACTGCTTCACAAACGTTTCACAAGCGCTAAACAAAGCAGTTCACAACTTCACAAGGGAATGTGAACACTAAATGCATTGAAACAAAATTGTAAAGTCACAAAAATGTGACGTTTCAATGTAAACACCACTTTCACATTTTGTTAAAAATTTTTTGCGAAGGAGATTGTCACAATTTTGTTGAAAACTATGTTAACTCCTGTTAAAGTTGAAGCAGCTCAAATGAGCCCAATCCCATTGTGAAAGCACATCGAGTAAGTTGGTTTTTCTACACATTGTGAACGTCAAAGCTAAAATTGTATTTGTTGTTTTTCGGGCCTTTAGCATTGGTTTTGATTTTTAAAAAAGAAATGGATTCACAAGAGGCATTTAAAATACCACTGAATGGTAACCCGACCTCCAAGGTTTTAAGCTTGCTTGTTATCCATATCCGTTTTTAAAGAAATGTAACCTTTTCAATTGGTGGACAATTGCAAAGAGACATTTCTTTGTTTTTATTCATTTTGTGGAACTTGTTATTGTTCAATTGCGAACTTTTTTTGAACATTTTGATTCCTTGTGATTTTTTGAGTTAGTGGACTGATGTTGTCTTACAATATTCATCAAACACAACTCGAAGTTTGGTGGAGCTACTATCAGGCCTCAGTACGCACTGATGTGGTATGACGTAGTGTGGTCCTTGCGGAACTTCTGTACCTATGACAGACATGTGACCGAGATCAATATATTCTTTCATGAAACTCACATACATTTCCTTGAGTTCTAAATCTTTAGATACTCTGCGCTCTGAGGAGGGAAAACGTCTTTTGTCTGTCTCAAAGGATGATCCCAGTATTTGAGGATCATTCTTTAAGGGCAAACTGACCTCAAAGCGACCTGACGATAAATTCCGAACATTGTCCTTGAAGCTTTTCTCACATGCAAGCTGCTCTGACGAGTACTTGGCTGAGTCATTTGATTCGGGAACACCTTAGAGTTCCCAGAACCGATCCACAAGAGCCTCCAATCTGGACTCTATACTTGGGAGCATGATTTTACAGCACACTGGGTTCTGGGTCTGCAATTTCTTACACCGCCCTGATGCTACCCATCCAAACAAAGTTTTTTGCAACAGAGGACCATTCTCAGACAATTTTATTTGTCCCGTACACAATAATTCGAAAAAGGAATCCGCTCCTTGTAGCAGATCAATTCGCTGAGGCTTAAAAATTCAGGTTCAGCCAGTTCTACATTTTCAGGAATTTTCCAATGAATAATGGGGAGATCACAATCTGGCTGCCTGCTTGAAACTTACGTTAGTACCCAAAAATCGGCGTTGAACTGGTGTTCATTTACTCGAGACGAGACCACTGTTGATATTTTACTTTTCGCCACATAACAGGCTTTTCCAACAGACGTGACTGTTAAACAATTATTTTTCCTTGCAAGTCTTAATGCTTGCGCAAGATCTTCAGTCATGAAATTGACTTGGAAGCCTGAGTCTAACAGAGCTCTAGCGTTGTGAATCTTCCCAAATCTATCTCGAATCTTTACAACAGCTGTTGCCAGGATCACTTGATCGACTTCGCTCGTGACATGATTTACATGAGCAGGATGCGCTGCTGCCTGTGGCATTTCAGGAGCAGCGTACCTATGCAGAAGCGTATTATGGGGACGAGAACAGACTCTGCACTTTGATGCACACCCTTCGACACCCTGTGCCCTGGATTTAAACATTTTATGCACAGTTGACTTGATTTCACAAAATCGAAACGCTCCGAAACAGATTTACCCGGAAACCCTTGACAGCTTCCGATATTGTGATTCGCATAACAAAACTATCACTTGGGTTTACTTTTCTTATCTCCTTTAGTACATACGAACGAAGATTTGCTGTTCCTAGCAGGCTTCAAATCTGATTTTTGTTTGATCCTAGACTTGGAACTTTCCTCAGCGGACAAATGCAGATAACGCCTGCCTCTTTTGTACCACCCGTGATTCTAGAATTTGCCAAAACCAAATAGAAACGAGAGAAATTAAATTGACGTCGGCCATGTCCTCCGCCGTTTTCCAACCGGGATGAGAATCCTGACTCGCCGTGATGACGCGGATGGTGGTGTGGCGGGTCGTTGGGATGGCGCATGCCTCTGTCGGCACCGCCAGTGTATCTCGGTGTGTAACTGCTTCAGTTGGTTTGGCCGCAGTGCAAGATGGCTGGGATGACTCATGAAATTCTAAGCCGAAGAACACATCGTCGACGAAGGTTGGCAATACCAGGCATGGTATGTTGCACCATTGTGACAAGTACCTTGCGGACGATTGCGTGACATCCCTCCGCCATGCTGACCTTGGTCCCACGTCCTTAAGGCCGTTCCTCTTAGCGCTGAAATTGTGATCCGATCGCTTTGCTGGTCCTGAATCGACTCTGAATCTTCTGCCCGCGGTGGCATTTTGTTCTCTGCTCTCGTTGTTGCTCTGCTTCTGTTGTTCTGCCGCAATTGCTACTCTGCTTCTGTTGCTGCTTTGTCTCTGCTGTTGCTCTGCCTCCGTTGCTGTTCTGCTTTGTCTCTGCTGTTGCTCTGCTTCGGCGTTGTCGCTCTGCTTCTGCTGTTGTTCTGCTTTGTCTCTGCTGTTGCTCTGCTTCGGCGTTGTCGCTCTGCTTCTGCTGTTGTTCTGCTTATGCCGGCGTCGTCGCTCTGCTTCTGCTGCGCTTCTGCCTTTGCTCCTCTCTTCTAAGACAAAACTGAGTTGTCTGGCAGCACTGGTTATTATCGCTTCACATAAATATTTTATTTACATACGCTTCTGGCATTGTTACTTTGCTAGAAGGTTTTCAGTATGCACACAGACAGATCGACTACAGCGATTCTTTATTTTGCAACTAAGATTTCTGCCAACACCTTTTTTAAATTGAAAAACAATAAAAAAAACATTAGTGGATCATATACTAACAAATTAATTGCATTTAAAATTAAAAAAATATAAAAGTTTCGTCAGTGCCTGAATTCGAACCCGGAACCCGAGCTGAGAATTCATGCAAAAATTGGTCGCTCTACACTTTGCGCCACTGGCGATCTTTAAGAACGACTGTCTAATTATAGATTTCATTGATACTGGACTGTTAGTCAAATGTAATTGCCGCTGCTGTTCTATTTCAATTCAAAGTAAAACGTATATATTCAGTTAATAGGTTATCAGGCATGCCACAAAAAACACTAGTGAAAGTGATTTCAGAAAAAAGCAATTCCACTTCGAAAATTTCTCCGTGCCACAGAAATTCGTGTGATTTAGGTTTTTAAGCATGTTCATCAACCTTTTCGTACTAGGCTGCTAAGGGTTGGCCCCTTCTCAGATTAAATTTCCCAAGGGTTTGTTTAGCAATTTTTGTAAGTTTATTATTGCTGAAAAGTAGGTTTTTATTTTATTTCTTCTTTAATTAATATTATTTAATTTATTTATTTAATAATTGATATTGTATAGCCTAAAAAAATTTAAAAGTTATTGGCGCGACAAACAATGAAAGTTACTTGACGACTCTAAATTCTAAAATTCGGACAAAAAATGTGACATTATTCTCATGGCATCGGACGCCAGTGAATTGAGCGATGATTTCGTTTCACCAAAAATTGTGCAGGTGATTGAGACTGTGGCACGGAGAAATGAAATTGACGTGAAACTCAAGTGAAAGAGATTTATGTGGCATGCCTGTATATCTTCCAAACCAATCAACAAAAATGTTTGCATGATGTATCAAAAAACGCAAAATTGTACAAGCTATAACATATTGAAAATTAAAAAAAAATGTTGGCGGCGTTTTCTCAAAAACCGCCAAAATGTGGAAAAAATTACCTTTTTTCACCTGTAGCTTTTTACCTGCGTACTTTAGAAAAAAAGTTTGAACATATGCTTAAGAGCCCTTCAAAGTACCTTTCCAACGACATATAGATCATATCTGTAGCTTTCATAGTTTGGACACTATAGGGGTTTTTAGTTTTAGCGGGTTTTAGCGATTTCCCGCTAAACTAGCGATTTTTCGAAAAAGTCGTAGAACAAACGTTTCTAGATTTTTGAGCGGGAACAAGTCCTCATTCAAACTTTTTAGCTAAATTAACGATTTGATCCAAACAAACAAACAGACAAACAGACAAACTGACTTTTCATCTCATTTTCGGAAGGCGACTCAAAATTTCAAAATTAATTATTTTTTGAACCAGTTGTCCGATTTTGATGATCGTGGTGTCATTCGACGCGTATTTTTGATGAGAATTGTAAAAAATTCAACGAAAATTCAAAAAGGCTCCAACGGCCCCATTAGCTCCAATAATGTAAATTTTGCCCCTCCCACTTACACCTGTTTATCTCACGAACCAGGTGAGTTTTCAAAAGTCTTAGTATGCACACTTGTAAGTTTAATTAATACCTTTCGATCGGTATATAACTCGACCTGATCGGACAGTCATAGCAAATCTTCCATTCTTCCTGTGTATATATGCTAGTCGCCTTCGCACCCTTCGTGCTGCTTTCGTCACTAGAGCGGACTGCCGTCCGCAGTGATATATCAACATAGAGCCTCTGAAAAGGACTACTTGTGGGGGATTGTAATCCCATGGGAGGTCGAAGGACATGGTTCGGCGCTTTTGTTTCTTTACATGTGTCGCAGTTACGAATGTAATTACGTACATCATTTGCCAATCCAGGCCAGTAAAGATTTCTGCGCAGCTTTTCAATGGTTTTTTGCATCCCACAGTGTGATGAAACCACACTATCGTGAGCTTGCTTGAGAACATCTGCTCTAAGTCTGGTGGGAACCCATAATTTCCACAAGCTTTTATCCTCAATACCTGTAGCATGTTCGGCTTTTATGTATATAAATTGATCAGCTATCTTGATATCGGGAAATTTGGATTGATGAAGAACAAATTTATCTTTTAATTCCTTGTAGTCAGAGTCACAGAAAGCAGTGGATTCCAAGTCAATGGTTGGACCAATTTCCAGCTCTGCCACTTCATCATCACTTATTCTCGACAAGGCGTCGGGAACAATGTGCTCTTTTCCTTTCCTGTGCGAAATTGTGAATTTGTAAGGCTGCAAACGGAAAATCCACCGAGCAAGTCTTCCGGCTGCATTTTGTTGACGCATTAACCATAGCAGACTCGAGTGGTCAGTTACAACCTCGAATTCTTGTAACTCTAAATAACACCTAAGCTTTTCAATTTCCAAGATTACTGCCAGGCACTCTCGCTCTGTCACACTGTAATTTCGTTGAGCACGACTCAACTTTTTAGACATATAAGCAATTGGCAATTCATCATTGTCAGGCGATAACTGAACTAGAACGGCAACAAATCCATAATTACTGGCGTCACAGTGATGGTAAAATTTCTTTTGATAATTTCTTGTGCTTCTGCTGGCCAAACAAATTTTTTCTTATTGGATAACACATCCGTTATGGGACATGTCAAGTCTTCATAATTGTGGATAAACCGGCTATACCAACCACATATTCCAAGGAATCCACGAACCTGCTTGAGATTCTTAGGTGGTGGCCAGTTCTTGATACAATCGATTTTAGCGGGATCTGTGCAAATACCACCACTACCTATAACGTAGCCTAAATAGTTGACGCTATTTACACAAAAATGGCTTTTATCAATATTTAAAGTTAAATTTGCTTTACGGAATTGTTCTGCAAGACGAACCAAAACTGATAAATGTTCGGAAAAATATTCAGAAACAATACAAACGTCGTCTAAATAACCAAACAAACAATGTCGAAGATCTGGGGGAATCAGGTCGTCCATGAGTCGACACATTGTAGCAGGAGCATTGCAGAGTCCAAAAGGCATAACCTTAAATTGGTACAATGGTCTGCCCGGAATAGTGAACGCCGTCAATGGTCTCGATTCTGTCGTCAACTCGATTTGCCAATATGCATCTTTAAGATCGAGTTTGGAAATAATATTCGCTTTTGGCATACGGGCAAAGATTCCCTCAATGCTTGGAAGCGGAAATGCGTCCTTTTTGGTAGCATCATTTAGTTTGCGTGCGTCTAAGCACAGACGAATCTTGTTGGGTTTCATAACAAGTCGCATAGGTGAGCTCCAGGCACTGACAGAAGGCTCTATAACATCAAGTTCCAACATCCGGTCAATTTCCTTGAAAAGAAGGATTTCAACTGCTGGGCTGACAGGGTAAAACCGTTGTTTTACGGGTCTTGAATCACCAATATCGATGTGGTGTTGAATTAACGAAGTGCGTCCTAATCTTTCTCTGCAGTTTGGAAAGAGATTTTTCACCACCTCCAACTGCTGTAATTGCACACTTGACAACGGATATAAATTTGTGTCAGCTACTGCACTATTACAAAGACGTTTCTCAGACTCAGTAGATGTCGATTCGATAGCACTAATTACATGAGGAGCTAGCGAGAATATTTTCCAAAAATCTACACCTAATATGAGCCTTTGTTTTATCGCCGGGATTATGTACAACTGTATTGGTTTAGTCATGTCTTTATAATTCATCGCCACCGTGATTACGCCGAGAACTTCGTGAAAATTTCCATCAGCTGATTTCACGTGCGATTTAAGGGGCTTAAATTCAGGTAAAACAGAAAATTGTTCCAACGCCAAAGAGGAACCAACACAACTTACGTTTGCGCCGGTGTCTAAAAGACCGTGCTCTGTAAATTGTAAAAATGATACTTCTGCATAACAACGCGAGTCATTTCGATTATTGAATATAGCAGAAACTAATAGTTTGCGATAATGCTTTATGCGCCTAAAATAATTTTTACATCGAACTGTATTTCTAGATAAATTTTACACATGAATTATTAAAAAATAAAATTTTTGTCACTTGCACTTCGCAAAAAAGTACTATTTATTAGGTATGAAAAATTTAGCGCAATGTGCCCAGTGACAAAAATTTTATTTTTTAATAATTCATGTGTAAAATTTAATATTTTTCGTCACAAAATTGGATATCAGAAATTTTGGGGCATGAAAATGTTTTCGGCACTAGACTTTTACCTCGTAAAGAGGTTTTTTTATAAGATATCAGAAATTTTTTAGTAAGACATCGGAAATTTTGACAATTGCAATATTTTTTTAAACAATTCAATAATTATATAATTAAGAGAATTAAAGACACATTCAATCAGAGACGTTTCAATATTATATATATTTATAAATATATTTCGATCTTGCTGTAATTGGAATTACAAAATGTTTCATCTGCCGCAAAAAGAATTCACCACTTGCAAGCAGTATCTTTCCACATGCACTGCAAGCAGTGCAAGTAGTGTACATGCAGTAGTATACATGCAGTAGTGTAAAGGTAAAAGGTATATTCAATTAACAGGTAATATCTTGCCTAAACGAATTTTGAGAGATAGCTGTTATATGTCAAAAGACGCGGAATTGAATTGTCTACAACATGCTACATATTTAAAAGTGAATTCATTTGTAGACTTTCCATAAATTAAAAAAAAAAAATTATTTCACCTGTAGCTGTTTACCTTTTTACTTTAAAAAAAAACTTTGAAGGTATGCCTAAGAGCCCTTCAAAATACCTTTTCATCGATATATAGATCATATCTGTAGCTTCTATCGCTTGGATGCTATGAGGGTTTTAATTTTAGCGGTTTTTAGCGATTTCCCGCTAAACTAGCTATTTTTCGAAAAAGTCGTAGAACAAACGTTTCTAGATTTTTGAGCGGGAACAAGTCCTCATTCAAACTTTTTAGCTAAATTAACGATTTGATCCAAACAAACAAACAGACAAACAGACAAACAGACAAACTGACTTTTCATCTCATTTTCGGAAGGCGACTCAAAATTTCAAAATTAATTATTTTTTGAACCAGTTGTCCGATTTTGATGATCGTGGTGTCATTCGACGCGTATTTTTGATGAGAATTGTAAAAAATTCAACGAAAATTCAAAAAGGCTCCAACGGCCCCATTAGCTCCAATAATGTAAATTTTGCCCCTCCCACTTACACCTGTTTATCTCACGAACCAGGTGAGTTTTCAAAAGTCTTAGTATGCACACTTGTAAGTTTAATTAATACCTTTCGATCGGTATATAACTCGACCTGATCGGACAGTCATAGCAAATCTTCCATTCTTCCTGTGTATATATGCTAGTCGCCTTCGCACCCTTCGTGCTGCTTTCGTCACTAGAGCGGACTGCCGTCCGCAGTGATATATCAACATAGAGCCTCTGAAAAGGACTACTTGTGGGGGATTGTAATCCCATGGGAGGTCGAAGGACATGGTTCGGCGCTTTTGTTTCTTTACATGTGTCGCAGTTACGAATGTAATTACGTACATCATTTGCCAATCCAGGCCAGTAAAGATTTCTGCGCAGCTTTTCAATGGTTTTTTGCATCCCACAGTGTGATGAAACCACACTATCGTGAGCTTGCTTGAGAACATCTGCTCTAAGTCTGGTGGGAACCCATAATTTCCACAAGCTTTTATCCTCAATACCTGTAGCATGTTCGGCTTTTATGTATATAAATTGATCAGCTATCTTGATATCGGGAAATTTGGATTGATGAAGAACAAATTTATCTTTTAATTCCTTGTAGTCAGAGTCACAGAAAGCAGTGGATTCCAAGTCAATGGTTGGACCAATTTCCAGCTCTGCCACTTCATCATCACTTATTCTCGACAAGGCGTCGGGAACAATGTGCTCTTTTCCTTTCCTGTGCGAAATTGTGAATTTGTAAGGCTGCAAACGGAAAATCCACCGAGCAAGTCTTCCGGCTGCATTTTGTTGACGCATTAACCATAGCAGACTCGAGTGGTCAGTTACAACCTCGAATTCTTGTAACTCTAAATAACACCTAAGCTTTTCAATTTCCAAGATTACTGCCAGGCACTCTCGCTCTGTCACACTGTAATTTCGTTGAGCACGACTCAACTTTTTAGACATATAAGCAATTGGCAATTCATCATTGTCAGGCGATAACTGAACTAGAACGGCAACAAATCCATAATTACTGGCGTCACAGTGATGGTAAAATTTCTTTTGATAATTTCTTGTGCTTCTGCTGGCCAAACAAATTTTTTCTTATTGGATAACACATCCGTTATGGGACATGTCAAGTCTTCATAATTGTGGATAAACCGGCTATACCAACCACATATTCCAAGGAATCCACGAACCTGCTTGAGATTCTTAGGTGGTGGCCAGTTCTTGATACAATCGATTTTAGCGGGATCTGTGCAAATACCACCACTACCTATAACGTAGCCTAAATAGTTGACGCTATTTACACAAAAATGGCTTTTATCAATATTTAAAGTTAAATTTGCTTTACGGAATTGTTCTGCAAGACGAACCAAAACTGATAAATGTTCGGAAAAATATTCAGAAACAATACAAACGTCGTCTAAATAACCAAACAAACAATGTCGAAGATCTGGGGGAATCAGGTCGTCCATGAGTCGACACATTGTAGCAGGAGCATTGCAGAGTCCAAAAGGCATAACCTTAAATTGGTACAATGGTCTGCCCGGAATAGTGAACGCCGTCAATGGTCTCGATTCTGTCGTCAACTCGATTTGCCAATATGCATCTTTAAGATCGAGTTTGGAAATAATATTCGCTTTTGGCATACGGGCAAAGATTCCCTCAATGCTTGGAAGCGGAAATGCGTCCTTTTTGGTAGCATCATTTAGTTTGCGTGCGTCTAAGCACAGACGAATCTTGTTGGGTTTCATAACAAGTCGCATAGGTGAGCTCCAGGCACTGACAGAAGGCTCTATAACATCAAGTTCCAACATCCGGTCAATTTCCTTGAAAAGAAGGATTTCAACTGCTGGGCTGACAGGGTAAAACCGTTGTTTTACGGGTCTTGAATCACCAATATCGATGTGGTGTTGAATTAACGAAGTGCGTCCTAATCTTTCTCTGCAGTTTGGAAAGAGATTTTTCACCACCTCCAACTGCTGTAATTGCACACTTGACAACGGATATAAATTTGTGTCAGCTACTGCACTATTACAAAGACGTTTCTCAGACTCAGTAGATGTCGATTCGATAGCACTAATTACATGAGGAGCTAGCGAGAATATTTTCCAAAAATCTACACCTAATATGAGCCTTTGTTTTATCGCCGGGATTATGTACAACTGTATTGGTTTAGTCATGTCTTTATAATTCATCGCCACCGTGATTACGCCGAGAACTTCGTGAAAATTTCCATCAGCTGATTTCACGTGCGATTTAAGGGGCTTAAATTCAGGTAAAACAGAAAATTGTTCCAACGCCAAAGAGGAACCAACACAACTTACGTTTGCGCCGGTGTCTAAAAGACCGTGCTCTGTAAATTGTAAAAATGATACTTCTGCATAACAACGCGAGTCATTTCGATTATTGAATATAGCAGAAACTAATAGTTTGCGATAATGCTTTATGCGCCTAAAATAATTTTTACATCGAACTGTATTTCTAGATAAATTTTACACATGAATTATTAAAAAATAAAATTTTTGTCACTTGCACTTCGCAAAAAAGTACTATTTATTAGGTATGAAAAATTTAGCGCAATGTGCCCAGTGACAAAAATTTTATTTTTTAATAATTCATGTGTAAAATTTAATATTTTTCGTCACAAAATTGGATATCAGAAATTTTGGGGCATGAAAATGTTTTCGGCACTAGACTTTTACCTCGTAAAGAGGTTTTCTTATAAGATATCAGAAATTTTTTAGTAAGACATCGGAAATTTTGACAATTGCAATATTTTTTTAAACAATTCAATAATTATATAATTAAGAGAATTAAAGACACATTCAATCAGAGACGTTTCAATTAGGGTATTCAGAAACTATGATATTTGTGTTATGTGGCAAAGTGATAACACTGTAGCTAGTGAGTGACCTTTTTAAGCCTCTGTTGTCGTATTTATGATATCATTGAGTTAAATTTCAATGAACAGCTGTTTTGTATAAAGCAAGCATTCCTTTTATTTCGTTTTAGCTCATGCATTTGGTTTCACCCTCTCTTACTCTTGTTTTTTTAATGCTTTTGCCCCTGTAAAAAATCAATTTAATAATTTAAAAAATTTGCATCTCTTTATTTAAATTTAAAATCTGTCCTAAGGGACAATCACTAAAAATATATCACTTGTGTGATTTGAACCCTAGTTATTTAACTAAAAATTCTAATTTTGACAGGTCGGCGACTCTAACCGTAGAGCCACCGGACCAACAAAAGTTACTATGTTTTACAACCAATATCAATACCAACCTCAGTGTGACCTTATTTCGTTAGATACTTTAAACAGTCTGGCAACCTTTCTCCTTTTGAAATTTTGTCTAAATACGACGAATTTTGTATACATACCCCAGGGCATGTTTGGTGTGATATACTTTTTTCTGTGTGTTTGTTGTCATTACAACATATAACACTTTGCCACATAACACAAATATTAGAGTTTCTGAATACCCTAAATATTATATATATTTATAAATATATTTCGATCTTGCTGTAATTGGAATTACAAAATGTTTCATCTGCCGCAAAAAGAATTCACCACTTGCAAGCAGTATCTTTCCACATGCACTGCAAGCAGTGCAAGTAGTGTACATGCAGTAGTATACATGCAGTAGTGTAAAGGTAAAAGGTATATTCAATTAACAGGTAATATCTTGCCTAAACGAATTTTGAGAGATAGCTGTTATATGTCAAAAGACGCGGAATTGAATTGTCTACAACATGCTACATATTTAAAAGTGAATTCATTTGTAGACTTTCCATAAATTAAAAAAAAAAAATTATTTCACCTGTAGCTGTTTACCTTTTTACTTTAAAAAAAAACTTTGAAGGTATGCCTAAGAGCCCTTCAAAATACCTTTTCATCGATATATAGATCATATCTGTAGCTTCTATCGCTTGGATGCTATGAGGGTTTTAATTTTAGCGGTTTTTAGCGATTTCCCGCTAAACTAGCTATTTTTCGAAAAAGTCGTAGAACAAACGTTTCTAGATTTTTGAGCGGGAACAAGTCCTCATTCAAACTTTTTAGCTAAATTAACGATTTGATCCAAACAAACAAACAGACAAACAGACAAACTGACTTTTCATCTCATTTTCGGAAGGCGACTCAAAATTTCAAAATTAATTATTTTTTGAACCAGTTGTCCGATTTTGATGATCGTGGTGTCATTCGACGCGTATTTTTGATGAGAATTGTAAAAAATTCAACGAAAATTCAAAAAGGCTCCAACGGCCCCATTAGCTCCAATAATGTAAATTTTGCCCCTCCCACTTACACCTGTTTATCTCACGAACCAGGTGAGTTTTCAAAAGTCTTAGTATGCACACTTGTAAGTTTAATTAATACCTTTCGATCGGTATATAACTCGACCTGATCGGACAGTCATAGCAAATCTTCCATTCTTCCTGTGTATATATGCTAGTCGCCTTCGCACCCTTCGTGCTGCTTTCGTCACTAGAGCGGACTGCCGTCCGCAGTGATATATCAACATAGAGCCTCTGAAAAGGACTACTTGTGGGGGATTGTAATCCCATGGGAGGTCGAAGGACATGGTTCGGCGCTTTTGTTTCTTTACATGTGTCGCAGTTACGAATGTAATTACGTACATCATTTGCCAATCCAGGCCAGTAAAGATTTCTGCGCAGCTTTTCAATGGTTTTTTGCATCCCACAGTGTGATGAAACCACACTATCGTGAGCTTGCTTGAGAACATCTGCTCTAAGTCTGGTGGGAACCCATAATTTCCACAAGCTTTTATCCTCAATACCTGTAGCATGTTCGGCTTTTATGTATATAAATTGATCAGCTATCTTGATATCGGGAAATTTGGATTGATGAAGAACAAATTTATCTTTTAATTCCTTGTAGTCAGAGTCACAGAAAGCAGTGGATTCCAAGTCAATGGTTGGACCAATTTCCAGCTCTGCCACTTCATCATCACTTATTCTCGACAAGGCGTCGGGAACAATGTGCTCTTTTCCTTTCCTGTGCGAAATTGTGAATTTGTAAGGCTGCAAACGGAAAATCCACCGAGCAAGTCTTCCGGCTGCATTTTGTTGACGCATTAACCATAGCAGACTCGAGTGGTCAGTTACAACCTCGAATTCTTGTAACTCTAAATAACACCTAAGCTTTTCAATTTCCAAGATTACTGCCAGGCACTCTCGCTCTGTCACACTGTAATTTCGTTGACGTTTCAATATTATATATATTTATAAATATATTTCGATCTTGCTGTAATTGGAATTACAAAATGTTTCATCTGCCGCAAAAAGAATTCACCACTTGCAAGCAGTATCTTTCCACATGCACTGCAAGCAGTGCAAGTAGTGTACATGCAGTAGTATACATGCAGTAGTGTAAAGGTAAAAGGTATATTCAATTAACAGGTAATATCTTGCCTAAACGAATTTTGAGAGATAGCTGTTATATGTCAAAAGACGCGGAATTGAATTGTCTACAACATGCTACATATTTAAAAGTGAATTCATTTGTAGACTTTCCATAAATTAAAAAAAAAAAATTATTTCACCTGTAGCTGTTTACCTTTTTACTTTAAAAAAAAACTTTGAAGGTATGCCTAAGAGCCCTTCAACATACCTTTTCATCGATATATAGATCATATCTGTAGCTTCTATCGCTTGAATGCTATGAGGGTTTTAATTTTAGCGGTTTTTAGCGATTTCCCGCTAAACTAGCTATTTTTCGAAAAAGTCATAGAACAAACGTTTCTATATTTTTGAGCGGGAACAAGTTCTCATTCAAACATTTAAGCTAAATCAACGCTTTGATACAAACAAACAAACAAACAAACAAACAAACAGACATACTGACTTTTCATCTCATTTTCGAAAGGCGACTAAAAATTTCAACATTAATTATTTTTTTAACCAGTAATCGGATTTCGATGATCGAGGTGTCATTCGACGCGTATTTTTGATTAGAAGAGTAAAAAATTAAAAAATAAATCAAAAAGGCCCCAACGGCCCCATTTGCTCCAATAATTTAAATTTGTCCCTCCCACTAACACCTGTTTATCTCACGAACCAGGTGAGTTTTCAAAAGTCTTAGTATGCACATTTTTAAGTTGGACTGATACCTTTCGATCGGTATATAATTCGACCCGATCGGAATGTCAAAGCAAATTTTCCATTTTTTCTGTGTATATATGTTAGTCGCCTTTCGCACCCTTGGTGCTGCTTTCGTCACTAGCGCGGACTGCCGTCCGCAGTGATAATAAAAAATTTTTAACTTTATCAATTTTTTGTATGCGAAATTTGTCACTTTACTTTAGCCAAATATTTTCTTTTGATTTTGGCCATGGAATGGTGCAATAAAACCAATGTTTTCGCCTGCTGTAGTAGTGCTATAGTGCATCATCCAAAACTTCCCGCGGAGATTTCCTGTCTCCCATGCTGGGTTTTGAAAGAATTTCCGGCAGGGAGAATTTCTCTTATTGATTCTTGACAATTATATATGTCATTCCAAAGGTAATTTCTATCGAAGAAAATATTTGTGGCACATGACCAACTGTGGTTATGAAAATCTGGGATTTTTTAACTTTTAAATTTTTCAAAAATATACTGACCAGCGCCTTAGCGAAATTATTTTATGTTGTAACGATCCTCAAAAAATTTAATTAAGCTGCGGATGGCTTAAAAATTTGGAGCTTAAGCTTGATCTCAATAATTTGCGAAAATTCTGAAGTCTCAAGACTTGAAGTGATATTTCCAAAACCATCTAATTCGTTCAACAGCTCGACCAGAAAAGGAAGGAAGGAATATAAGAAGCAGAAAGAAGCTCGCTTTGATCTTAGCCACAGCCGACTTTACTTACCACTGTTGTACCCTAGCGCCTATCGATGGCTTGCGTCTTCGCTCAACTGTTGCCGATAGTTACCGTTTCTCGTTTAGTATATTTTTGGCTGTCAGTATTTTTTTTTTCAGTATTTTCCCTTTCATTCATAATTACCCTAATTATTTATTTATTTATTTTTAATTATTATATTAGTTATTATATTATTTATCATACTTAGGGTATTCACTTGACTGTGGCAGCATGGCAGATGGCACATGTACAATACTTGAATAGTGAACAGCTTTTTTCGGTCCAGTTCTGCCCAGTCAACTATTTTTTGTATACATTGAGGTTACTGTAATTTTTATCATTCTGTTATTAAACCTGATTGTGCTACTTGATTTAATCAATATGCCTTGGAAAAGCGGTAAGGAAGTATTGTTGGAATTAAAAGCCATGAAAGTAATTTTTTCAACAGCGCATCTAGTCTGTCAAGCTGCAAGTCGTTTGTGACCACAAACTGCGCATAGGAGATGCCGTAATGGAAAGTCCTGGAAGCTACCATGATTCCAAAGTTTTTAAAAACTGCTCAATTGGTAAGCACACTGAGCGCTATTTTTCTGGAGACGAGTGGATCGCAAAGAACTCCGCCTACAACTTTTTTTTGTTACCCCGTTTCGCAGTAACTCCCGGATAATGGATAAAAAGACACGAAAAGAAAGCATTTTATCTGCATTTGGGTACTTGTTTGCTGCAATCTTCACAATATTCTAACATAATTGAAGATAATGGCGGAGATGACATTGATGAAATATATCTGTGGTGGTCACACCGATGTTGAATCTAGTGCACTCTGTTTGGCGTCAAGAGAAAATTCTTGTATAATTTAAAGTTTGAATAAAATTCCATATGTCGTTCCTCCAATCTCAACTTGCGTTCTTCCATTTCTTTTTTTTTCCTCTTCCAACCTAAGTTTGCGCTCATCTGTCTAATTGCTCCAAGAAAATCTAGCCTTTCGTCACTAGCGCGGACTGCCGTCTGCAGTGATAAATCTGTTAGTTTAATGCGTCATTAAACACCTGTTGTCAAAACGTTCGCACTAAAAAATGCCGAAAATACTAAATTTCGATTGAAATTATCGACTTTTTATCGGGCTTTTTATCATCTTTACATAGGCATATATGCCAGGCTTTTCGTAGTCAGGGTCTGGGTCTGACATCATGGCATGAAATTTTTCAGTACAAATTGTTGTTGTGACGTTTGGGACATGTGCCATGTGCTAGGCTGCCACAGTCAAGTGAATACCCTTATTATTTAATATATTATTTTCCTATGTATTTATGTTTTTTATTTACCTAAACGGGGTTTTTTTTTTGCTTCTTATAAAAGATAAGATCTGTGTATATCAAGCTATTTTATTTTTTTGTATGAAATGCAAGACTTTTCTTTCTCAATGCAACCAGTACACCACCAGATAATTTTGACGACTCTTATGAGGAAGATTAGCTGGAATCAGCTACGTATGTCCTTAGCATGATATGTCCCTATTTCTTTGCCTTGCAAATTTTACAGCAAATAAAATGCATTTCCTAATTTCTTTTTTACTCGACATTTGGAGAACTGAGCAGCCAGCTTTTTGTTGTAATTTTGGCTAAAATTACTGAGGTTGAAATTTCGCTTGAATACTTCCTGACCTAATTGATATGAGACATTTGTCGATTTCAGATTGTATTGATTTGCATTTCTCTCATATGCTTTCTTGCTATTATTTTTGGCCTGATCTCTTATTAATATTTCTCTGTTCAATATTAGTGGTTCTTCTAAAAGCGATAATTTCTTTAAAAATATATATTCCCCTCCATGTGTGATCATATCAAGACCGAACAGGGCCTTATATGGCGAGCATCCGACAGATTGATATATCGATGATCGAAGTGCACAAGAAATTTGAAATTTAATATACGATCTAATAGCAGCCAACAGAGATCGATTTACTCTCTCTGCCGCATTACTCTGCGGATAATAGAGGGCTGTGAAGATATGGCGAATGCCGTGCTTGGTCATAAAAGCTTCGAACTCTTTTCCCCTGAACTGAACTCCATTATCACTGATAACCGTCTCCGGAACTCCAAAGCAATGGAAAATGTTTTTCTGAAGAAACTCATAAATTGAAAAATCTTCTACAAAAGCCACACGTGCTGGGCGCCAAAAAATCTGTAACGTCCGGCTAGCTCCAAGAAAAATGTACAAGGAGGTTGCCAGACGTTATTGTAACGTATATGCAAGACCAAGAAGTTCATTATGGCTTGCGAAAAGTATCCAGTGGATTGACTAAAGCGATGCTATTCGTGTATCCTGGTGCGGACATGCTTTTCCTAGCAGGAGTGCAAACAGCGGAGCGGGACCCATTATATACTAGCTCTTTACGGCATGGGGGGGTTTTTGCTGCTGCCACAACTGCACGCTACAACGATATTTATTATAGAGTCCCTAAAAGCCCTAATTATTATCGGCTAAAACCGGTCACAACATACGGCAACTAGATGCTAAAAGGCATAAAACAAAATTTGTGTCACGGAAACTCGAGGGGAAAAAACAAAAAGGGAGAAATCCAAGTATTGATGGTTCACGAAAGTGGTGTGGTCTACGATGTTAGACGACACACACCTTCTGCACCCGACCCGACCATGATCTGCAAGTAAATGTGTTGGCAGACCCCCTTATTCAAACTATATCATCTTTTTCACTTCATGACCCCATGACCCAGGAAATAAGAATAAATCTACTCAATCATTTTTACTTTCGTTTCACAATTATAATTCATTATACCCGTTACTTATTAAAAATAAGTAAAAGGGGATATTGTATTCGTTGCAATGTATGTAACAGGGAGAAGGAAGCATCTCCGACCCTATAAAGTATATATATTCTTGATCAGCATCAACAGCCGAGTCGATATAGCCATGTCCGTCTGTCCGTCCGTCCGTCTGTCCGTCTGTCCGTCCGTCCGTCTGTCCGTCTGTCCGTCTGTGTGAGCGCCTAGATCTCAGAGACTATAAGAGCTAGAGCAACCAAATTTTGCACACAGATTTCTATAAGCCCCACGCAGGTCAAGTTTGTTTCAAAATTTTGCCACGCCCCTTTCCGCCTCAGTAAATCGCAAAAATCCACCACACGCACAGTTTTCAAAATATTAGGTTTTTTTAAACGGTGAACGTTAGCTATTATTATTACCTATCATCCTACTAAATCCCAACAAGATCGGACAAAGATAAAGGTGGTACTGGCTGATTAAAGCTTTTAAGCAATAAAAGTGCCTAAAAGCATGCAATAAAAATAAAAGTTTAATTTATTTAGGTAAGTAACGGGTATCCTATAGTCGGGAGCTCGACTATAGCCTTTCCCACTTGTTTTAATTTCATTTCAATGACATGTTTCAAAAAAATAAAAATTTTAACAAATGTTCTGCTTATCAATGTTAGTTCATTTTGCTATCCGTATAACTTTATAACTTTACAATTTCCAGCTATTAAACAAAATTTTGTTGTCTGTTTTTTTTTTTTTTTGGTTCTTGTTCGAGTTATTTTTTTTAGTACAATTTTTTATACATTTTTTATTGTTTTGCTCAATATTCTCAATTCACCGCTGAAAAAAAATTTGTTAAAGGTAGTTCAAAAATATTATTGGTATATAGAAATTTGCATGCTTTATATGGGTAATTATGTATGTGAAAAAAATCTAAATAATTACGTTAATTCATTTGAGTTTGCTACTCGCATTATCAAAAATAATTTTTCTTTAAAAATGTTTAGCAACACTTGTATCTACATTTGTCTGTAACAGGTTCGCAACAGTTACTGATAATAAATTTAACATTTAGATTTTCATATTGTTTTGGTTGTTTTTGTAGCTCTCTTTCAACATATGTTTCTATAATTTTTATGGGATGCAAAGTTTACATTTACGTTATGCTCTTATTTGTTTCTGTCTTCACGCAAAAATATGTTTTGTTTGTCTTTATGACAGAAGCTGCGCTTGCGCAGCAACAGCTGCTTTTGTAAAAGCAGATAAGCGAGCTCACGACACTTTGAAACTTACAAAAAAAAATCAAAGAACAGAAATGCAAGAGAATCGGCAATAATGAGAGCGAAAGAGGAGCAGATTGCAAGAGCAGTTAATCTAAGGCAGACTTAAACTGCTCTTATCACAAATGCATTTTATAGGGCTTGCGCACGCTCACAACTCTTACAATCGTGCTCTCTCGCTCTGTACACTCACCAAATGCAAAATCGACGACGGAGGCCTCCTCGTTGGTTGTTGTTGTTAATGTGTAATTACAATTTTGTGTTTGCTTGTTTTGTTATTTGCACTTTTCTCTTTTTAGTTTTATCACTGTTCTCTGACTTGTGTATTGTATTTGCTTTTCTACTTCACTTCACTCTTTTCTGGAATTTATTTGATTTGTACCCGTTTAGCATGGACACCTTTTTTTATTATTTTCTGCGGCAAATTGAGAATTTTGAGCCCACAGACACTTTTAGTGATTTAGGAACTTTTATTTAAGCTTTTTATAAAGACTATGAAATAAAAAAATTTTTACTTAATTTAATTAATTTTTAATAAGCTTTTGGGCAAATTCCCACTGCTTTTACTTTTTGTCGTATTTGTAATAATAAAAAAAATTTTAACTTTTCCCATTTAGTTTACGCGAAATTTGTCACTTCACTTTAGCCAATATTTATACCCGTTACTTATTAAAAATAAGTAAAAGGGGATATTGTATTCGTTGCAATGTATGTAACAGGGAGAAGGAAGCATCTCCGACCCTATAAAGTATATATATTCTTGATC
Source organism: Drosophila limbata (assembly GCA_963924055.1). Classification (NCBI taxonomy): domain Eukaryota; kingdom Metazoa; phylum Arthropoda; class Insecta; order Diptera; family Drosophilidae; genus Drosophila; species Drosophila limbata. The sequence continues at coordinate 1,567,447 of CAWUOW010000172.1, forward strand.
AGCATCAACAGCCGAGTCGATATAGCCATGTCCGTCTGTCCGTCTGTCCGTCCGTCCGTCCGTCCGTCCGTCTGTCCGTCCGTGTGAGCGCCTAGATCTCAGAGACTATAAAAGCTAGAGCAACCAAATTTGGCACACAGATTTCTATAAACCCCACGCAGGTCAAGTTTGTTTCAAAATTTTGCCACGCCCCTTTCCGCCTCCGTAAATCGCGAAAATCCACCACACGCACAGTTTTTAAGATAGTAGGTTTTTTTAAACGGTGAACGTTAGCTATTGTTTTTACCTATCATTCTACTAAATCCCAACAAGATCGGACAAACAGAAAGGTGGTACTGGCTGATTAAAGCTTTTAAGCAATAAAAGTGCCTAAAAGCATGCAATAAAAAAAAAGTTAAATTTATTTAGGTAAGTAACGGGTATCCTATAGTCGGGAGCTCGACTATAGCCTTTCCCACTTGTTTCTTTTGCTTTTGGCCATGGAATGGTGCAATAAAACCAATGATTTCGCCTGCTGTAGTAGCCTCGAAAATTTCTGAAGATGCCCACTTTGGCCACGACACTATAGTGGAACATCCAAAACTTCCTGGGGAGATTTCCTGTCTCCCATGCTGGGTTTTGAAAGAAGTCCCGCAGGGAGAATTTCTCTTATTGATTCTTTCTAATTATATAGGTCAATCCAAAGGTAATTCTATTGAAAAAAAGATATTTATGGCACATGACCAACTGTGGTTATGAAAATCTGAGATTTTTTTTCCACTTTTAAATTTTCCAAAAATATACTGACCAGCGACTTCGTGAAATTTGTTATTGTTGTAATGATCCTCAAAAAATTGAATTAAGCTGCGGATGGCTTAAAAATTTGGAGCCTTAGCTTGGATCTCATACGTTGAGAAAATTCTGAAGTCTCAAGACTTGGAGTGATATTTCCAAAAACATCTACTTCGTTCAACAGCTCGATCAGAAAAAGAAAGGAAACTGGATATAAGAAGCAGAACGAAGCTCGCTTTGATCTTAGCTGCAGCCGACTTTACCCACCACTGTTGTACCCTAGCGCTTATCGATGGTTTGCGTCTTCGCTCAACTGTTGCCGATAGTTACCATTGCTCGTTTAGTGTATTTTGGCTGTCAGTATTTTTTCTCTTTCAGTATTTTCCCTTTCATGCATATTTACCCTAATTATTTATTTAATTATTTTTAATTATTATATTAGTAATTATATTATTTATTATATTATTATCCTATGTATTTATATATATTTTTTCTTTCTTAATAACTTTGTTTTGTATTTGTTCTTTTTTATTTGTATTTACTTCTCATAAAAATAAGATCTATGTATATCAAGATATTTTATTTTTTTGTATGATATGCAAAACTTTTCTTTCTCTATGCAACCATTACACCACCAGATAATTCTGACGACTCTTAGGAGGAAGATTAGCTGGAATCAGCTACGTATGTCCTTAGCATGATATGTCCCTATTTCTTTGCCTTGCAAATTTTCCAGCAAATAAAATGCATTTCCTAATTTTTTTTAACTCGACATTTGGAGAACTGAGCAGCCAGCTTTTTGTTGTAATTTTGGCTAAAATTACTGAGGTTGAAATTTCGCTTGAATACTTCCTGACCTATTCGATAGGAGACATTTGTCGATCTCAGATTGTATTGATTTGCAATTCTCTCATATGCTTTCTTGCTATTATTTTTGATCTGATCTCTTATTAACGCCAATTCATCTTCTCTGTACAATATTTGTGGTTCTTCTAATAGCGATAATTTCTTTAATAATTTATAGTCCTCTCCATGTGTGATCATATCAAGACCGAACAGGGCCTTATATAACGAGCATCCGATAGATTGATGTAACGATGATCGAAGTGCACAAGAAATTTGTGTGAGATATAAATCCCATTCTCGCTGATCTAATTTAATATACGATCTAATAGCAGCCAACAGAGATCGATTTACTCTCTCTGCCGCATTACTCTGCGGAGAATAGAGGGCTGTGAAAATATGGCGAATGCCGTGCTTGGTCATAAACTCCATTATCACTGATAACTGTCTCCGGAACTCCAAAGCAATGAAAAATGTTTTTCTGAAGAAACTCTGTTATGGGCTCTGTCGTAAATTTTTTCACCGGACACAACCAATGGTAATGACTAAAGTGATCCAGAACAATAAGCAACCCAATATGCCCCTTCTTGCTCCTCGGATAAGGACCTAGTAAGTCTATGTACAGCTTTTGAAATGGCCAACATGACACACTCTCTTCTCCCATAGGAGGACGAAGCACCATATTCGGAGCCTTAGTCTCCTTGCAAGTATCGCAATCTCTGACATAATTTCGCTCATCTTTGGCCAAAAGACCTGGCCAAAAGAAGTTTCGACGTAATCTCTCGATCGTCTTCTGCATGCCTCCATGAGCTGACAAAACGCTATCATGAGCCTGACGAATCATATCTAACCGCAAACCTTCGGGTATCCACAACTTCCAATGCATTGAATCCTGTGCATCGTCTCCTGTGGCATTTTGCGAATGTGTACGTACTTCTCAATGACACGTAAATCCGGATATCTATCGGAATCAGCTGCAATTCTCTGAGCTAGATCAACATATTCAATATCAAGAAATTCTGGCGACTCAAGATCTATTTGAGGACCCTCCAATTCGATGCCATCAATTTCATTTTCGCATAATCGAGATCTTTGCCTTTTCGATGAGAAATCGTGAATTTATATGACTGTAGCCGAAAAATCCATCTCGCTAACCTGCCAGAAACATTTTGTTGTCTGCGTAGCCAAACCAAACTTGAGTGATCTGTGACTACTTCAAGTTCTTGTAGTTCAAGATAACAGCGAAATTTTTCTAGTGCCAAAATTACAGCCAGACACTACGTGACACTGTAATTTCTCTGTGCTCTTGTCAATTTTTTTGACATAAATGCTATAGGGAATTCCTAATTGGTTTCTCCTAATTGTACAAGCACTGCCCCAATACCATAATCACTCGCATCACAACGCAAAAAGAACTTCTTATTAAAGACTGGATTGTGCAATACTGGTGTAGACGATAGCAGATTCTTCAATCTGTCCATTGCAATTTGAAAAAAAATTTTTTTTGTAGATAGGACCTCGGTGATTGGATATGTTTCCTCAGCGAAATTTGGTATGAGCCTTCTATACCACCCGCATACACCTAAAAAGCCTCATACAAAAATGACTTTTTGACAAATTCAAAGTTAAATTTGCTTTCTTAAATTGCTCTGAAATAGTCCCCGATACAATACATAAATCATCAATGTAGCTGTAAAATCGAAAAACAAATAAAAATGAAAAGACCGGATTCAACTTAAAATTAAAATTTATTTCCGGATGCTGCGGATGCTGCGGATAATTCTGCGTGCTGTGCGAGAAAAAACTAGGGCTAACATAATTACAAACTAGGGTACTTTAATATCACTGCGGACGGCAGTCCGCGCTAGTGACGAAAGCAGCACGAAGGGTGCGAAAGGCGACTAGCATATATACACAGGAAGAATGGAAAATTTGCTATGACTGTCCGATCGGGTCGAATTATATACCGATCGAAAGGTATCAATCTAACTTAAAAATGTGCATACTAAGACTTTTGAAAACTTACATGGTTCGTGAGATAAACAGGTGTAAGTGGGAGGGACAAAATTTAAATGATTGGAGCAAATGGGGCCGTTGGAGCCTTTTAGATTTTTTTTATAATTTTTCACTATACATATCGAAAATACGCGTCGAATGACACCTTGATCATCAAAATCCGACCACGGGTTCAGAAGATAATTAATTTCGAAATTTTTGGTGCCCTTTTCAAAACGAGATGAAAAGTCAGTCTGTTTGTTTGTCTGTTTGTCTGTTTCTTTGTTTGTATAGATCAAAGCGTTGATTTAGCTTAAAAGTTTGAATGAGGACTTGTTGCCGATAAAAAATCTAGAAACGTTTGTTCTACGACTTTTTCGAAAAATCGCTAGTTTAGCGGGAAATCGCTAAAAACCGCGATTCTATATGTCGTTGGAAAGGTGTTTTGAAGGGCTTTTAGGCATACCTTCAAAGTTTTTTTTTTTAAGTATAAAGGTAAACAGCTACAGGTTAAATAAGGTATTTATTTCCACATTTTGGCGATTTAAGAAAAATCTACACATCAAATCACTTTTAAATATACTGAATGTTGTAGAGAATTCAACTACGCGTTTTTTGACATATAACACATATCTGTCAAAATTCGTTTGGGCAAGATATTACCTATTAACTGAATATACCTTACACCTTTACACTACTGCATGTACATATGCAGTATGTACACTGCTTGCAGTGCATGTGGAAAGATACTGCTTGCAAGTGGTCAAATCTTTTTGCGGCAGATAAATCATTTTATAATCAAAAATATAGAAACTTTTGTTTTTCGACTTTTTCGAAAAATAGCTAGTTTAGCGGGAAATCACTAAAAACCGCTAAAATTGGAACCCCCATATCATCCAAACGATAAAAGCTACAGATGTGATATATATATCTGTCGGAGATGGGATAGTTCATATTGGGCGGGTTACTTTGATACTGATAACTAGTGTTGTGAATCCTAATAGTGTTGGGCAGTATTGACACTGCTGGAGTGGGATGACAGCAGAGGCTGTCATCGAGTGTGGCTCTGGTGTGAGTGTGTGTCACAGGAGGTGACTTGGCAATTAGTCTAGTGAGAGACTACACACGCAGGGACTCGCTGCGCTCTTGCTTGTTATTGAAACCTTTAGAAGGCCTCAAAAAGTCTTAGACTCCGATATCAGAAGTGGGATCTGACTCGCGTTTATTAGCCGCGGGTGAACAGTTTCGTGTCTGGCTGACGCAGCTAATAAAATTTTTTTTTTTGGAGTTTACAAAATCGTTTCCGGTGTCTGAATGCTAGCCGCAGACTAATAGTGTCGTTTTGCTGCCGAAGTTCGTCTCTGGTGTCCTTGGCGCCGATGACACACAATGACTCTAGACCAATAACAAGAGAACAACGCCCCAGTAAAGGATGTCAGCAAGAAAGCCAACAAAGTTTGCTATCGCTATTTGTGAAGAAAAGGCTCGGATCGCGCACAAGAAAGCGAGTTTACCCATGTAATGAAGATAAGTCAAACTCGAAAATGCTGTAACGAGGTGAGAGCTTTCCAATTACTTGACCATTGGGTGAAATCTTTTGATTGGAAAGGTTGCTCGACCATTGCGTCCGAAAACGAAGTTGAGTTTCCCAAATTAAGAGAGCAGCCTGTGAAGAATTTGCAATGTAAAGCAGTGTAAGAGAAGTTGAGATTCGACAAGGTCAAAGTTAAAGTTGTCAATTTTAGCGAAGGAGATAATGTCTCGAAAACAGTTACCGACAGCAGATTAAGCTAGACCAGAAGTTTTGTGGACCCTTTGTGGGGATAGAATTTTTAGAAGGTGATCGGTACAATTTGAAGTCTATAATGAGTAAGAGAAGAATGACAGAAGGGCAGGTATCAAGCAAGCTGAATTGAGTTCATCCGATGATGCGGTTGAAGACCGTGTTGACCAGTATGGAATAGGTGAAAGGGAAACGGTTGAAACTAGTGTGGCACTAGTAATGGATAAAACGGGTGAAACAGACCGTTTGGTGAATTGTAATGTTGTTTTGTCGATGCTACGTGGCGGTACCTGGCCCGGAGGTTAAGAAAAGAAAATTGAAATGAGATGGGTTGAGAAAGAATATTAAGTTCAGAAAGCTGAAGGCAAAGCTAAGTTTGTAAAGTATAGTGTTGGTGACTATGTTCTTCTTAAGAATAGCGAATGGAACTACACAATGTTAGACCCCAAATTCAGAGGACCTAATTTTTAGTGACTGTCTTTTAGAGGGTGACAAATACACACTAAAATCTATTAATAGCAACAGACTGAACAAATATCCGCACGAAAGCGTAAGAAAACTTCTAGATGGAAAGGTAGCCATCGAGCTGGATTGCGATACTGAAGCTGTTGAAAGAGGCAGTAGAAGCTGTTGAAAGAGACAGTAGAAGCTGTTGAAAGAGACAGTAGAAGCTGTTGAAAGAGACAGTAGAAGCTGTTGAAAGAGACAGTACGGAAGCTGTTGAAAGAGACAGTAGAAGCTGTTGAAAGAGACAGTATGGAAGCTGTTGAAAAAGACAGTAGAAACTGTTGAAAGAGGCAGTATGGAAGCTGTTGAAATAGACAGTACGTACATCGAAACTGTTGTGTACGGTTGTCGAAAGATAGTATCGAGGCTCGTGATGGTACCTGACCTGTTGATTTCTTACAAGATTGTTTCAAGTTAGAAAGAAAAGGATATTCGAAATAAATTTTTTTTAATGACTAGCAAGTTGTGACAAAAGGGACTGATCAAAAAGATGGATACGGTTGCATTGAAGAGAAGAAGAAAGATAACAAGTAATGTCTGTTGGTTGGGTTGAATATTCCTGAAGAGGAAGTACGGCATGTGTACGGAAAAGATCGCAAATGCAACCAACGTTATGAAAAATTTAGTTTGTAGAAAAGTTGAAGTTAAAATGGAAAGTGTTTTCGATTGCTTACACGAGGACGTGTAATTTGTCAGAATGGCCGTGTCGGAGATGGGATAGTTCATATTGGGCGGGTTACTTTGATACTGATAACTAGTGTTGTGAATCCTAATAGTGTTGGGCAGTATTGACACTGCTGGAGTGGGATGACAGCAGAGGCTGTCATCGAGTGTGGCTCTGGTGTGAGTGTGTGTCACAGGAGGTGACTTGGCAATTAGTCTAGTGAGAGACTACACACGCAGGGACTCGCTGCGCTCTTGCTTGTTGTTGAAACCTTTAGAAGGCCTCAAAAAGTCTTAGACTCCGATATATCGTTGAAAAGGTATTTTAAAGGGCTCTTAGGAATACTTTTAGTGTTTTTTTTAAGATAAAAGGTAAACAGCAACAGGTGAAATAAGGTATTTTTTCCCACATTAAGGCGATTTTTGTGAAAACGCAAGTAATGATTTTTTCTAATTTTCAATATATTGTAGTTTGTAAAATTTCGATGTGCTTGGAAGATATTACCTGTTAACAGAATATATACGTTTTGCTTAGAATTGGAATAGGACAGCAGCAACAACGTGTCGTAGCAGCCAGAGCTTGAGAGTTCTGTTAGATTTTGACAAAATTCTACCGTCAAAATATATTGCAATTTTCAAAACTTTTGATATCTTACTCCAAAATTTCTGATATCTTATAAAAAAAACCTCTTTACGAGGTAAAAGTCTAGTGACGAAAACATTTTAATGCACCAAAATTTCTGATATCCAATTTTGTGACGAATAATATTAAGTTTTACTTAAAAATTACCTCAAAAACATTTTTTTGTCACTCGGCACATTGCGCTAATTTCTTCATACCTAATAAATATATATTTTTTGCGCAGTGCCGAGTGACAAAAAAATTTTTTTGTAGTAATTTTTAAGTAAAACTTAATATTATTCGTCACAAAATTGGATATCAGAAATTTTGGTGCATTAAAATGTTTTCGTCACTAGACTTTTACCTCGTAAAGAGGTTTTTTTTATAAGATATACACTTCATGCTTAACATAAACTTCACTATAATTTCATTTTACTAACTAATAACTAATCTATGTCTAAACATCCCGGTCACGTTGAAGTACTTTTAAACCATTGGCAGCACAGCGAGTTTGTGGACCGGTCGCCTACACACGCCCACGGCTGTCCTGACGTCGCCACCCTGATGCGGCCGTCTGCCCCGGGAATGACCTCCACGACTCTTCCTGTTGACCAGCGCAGAGGTGGAGTGTTGTCCTCGTGGATGACCACGAGCGCCCCGATTGCCAAATTGGGCTGCTCGGCTGTCCACTTGCCGCGAGGTTGAAGGCTGTGGACGTAGTCCTTCGACCACGCTCGCCAGAACCCCTGTCTGAGCATGGACAGCAGCTGCCACCTGCGAGAGCAACAAATTCCGCTGCTTTGTCTGTCCGTCTCGGATCCTTGCGGCAGCGAACGAAGCGGCTGACCGATGAGCAGGTGCCCTGGTGTCAGCGCCTCCCCATCGTTAGGATCTCCGCTCAGTGGCGTTAGAAGCCGTGAATTGAGGATTGCCTCTACGTCCGCCAGGTGTCCTCTGACCTCGCTTTCCTCCAGCGAAGCGCTCCCGATTTGCCGCAGCAGGAGGTGCTTGGCGGACTTGACGGCCGCTTCCCACAGCCCTCCGAAATGAGGCGCTCACGGGGGAATGAAGCACCACTCCACTCCTTTCTCCGCTCCGAACGACTGCCGACTGGTCCGCTGCCTCTCGAACGCCTCCTGCAGCTCCTTCAGCAGGTTGTTGGTCCCCACGAAGTTTGTCGCATTGTCCGAGTAGATTCGGCTGGGAACGCCACGTCTTGCGATGAAGCTTTTGAGAGTCGAAATAAAGGCATTAGTTGATAAGTCTGCGACAAGTTCTATGTGAACAGCCTTTGAAGCAAAACATACAAATATAGCAATATACATTTTCAGTGGGGCACGTCCTCGAATTCGCATTGATACGTTAATTGGCCCACAACAATCTACTCCGCAAATGGAAAATGGTCTAACCGATATAAAGCGATCTGCAGGTAAATTTCCCATTATCTGTTCTACTAGCTTCGGCTTGAACCTGAAGCAACGCAAACATTTTCGAACTACTTGAGTGCATTCTCTTCGAGCATTTACCAGCCAAATCCGCTGGCGGAGCAACGCAATCATTGCCTTTGCCCCTGCGTGGCAATTGTCTATATGCAGTTCCCTCAAATACTGCCCAACCAAGTGACAATTCTTGTGCATCAAAACTGGGAATTTGGCATCATATTCCAATGGTGCATTCAATAGTCTGCCTTCTACTTGTATTAAAGAAACTTGTCGTCCAAACTTGTCTGACTGAATGAAGGGAGTCAGAGACTGGATGCTGGTCTGAACCAATTGGCCTTTCTTCAATTTCTCATAGTCCTCTCTAAACTCTGATCGTTGCACAAGTTCCAAAACCTTCGAAAAGGCGAAGTTCAACTCCTTCGGGGTGAGGACAACAGTATGTTGTTTAATCTTCGGGCCAACAATAAAACGATACATGTACGCAACTATTCGAACTATTTTGCGACATGACGAAAAATAAACTATAGCAGACTTCTTGTATTCACTCCTTTCCAACTCTGGAGGAAGTGAAAAGTGGCTATTTTGAGGCCAGTGCTCAAGTTCTTTACAAAGAAAGGGTGGTCCGTCTAGCCAAATCGAATGTATGAGTTCATGAGTGTCGCAACCTCTCGATGCCAGATCGGCTGGCTTTAACAACGTCGGCACATATCGCCAAGATACATCTTTGGCCATCTCTTGGATGCCTGCAACTCGATTAGCCACGAATGTTGCCAGTAATGAAGGGGAAGTATTTATCCAATTTAGTGTGATTTCTGAGTCTGTCCAAAAATTCACACTCTCGACTCTACAACGGTCCAACATATGTTTTATATTTGACCATAGTTGAGCTAACAAATATGCTGCGCATAATTCGAGTCTAGGAATAGACTTCGTCTTAAGTGGCGCAACTTTCGCTTTTGCGGTAAGCAATCGGCAGACTGTTTCGCCACCGTCGTTAGCTCTTACATACAGGCAACACCCATATGCTTGACTGGACGCGTCCGCGAATCCATGGACTTGTATGCTTGCTTTAAAGCTGGCATGAGCGTACCTGGGAAATACAATCTTGTGCAGTTCGAGGAGATTCTCTTTGAACTTTTCCCACCTGCTATGCATTTCCATGGGCATTGTTTCATCGCACGACAACTGCATGCGCCACTGCTCCTTCAAAAGAATTTTAGCCCTTGTGCTTATTGGACTCAACAAGCTAAGTGGGTCAAACATGCGTGCTGCCACTGATAATATGTTACGCTTGGTGGGTCTCAACTCAGTGAAACAATCGTCCAACTGATACATAAAGGTATCCGAACTTGGAGTCCACCTCATGCCAAGCGTTTTTGTTGAGTCGGTATCATTGAAACTAAAAAGTTTCTCATTTCCGCCTTCCTCTATTAGGTTAGGATGGTTTGAAAACCATTTCGCTAATTGAAAGCCTCCTGAATTTAGAATTTCGGACAGATAAAGATACATGGGTATCTTTATGGCGTAAACCCAGTTCTTGCAAACATCGGATGGCTAAGAACGGCGCGGACGCTGTACCATATGTTACTGTGTTCAAACGATAAATCTTAAGCTCATCCGATGGATTTTCTCGCCAAACAATTAGCTGAAAGCGTCGATCGTCATCGGATATGCTGACTTGCCGATACATTTTCTTAATGTCTGCCGTGAGGTCATATCGATTCAGACGGAACCGAAGAAGCGACAAAATTAGCTCCCTCTGAATAGTAGGTCCTACTATAAGCAGATCATTGAGTGAGTGGGCCGATGTTGTCTTACAGGACGCATCAAACACAACTCGAAGTTTGGTGGAGCTACTATCAGACCTCAGGGCGCACTGATGTGGTATGACGTAGTGTGGTCCTGGCGGAACTTCTGTACCTATGACAGACGTGTGACCGAGATCAATATATTCTTTCATGAAACTCACATACATTTCCTTGAGTTCTAAATCTTTAGATACTCTACGCTCTAAGGAGAGAAAACGTCTCTTGGCTGTCTCAAAGGATGATCCCAGTATTTTAGGATCAATCTTGAAGGGCAAACTGACCCCCAACCGACCTGACGATAAATTCCGAACATTATACTTGAAGCTTTTCTCACATGCAAGTTGCTCTGAAGAGTATTTGGCTGAGTCATTTGATTCGGGAACAGCTCCGAGTTCCCAGAATCGCTCCACAAGAGCCTCCAATCTGGACTCCTTACTTGGGTGCATGATTCTGGATCTGCAATTTCTTACACCGCCCTGAAGCTACCCATCAAAGCAACGTTTTTTGCAACAGAGGGCCATGCTCAGACAATTTTATTTATCCCGTACACAAGAATCCGAAAAAGCAATCCGCTCCTAATAGCAGATCAATTCGCTGAGGCTTAAAAAATTCAGGATCAGCCAGTTCTACATTTGCCGGCATTTTCCACTGAATAATGGGGAGATCATAATCTGGCTGCCTGCTTGAAATTGAAGTGAGTATCCAAAAATCGGCGTTGAACTGGTGTTCATTTACCCGAGACGAAACCACTGTTGATACTTCACTTTTCGCCACTAAACTGGCTTTTCCAACAGACGTGACTGTTAAACAATTATTTTGCCTTGCAAGTCTTAATGCTTGCGCAAGCTCTTCAGTCATGCTGCTGTACTGTTAGGAGATTCTCCTAATAAATTTTCTTCGAGTTTAATTCTTGACAAAGCATCGGCAACATAATTTTCTTTGCCAGGGACATATTTTATGTGATAGTCAAATTCATTTAATTTGATCTTCCATCTTTGAAGTTTAATGTTTTAATGTTTGGCTCTTTAACATTGTTTAACCAAACAAGCGGTTTGTGATCACTGAGGATTTCGAATTTCCTGCCAAAAAGAGAGGACCTGAAGTATTTAGTGGCCCAAACAATAGCTAAAAGTTCTTTTTCTATTGCGGAATAATTTATTTCGTGTTCATTTAATGTTCGACTTGCATAGCATATTGGCTTATGGTTTTGCGATAACACGGCACCTAAAGCAATATTGCTTACATCTGTAGTTAACGAAAAAGGTTTTTCAAAGTTTGGATAAATTAGTATCGGATCAGATGTAATAAGTATTTTTAATTTTTCAAATGCTGAGACGTACTCTTTGTTACTTATGTCGATTGTTGCATTTTTCTTAAGTTTTAAGGTCATTGGTTTCAGACAGTTTGTTTTTGCTTGTACAAACAATAAACACCTTTTGACAAAGTTGTACCGTCAAAAAATATTGCAATTTTTAAAATTTCTGATATCTTACTCCAAAATTTCTGATATCTTATAAAAAAAACCTCTTTACGAGGTACAAGTCTAGGGACGAAATAATTTTCGTGCACCAAAATTTCTGATATCCAATTTTGTGACGAATAATTTTAAGGTTTACTTTTAAATTACTAAAAAAATTTTGTCACTCGGCACTGCGCAAAAAATAAATATTTATTAGGTATGAAGCAATTAGCGCAATGTGACGAGTGACAAAATTTTTTTTTAAGAATTTATAAGTAAACCATAATATTATTCGTCACAAAATTGGATATCAGAAATTTTGGTGCATGAAAATGATTTCGTCACTAGACTTGTACCTCGTAAATAGGTTTTTTTTATAAGATATTTTATACACATAATACTTTAGCAAATATGAAAAAATTAAATAGGACCCCAAAATATTCATATAAAATATTGGGGCCCTATTTCCAAAAAAAAAATGAAAAAAGGCCCCAAAATATTCATATAAAATATTGGGGCCCTATTTCCAAAAAAATGAAATAAAATCCCAAAAAAAGGTTTTGGGGCATTATTGCATATCTTCATTTGAAGATAATGAAATAAGGCCCCAAAAAAGGAAATAACACCCCAAATTTGACAAGAAATCGTTGTTGTTATTTCCTATAAATATTTTTGGGGCTTTATTTCCTTTTTTTTATGCGGCCTTATTTCGCAGAGCCTTTTATTATACCCTTTCATAAAAAAGGTGGTAAGTCTGATGTTTCTAATTACAGAGGTATTGCAAAATTGTCAGCTATTACAAAGCTTTTTGAAAAAATGATCTCAACAAATTTGCAACATCTCTGTAAATCTGTCATCTCCCCCTTTCAAAATGGATTTATCAAGTGTCGGTCTACTGCGACCAACTTGCTGGAATTTTCATGCCTAATTAATGATGCATTCCAGAGGAAAATGCAAACTGATGTCATTTATACTGATTTCAGTAAAGCATTTGTTTCTGTGAATCATGATCTTCTCCTTTTTCAACTTGGTTGTATTGGATTCCCTTCTTCTTTACTTTTCTGGATATCTTCTTATTTAAAGAGTAGAACGCAGAAAGTCATTCTCAGATCAACTAAATCTAAACCTGTCTTTGTAACTTCTGGTGTTCTCTTTGCTCTACGTAGTTTAAATTGGAATCCCAATCTTCGCTTGCCATCTTATTCCAGTAGACTTTTACTAATAAACCTTCCTGCACTTTCTGATCGTAGAAAAACTCTTAGTGTAGTTTTTATACCCTGTGCCCATTGAAAATGGTCAAAAAGGGTATATTAGATTTGTGTGATGTATGTAACAGGCAGAAGGAAGCATCTCCGACCATATAAAGTGTATATTTTCTTGATCAGCATCAACAGCCGAGTCGATTGAGCCAGGTCCGTCTGTTTGAACGCGTCGATCTCAGAAACTATAACAGCTAGAGACTTCAAATTTGGTATGTAGGTTGCTGGATAACGGACGAAGATCAAGTTTGTTTTTAAATTTGGATCGGACCACTATATCATATAGCTACCACAGCAACCATCAGTCGAAAATCAAGTCTCAGTATGAAAAACTTTTTTGTTGTTTGAGATAACTGAACCAAATTAGATTGTAATCGGATTTCTATAACATATAGCTGCCATAGCAACCATCAGTCGAAAATCAAGTCTCAGTATGAAAAACTTTTTTGTTGTTTACTTCTGTGTTGTTTTGTGGATCTTCTCGGCTGAAGACATTCGTGGCCAATCGAATCAACCAAAAACTGGATTTGACAGAGGAGCGGCAGTGGCGGCATATCTCCTCAGAAGACAATTCTGCGGATTTGTTAAGCCTCGGAACGAGCGCAACAAAACTTGCGGACTGCGCTCTCTGGTGGCACGGCCCACCTTGGTTGAAGTCTGCTCAGACGGAGTGGCCTAGAACCAACCAGAATCAGGATTCAACGCAAATTAGCATAGACGATGAGATAAGAAACGTTCATTGTAGCGTCCTATTAGTTACTGAGGACGCGAGATGCTGGATATTGAAGCGCTATTCTTCGTACACCCGGCTCGTACGAGTCTTAGCCTACGTGAATCGTTTCATACACAACTGTCGGATAAAGAAGCCTGATCGCTCGGTGGATCTTATTTCCTCTACTGAGCTCTCGAAGGGAATCATCTACGTAGTCCGACTCACGCAAATGTCGGCGTTCCCGGCAGATTGGAAGGCCTTGTCCAGTGGCAAATCACTTACAAAGGACAGCTCACTGTTATCGTTAAACCCATATTTCGACTTAAAGGAGAAAGTTATACGTCTAGGTGGCAGACTACGTGACGCTCTATTGCCGGAAAACGAGAAGCATCCATATATTTTGCCTTATAAGCACCATGTGACAGATCTGGTCGTTCGGCATAGCCACGCCTCCACTCTACACGGCGGCACTGCGCTAACACTCAACTTTGTGAGAAAGAACTTTTGGATTGTAAATGGTCGTAATGCTGTTCGGTTTATCATTCATAAATGTATTATCTGTTTCAGACAAAAGCCCCAGTTTGCAGTACAGCAAATGGGCAGCCTGCCTGCTGCACGCGTACGCCCAGCCAGGGCCTTCTCATCGGTCGGCGTAGATTACGCAGGACCCGTTAGTGTATCGCCTTTGACAGGAAGGGGACGCACAGCAGCTAAAGGATACATAGCTATCTTCATCTGTTTAGTTACCAAAGCCATACATCTGGAGCCTGTTGGAGACTTATCAGCGGATGCGTTTCTTGGAGCATTGCATCGATTCATCGGCAGACGTGGACTTTGCCATGACATTTACAGCGATCGCGGCACCAATTTCGTAGGAGCCAACAAGAAACTACAGGCAGACAAAATGGCATACAAATCGATCATCACCAAATCAATTGCGCCGCAGCTGATTAACAAGGGTATTTCTTGGCATTTTAATCCACCATCAGCCCCACACTTCGGCGGCTTGTGGGAGGCCGGCGTTAAGTCCATGAAATATCACCTAAAGAGATGCATTGGCGAGCGAGTTCTCACATTCGAGGAATGGGCAACAACGCTCGCACAGATTGAGTCTTGCCTCAACTCAAGTTGCTCAGTTGGAGCTCGGAGTATTTATATCGTTTGCAGCGACGACCCAAATGGCTGCAAGAAATGGAAAACCTACAGATTGGCGATCTAGTTCTCATCGAGGATGATCGTTTCCCAAGCAATCAATGGCCATTGGGACGCATCTTAGAAACACATGCGGGCTCCGATGGTTTCATTCGAGTCGTTATCCTCAAATCAGACGGAGGCGTGTTAAAGCGCCCTATTGTTAAACTCTGTCCGCACCTACGCAAGAAAATTGGCATGATTCTAGCACCGACACTACTTGTTAATATTAAATTACACATTTGTACTTCCAGAGCGTTTGGAGTTTAGGTGCTGTGCTGGAAATTCATCGACACTTACAGGAGATCGACGTGGGAGTTAATTTGATGATGCAGTCTGGACTTACATCATCAAAGGGGGGAGAATGTTCAGGCTACGCCAAGCAGTTCAACCCAAGCAGTGAAAAGAGAGAGCAACTGCAGCGAAAGCACAGTTATCTTCGCGCTCTCGCTCTCTTGTATTTTCTTTTATACAGCATAAACTACCTTGCAATTCTGGCGCCTGAAAAAATAACTTCTTCTTCTCTTTTTACAAGCGACACAGAGCACACTTAAAACTTTTGTCAATCAAGCTTTTTGTAATTAATTAAAGTAATATTTAAGAAAGTTTGCTCTTTGGGAATCGCGGATCATTTCGACAGCGGTGTTGAATCCTCAAAGCCGCCCCAAGGATAATCTGATGGCCGCACTTAAATTTCGTGCAGTTTGGGGCTCCGCCAACTTTGGTCGCAGTTATAGCCAACATATTGCAATTGTCAAAATTTCCGATGTCTTATTCAAAAATTTATAATATCTTTTAAAAAAAAACCTCTTTACGAGGTTGACGAAAACATTTTCATGCCCCAACATTTCTGATATCCAATTTTGTGGCGAAAAATATTATGTTTTACACATGAATTATTAAAAAATAAATTTGGGCATAATGCGCAAAATTTTTTAATACCTAATAAATAAAACTTTTTTGGGTGGAGTATAGCTGCATTATATAGTCAACTCTTCTCACGAACGCCGTGAGCTCTTCCGTTTGTCCATCAAAGGTGGGCACTTGTTTGATTTGTCCAAGAGCTTGCTTCAGGAGAAGCTCTGACAAAACGATTGGTGGGATTGATGGAGCTGCTAAAGGTGTCATGATTGATGTTGATAGTGTATTCTTTTTTCTTCCAATTTTTGAGTTTTCTTTGTTTTGTTGTGGCCTATAATTACAATTATCCTTTAATGGTCACAGCAAAATTGACAGAGTTTGTCACGTTTGTTAAGCACAAGCACTTGATTTTGTTTAACCTAGGACGTCAGTTGTCCCTTAGTGGTTATCACTTTTCTTGTAATTTAAACACGCACGTATGTTTTTTAGCGCATACGTATTTTGGTTTAATAAAGTTCAACTTTACTCTAGACTTTGGATATGCGAATCCATAGTAGTCTCTTTAGATTCAGTTGATTACAAATACTTTACATATCCTACCGGCTGCACCAATAACGAGTTCCAACTTTAGTTTATTTAAAGCAAGTGGGCGCCGCTACAGTCGAGTTTGCTCGACTGGAGGATACCCTGTGCCAGTCTTCATAAAATAGAATATGGGTTTGGACCATCTCATATACATATTCTGTCAGTTTTGTTTCACAGTCTTAAACAACAAAAAAGTTTTTCATACTGAGACTTGATTTTCGACTGATGGTTGCTATGGCAGCTATATGATATAGAAATCCGATTACAATCAAATTTGGTCAGAATGTATGCGACCATCCCATATGCATATTCTGTCAGTTTGGTTCAGTTATCTCAAACAACAAAAAAGTCTTTCATACTGAGACTTGATTTTCGACTGATGGTTGCTATGGCAGCTATATGATATAGTAATCCGATTACAATCTAATTTGGTCAGAATGTATTCGACCATCCCATATGCATATTCTGTCAGTTTGGTTCAGTTATCTCAAACAACAAAAAAGTTTTTCATACTGAGACTTGATTTTCGACTGATGGATGCTATGGCAGCTATATGATATAGTAATCCGACTACAATCAAATTTGGTCAGAATGTATGCGACCATCCCATATACATATTCTGTCAGTTTGATTCAGTTATCTTAAACAACAAAAAGTTTTTCATACTGAGACTTGATTTTCGACTGATGGTTGCTATGGCAGCTATATGATATAGTAATCCGATTACAATCAAATTTGGTCAGAATGTATGCGACCATCTCATATACGAGGGTGGGCTGATAAATAGTTGGCCTACCAAAGAAAAAACGGTTTTTTTTTATTTTTCTTTTTTATTTTTCAACATAATCTCCTTTTAGACGTATGCACTTAGTCCAACGGTCCTCCAATTTTTTTATACCTTCCATAAAATATGACTGGTCCAGGTCCTCAAAATAGGCGTTTGTTTCACAGATCACCTGTTCATTCGACTGAAATTTCTTTCCACCAAGCCATTTCTTTAAGTTTGGAAATAGATAATAGTCACATGGTGCTAAATCTGGAGAATAGGGGGGATGTGGAAGAATTTCATAGTGTAGTTCACACAATTTCATCATGGCAACAACGCTCTTGTGAGCCGGAGCGTTGTCCTGGTGAAACAGAACTTTTTTCTTCGCCATGTGCGGCCTTTTTTTCTTTAGTTCTGAATCGAACTCTGCCAAAAGGTTAGAATAGTATTCTCCATTAATTGTTCTGCCTTTTTCTAGATAATCCACATGAATTACGCCTCGGGCATCCCAGAAAACCGTTGCCATTACCATGTTGGCCGACAAACCAATCTTTGCCTTTTTCGGCGCCGTTTCTCCGGTTGAAATCCACTGCTTTGACTGTTCCTTGCTTTCTGGTGTATGGTGATGTATCCAAGTTTCGTCGACAGTCACAAAACGACGCAAAAATTCATTCTTATTTGCGTTTAACAATGCCAAACTCTCCTTCGCAATGACCAAGCGGTTGCGTTTGTGTTCCGCTGAGAGCAATCGCGGCACCCACCTTGACGAAAGCTTACTCATATTTAAATATTCGTGTAAGACGTTTCCAACACGTTCACGAGAAATGTTTAGGGCCTTAGCAATCTCTCTCAGCTTTATTCGGCGATCATCCAATATCATTCCGTGGACTTTATCTACCATTTCTGGGGTTGTCACCTCTCTGGGACGTCCCGGACGGTCCTCGTCAAAAATGCTTGTCCGCCCGCGCCTATACTCAGCAGTCCAATATTTAATGGTCGAAATCGATGGAGCTGATTCCCCATAAACTTCGATTAACTCATTTTTTATTTCATCGTTGGATTTCTTTTTTAAAAACAGAAATCTAATGACAGCTCGATATTCTATTTTACTCATTTTGGGGACAATGCAAAAGTGACCATGCTAAAACTCCCGCCAAAATTACCAGTGTTGAGAAAAACGCCTAAAACTTTTTCAGCAATCAGCCGATAGGAAAGTTACAATAAGTTGTGTAGAAATAACAATAGGTAGTGTTGAAAATACAATGTATTGTGTTAGGAGTCATATATCAGAGGGGTCCTTTGATTGTTAAGGTTGATCCAGCAGGTAGTATTGGGCCTGTTCGCCTGGGGCAGCTCATGACATTTTAAGGCAGGGCCCCCAGTCCCCGAACAAGAATGGATAGTCATCTCGGTTGATGATAAATAGGAAGTAGAATTATCTCGGTTGATGTCCAAAATGCATGTAAACGATGAAGTAGCGGGCCTGTTCTTCTGGGGCAGCTCATGACATTTTAAGGCAGGGCCCCCAGTCCCCGAACAAGCATGGATAGTCATCTCGGTTGATGATAAATAGGAAGTAGAAATATCTCGGTTGGTGTCCAAAATGCATGTAAACGATGAAGTAGCGGGCCTGTTCGCCTGGGGCAGCTCATGACATTTTAAGGCAGGGCCCCCAGTCCCCGAACAAGCATGGATAGTCATCTCAGTTGATGATAAATAGGAAGTAGAATTATCTCGGTTGATGTCCAAAATGCATGTAAACGATGAAGTAGTGGGCCTGTTCGCCTAGGGCAGCTCATGACATTTTAAGGCAGGGCCCCCAGTCCCCGAACAAGCATGGATAGTCATCTCGGTTGATGATAAATAGGAAGTCACTGCGGACGGCAGTCCGCGCTAGTGACGAAAGCAGCACGAAGGGTGCGAAAGGCGACTAGCATATATACACAGGAAGAATGGAAAATTTGCTATGACTGTCCGATCGGGTCGAATTATATACCGATCGAAAGGTATCAATCTAACTTACAAATGTGCATACTAAGACTTTTGGAAACTTTCCTGGTTCGTGAGATAAACAGGTGTAAGTGGGAGGGGAAAAATTTAAATGATTGGAGCAAATGGGGCCGTTGGGGCCTTTTTGATTTATTTTATAATTTTTCACTATACTTATCAAAAATACGCGTCGAATGACACCTTGATCATCAAAATCCGACCACTGGTTCAGAAGATATATAATTTCGAAATTTTTGGTGCCCTTTTCAAAACGAGATGAAAAGTCAGTCTGTTTGTTTGTCTGTTTGTTTGTTTGTTTGTTTGTTTGTATAGATCAAAGCGTTGATTTAGCTTAAAAGTTTGAATGAGGACTTGTTCCGGATAAAAAATCTAGAAACGTTTGTTCTACGACTTTTTCGAAAAATCGCTAGTTTAGCGGGAAATCGCTAAAAACCGCTAAAATTGAAACCCCCATAGCATCCAAACGATAGGAGCTACAGATCTGTTCTATATGTCGTTGGAAAGGTGTTTTGAAGGGCTTTTAGGCATACTTTCAAAGTTTTTTTTTTTTAGTAAAAAGGTAAACAGCTACAGGTGAAATAAGGTATTTATTTCCACATTTTGGCGATTTAAGAAAAATCTACACATCAAATCACTTTTAAATATACTGCATGTTGTAGAGAATTCAATTACGCGTTTTTTGACATATAACACATATCTGTCAAAATTCATTTGGGCAAGATATTACCTATTAACTGAATATACCTTACACCTTTACACTACTGCATGTACATATGCAGTATGTACACTGCTTGCAGTGCATGTGGAAAGATACTGCTTGCAAGTGGTCAATTCTTTTTGCGGCAGATAAATCATTTTATAATCAAAAATATAGAAACTTTTGTTTTTCGACTTTTTCGAAAAATAGCTAGTTTAGCGGGAAATCACTAAAAACCGCTAAAATTGGAACCCCCATATCATCCAAACGATAAAAGCTACAGATGTGATATATATATCGTTGAAAAGGTATTTTAAAGGGCTCTTAGGAATACCTTTAGTGTTTTTTTAAGATAAAAGGTAAACAGCAACAGGTGAAATAAGGTATTTTTTCCCACATTAAGGCGATTTTTGTGAAAACGCAAGTAATGATTTTTTCTAATTTTCAATATATTGTAGTTTGTAAAATTTCGATGTGTTTGGAAGATATTACCTGTTAACAGAATATATACGTTTTGCTTAGAATTGGAATAGGACAGCAGCAACAACGTGTCGTAGCAGCCAGAGCTTGAGAGTTCTGTTAGATTTTGACAAAATTGTACCGTCAAATTATATTGCAAATTTCAAAACTTTTGATATCCTACTCCAAAATTTCTGATATCTTATAAAAAAAACCTCTTTACGAGGTAAAAGTCTAGTGACGAAAACATTTTAATGCACCAAAATTTCTGATATCCAATTTTGTGACGAATAATATTAAGTTTTACTTAAAAATTACTACAAAAAAATTTTTTTGTCACTCGGCACATTGCGCTAATTTCTTCATACCTAATAAATATATATTTTTTGCTCAGTGCCGAGTGACAAAAAAAATTTTTTGTAGTAATTTTTAAGTAAAACTTAATATTCTTCGTCACAAAATTGGATATCAGAAATTTTGGTGCATTAAAATGTTTTCGTCACTAGACTTTTACCTCGTAAAGAGGTTTTTTTTATAAGATAGAATTATCTCGGCTTACAAGGATTACAGTTTGACAATGTTGATTTAAAAAAAAAAATTGTAACACACTGAGAAAACTACAGGTATCTGGAGTCTGTCCATATTTATTAAGAAACATTAAAATTTTGAAATAGTTAAGAATACAGTCTGGGGGTACTCAAAACATTAATGATCCAACATTTGTTGCAAGGATTGGGGAAAACCCCAGAAAAACCCAATCAGATCAGTATGCTAATAACTAGGTATCAAATTTGGAAAATGGAAATCAGTCAACCAGACACGTGTAAAATTACTAGGATTAGGATTTAACAATGGGAGTCAGCCAATTAACTCATTTTTTATTTCATCGTTGGATTTCTTTTTTAAAAACAGAAATCTAATGACAGCTCGATATTCTATTTTACTCATTTTGGGGACAATGCAAAAGTGACCATGCTAAAACTCCCGCCAAAATTACCAGTGTTGAGAAAAACGCCTAAAACTTTTTCAGCAATCAGCCGATAGAAAACACTAATCGAATAAAATATTTATGGGTTGTTTAAGATGTTTTTTTTTAGTAAGGCCGATTACTTATCAGCCCGCCTTCGTAGATAGAAACAAGTGGGCACGGACACAGTCGAGTTTGCTCGACTGGAGGATACCCTGTGCCAGTCTCCATAAAATAGAATATTGGTTGGGACCATCTCATATACATATTCTGTCAGTTTGGTTCACATATCTTAAACAACAAAAAAGTTGTTCATACTGAGACTTGATTTTCGACTGATGGTTGCTATGGCAGCTATATGATATAGCAATCCGATTACAATCAAATTTGGTCAGAATGTATGTGACCATCCCATATGCATATTCTGTCAGTTTGGTTCAGTTATCTCAAACAACAAAAAAGTTTTTCATACTGAGATTTGATTTTCGACTGATGGTTGCTATGGCAGCTATATGATATAGTAATCCGATTACAATCAAATTTGGTCAGAATGTATGCGACCATCCCATATGCATATTCTATCAGTTTGGTTCAGTTATCTTAAACAACAAAAAAGTTTTTCATACTGAGACTTGATTTTCGACTGATTGTTGCTATGACAGCTATATGATATAGAAATCCGATTACAATCAAATTTGGTCAGAATGTATGCGACCATCTCATATACATATTCTGTCAGTTTGGTTCACATATCTCAAACAACAAAAAAGTTTTTCATACTGAAACTTGATTTTCGACCGATCGTTCCTATGGTAGCTATATGATATAGTGTTCCGATCCAAATTTAAAAACAAACTTGATCTGCGTCCGGTATCCAGCAACCTACATACCAAATTTGGAGTCTTTAGCTATTATAGTTTCTGAGATCGACGCGATCAAACAGACGGACGGACAGACAGACGGACATGGCTCAATCGACTCGGCTGTTGATGCTGATCAAGAATATATATACTTTATATGGTCGGAGATGCTTCCTTCTGCCTGTTACATACATCACACAAATCTAATATACCCTTTTTGACCATTTTCAATGGGCACAGGGTATAAAAACAAGTTTATACAAGCAGTGAGAAGTGGGATTTCAATCTCCGTGATATTCGCACATTGAAAAATACTAGATAGGACGAAACAAGAGAAAATACAGTCACATTGATCCTTATACGAATTCACATAATACATACCTACTTTAAAATATTTGCTTTTTTTTACAGTTCTTTAATATTATTTATTGAATTTCTAAAGTTATATTTTTAATGTAATTTAATTTAATTTTTTTAATTTGATTTTGAAAAAAATTTAATTTAAAAAATCTAAATTACTTTGTGCCGGAATGAATTAATGGAACTAACACTACACTGAAAAAAAGACCACTTTCTAAAATCAAGAACATTCATCTTAAATATTTTAATACCAAATTACTAAAACTAAGAATATTAATCTTGAAAATCGTAAGTTCTTAATATAAGAATAAAATTCTCAAATTTAAATATTTTGTTCTTAATATAAGACCATTTTAAGACCAAATTACTAAAACTAAGAATATTATTCTAAAAATCTTAAGTTCTTAATATAAGAATAAGAATCTTAGATCTTTTTCTCTTAAAATAAGAACAAAAATCTTAAAATTTTGTCACTTCTTGGGACTTATAATTCACAACTGGTTCTGGCGTCTCAAAGATGGCATTAGGTTTGGATCGCTGGTCAATTCAGCACATCAGTACTGATTATAGAGATTGGCATCTTTTGTATACCGAGCCATGCTCCTTGCTTTCTGAAAGTATTTTTTGTGTTTGTTGTTTAGTGACATATCGACATTACTAGACCTCAAGTTAACTAAAACTTACTTCATTCTTCTTAAAATGTTAAGAAGCTTAATCTTACAAGCAATCAAAACTTTTTGGTCTTAAAATAAGAACATATAATCTTAAAAAATAATAAGTTTTATTCTAAAAATAAGATTTGTGGTCTTCAAAATATAAGAATTTATGGTCTTAAAAGTAAGAACTTGGTCATAATTAAATGTTCTTAGAATCAAGATGTGTTTTCTTACTTCAAGATTTTCATGTTCTCGACGCATTTTTTAGACCAATGTTCTTAGATCGGAGACCAAAATCTTGATTTTAGATCCTTTTTTTTTATCAGTGTACCTTTTCTGTTTGATAAGGAAAACATACATATTTAAATTCTACCTCCGATACAGGATAGCTTTCGAGAGTTGTGCACACTTTTTCATCTGCTAATAAAATTCCCAATGACGAACTACTAACGGGAATCTCAAACAAGTTTTCCAGATTCATAAGTCTACTTCCTTTTAAATAGCAGACCTCATTTATTTTACAAAAATCCGCTATTTTTATTATCAATCCACAGCCCAGACAACATACGTTACCTGGAGTCTTCATTGATAATGTAAACAGCTCAAAAACATACTTTTGAATTTTTCCGTTGCAGTCTGTCTTTTCTCCTGTCGATTTTCCCATCCTATTTCTGTCGTATCTTGAAAATTTTTTGACCACTTGTTCTAATATTTGAACAGGTTTTCTTACCGCTTTCTTAACTCTCTGCAGAAAATTCTCAAATTTGTAAGCCGAAAATGAATTAACATGCCCCACTTCCCTGAAGCATTGGACCAAATGCAACAGATTGTGAACATTATATGTTAATGTCTCCTCAGGGTAAACTTTTGAGAACTGAGTCACGAAGTGAGAGATTAGATCGGCCACAACATCCAAATGCAAGAAAAACCTGTTTGATAGGAGAAGTCTATATGCACACATTAATAGTATAAAATGATAATAGCAATCGTCCGATACATAGGTCTTTAAAACTATTTGTCCCAAATAAAGTAAAAACTGCCTATGCTCAACTGACTTCCACCTTGGCAACTCATCTAATCCACGGGGCTTCCTTGCAAATTCACTTGGCATAAATAGCTTTAAGCTTAGAAGTTTTTCGGAAATAGAATCTAAATCCCTTGTTTTTAATTTAAAAGTTGTGGTTTTTCTATTAACTATTAGATTCAGAATTTTTCGACCCACACCTAAATCTATTAGATGCATTGAATCAAGTGGGAACGCTGCAATTATGTCTATATTAAGTTTTTCTATTAAAAGTGGACGGTCTCGGAAATAATTCAAGTGGTGCGAAAAATGAATCCGATTTCTAAAATCTTCATTTGTAATAAGTGAGCCAATGCTTTCACTATAGACGGTTGCATTTCTTATGCGCTTCCCTGCTTGAGTGCATTTCATGCAACCACTAAAGGAACTTGTTCCTGAAGCGCCACACATGAAAGCCCTTGCAGGTGCGTCGCAAATAAAAGACCCCATCTTGAAAGTAATCTGTTTTCCACCAATTGTCAAAGTACTTTCGGACAACCTAAGAGCCTCCTCCACAAAATCGTGCATGAATTGGTCAACATTTGATGGCTTTTGGCTACCAACAAATGATCCAATTAAAAACACTTCAGGGACTGGAACATTGTTAAAAAATCCCAATATGGGCCACAGCGAAGTTTTGGAGCTTTTATATAATGGCAAGCCATCAACATTAACATCCAAAACTACTTCTACTTTATCTTCTAGGCTCCCTGATATATGTTCTAAATAAGGAAGAATACCCAGATGGGTGTAATTACCAGGACTTACAGTTCGAATTATTTGATCGTTAGTACTTTGCTTAAGCAACCCCTTAGCAGACAACGGAACATCAATATCTTGAGACTTTAAAATTTTTAATAAGCTATCAAGTTGGGAGATAGTCACATTATGACTGTGAAACCAATCTATAAGTTTGGTGTGTAAGCTTGGCTCTCTTTGTTTACTTGGATCAGGACAATTCGGTTCCCCACCCCTAAAGGCCCCATATTCCCTGTCATTCATCTCGGACCTCATACTGGTATTGACTACTTGTTCTTCTCGTCTTATCCGATCATATTCTTTTTAAATCTCGCACTTCATCTTTTCTTTCTCCTTTTGAGCTAAACGGTACAGATTTGATCGCGATTGTCCACTCATGCTTAAGGTATTTACAAAAAGCTATTATTATTTTTTTCTTTTAATAAGATTTTAAATTTTATAATTCTTATTTGATTATTATTCAAAGGATCACGCAGCTACATTAGACAATAAACAAAGATAATTAATAAATTTACAAAGCATTGAAAAAGGAATTTAAGTATCTTCGGCATGCCAAAAGATAATTACCTTTGCAGAGAAATATATATGGATATTTAAAATCACAGAATGCAAATATTATGTATTTTTTTTATTATGCTGTGTAATGTCGATGAAACAACAGTTATTAATTTTTCTTAAAGTTAAGTTAAACTTAAGTTTAAGACTTTAAGCTCAATTTTAAAAATTGTACAAAATTTTTTCACAAATTTATAGTACTCTCTGCAATGCTATAAACAAACATATATACACTGAGCCATAAATTTATTACAAATTATCAATCATCAACTTTACTCTACAAGTTAAGGCAATTACTTCAACATTTTGGGAGTGCGAATAAATAGTACATTCGCTTATATTACGTACTTACTGTTTAATAGCGACAGCTTAGTTTTATAAACCTGAAATACAAACAAAAACAGTTTTTAAACAATTTTATATATTCTGCACAATGACAAAAATTCATTGAACTTACGATTGTTATTGTATGCTGTGGAATATTGAAATTTGTTTTTTTATGGGCGCAAACATTCATGATACATAGGCACCAACATTTGAAGACATTATTTATAAAGAAATTATTATATTAATATCATTTTAGCTGAACATGACACATTAACATTATATTGAATATTGAATATTTTTCCCAAGTCTGTTTGACACTCAGCTCTGCAATAACAATTGACAATAACAGAGAAAAAAAGAAGACAACAGTGACTGTTATGCTTTTCTGCTAGTTAACAGATGTTGTGCTCCTGTTTACGAAAGCAGAGTCTTACCAGAATTACGAAGCATAGCAGTCTGTAACGAATGATTTAAAAGTGATGACATTTAGCCATCCCAACTCATGAAATAACATAGTTGCCTTTATCTCATGTTGGGAACCAAATTGTCACATGGAAAAGGCACATACTGCTTTTTTAGCATGAAAATTAATGCTTACAGAACACGTTGCCTGGGAACACACCTTCCCAAGCACACCTGGGCAAGCACACACAAACACTTGTTTACTATGAGGGAAGCGCTGCAGCTGAGAACTGCAGATAAAAACACAACAAAGCTTATGTGAGCGATGTGCAGAGCGAGAGCAACAAGGCAATCAAACGCTCACATAAGCAAATGCAAATTTAAAATGATAATTGCTGAGAAATAAATGCACAACTGATTACAACTTAGTCAGTGTCGATCACGAGCAGTCTCAGACCGAGCAGTCTCAGACTGAGGTAAGAAATGACTCTTGCATTGTTTGCACGGTTGACATGACAAATACACAGTTGGTTTGAAACCAACGCACAATGTCCACGTTGCAATACTGCATGCACGATTGGATCATGCAAATTGGTAGTCGGGAACTGTTCTCAGATTAGAAATACAGCAGCTCGTCCAAAAACGGCTGCTGTCGTACATCGTACTGTGACGAGAGGATAAGCTAGAGCCTTGAAGGCAATCAGATGTGGAGGCTGCCAATCCACAGCAAGATGGACATAATCGACAAAACACAGCACCGGACTATGCTGTTTTTCAATCTATTAGGGTATTCACTTGACTGTGGCAGCCTGGCACATGGCACATGTCTCAAACGTCAGAACAACAGTTTGTACTGAAAAATTTCATGCCATGTTGTCAGACTCAGATCCTTGACTACGAAAAGTCTGTCATATATGCCTATGCAAAGATGATAAAAAGTCGATAATTTCAATCAAAATTTTTTCTTTTCGTCCATTTTTAGTGTGAACGTTTTGACAACAGGTGTTTAGTGACGCAACAAACCTACAGATTTATCACTGCGGACGGCAGTGGAGAAATTAGACAGATGAGCGCAAACTTAGGTTGTAAGAGGAAAAAAAAAATGGAAGAACGCAATTTGAGATTGTAGGAACGACATTTGGAATATTATATAAGCTTTAAATTATACAAGAATTTTCTCAACCTCGGTGTGACCATCACAGATATTTTCCAATGCTTCCAATGTCTCTTCTCCACCATTATCTTCAATTAGAGTATTGTGAAGATTGCAGCAAACAAGTACCCAAATGAAGAAAAAATGCTGGCTTTTTTTTTATCCATTATACGGAAGTTACTGCGAAACCGGCTAACAAAAAAAGGCGGAGTTCCCTGCGATCCACGCCTCTCCAGGATGCCCCTGTGTCGACTAATGAGCATTGATGCCTTTAAGGAAGCTCTCCCCAACCATCAGTTCGCTTTTAGAACCAGCCATAGCGCCATTGAACAGTGCCATCGAGTGGTCAATCATATTCTTAAGGCCTTCGAAGGGAAAAGTATTGCTCTGGTGTCATCCTGGATGTTATGCAGGCGTTTGACCGGGTCTGGCACGATGGTCTTTTATTTAAGCTGACATCCCTACTCCCAAATCAGCTTTTTCGCACCTTGAGGTCCTTTCTTCTTGGACGCTCGTTTGTGGTCGAAGTCCGCAATTCGAAGTCTTCATCCAAAATGATTCGCGCCGGTGTTCCTCAAGGCAGTGTGCTTGGCCCAGTTTTATACAATGTGTATACATCCGATCTTCCAGTGCCTTCTTGTCGTCGTACTTTGACTGCCACCTACGCTGACGACACAGCTTTCCTTGCCACGAGCTCTTGTAGGAGGGTTGCGTCGAATATGGTCCAAGAGTTTATTAATGAATATGAGTGCTGGGCGTCGCGTTGGAATATTGCTGTAAACCCTCTAAAGAGCCGATTCCCTAAATCGGAATAACACGACGCAAATCTTTTTGAATGGGACGAGGATCAAGCACCTATCGCATGTCAAATACCTAGGTGTTATCTTATACCGTCGGCTCACTTGGAAGCCACACATCCTCCAGGCCTGTGCCACTGTACGTGCTTAATGTAAGAGAATGGACTGGCTTCTCAGGCTTAAATCTGGGCTATCCCTGGCTGCTAAAGTCCGGCTGTACAAGGCCATAATAACCCCTACTCTTACTTGGGGCGTAAACATTTGGGACACGGCCTGCAACTCTTCTTTGCAAAGCCTTGAGTCGTGTCAGAGTCAAATCCTGCGCCGCATTGTTGATGCTCCTTTTTATGTAAGGAACTATACGATTCACCGGGATCTTAAAATTTCTCCTATTTGTGCCACCATCACTAGGTTCGCCGATAGATACAGGGCGCGGCTCTTAGCCCACTCAAACTGTCTTGCTTCGCATCTCGCAAGGCCTTTTGGGAGAAGAAGACTTGCTCGTAGGCACATCTCAGACAACTGGATTTACGGCCGGACGCCTGCATGCAGGTTGCTGCAGGACATCAGCTAAGGTTTTTAAGCTCTGTTAAAGCCTACGCCTTTTCTCTATCAATTGAGCTCTGAGCCAAGCATTTCCGTTTAGAGTCACTAAAACCCTGCCTGACCTGTAACATAAGTGTTTTTGTAAAATCTTGCCCTGCCACGAAAGTGCTTTAAGTAGCATGCGGCGTGCATAAATAAACTTGTGTATTTATCAAAAAAAAAAGAAAAATAACGCATGAATTATTAAACAAAAATGTTTGTCACTGGCACTGCGCTAAAAAATACTATTTATTAGGTATGAAAAATTAAGCGCAATGTGCCCAGTGACAAAAATTTTTGTTTAATAATTCACGTGTAAAATTTAATATTGTTCGTCACAAAATTGGATATCAGAAATTTTGGGGCATGAAAATGTTTTCGTCACTAGACTTTTACCTCGTAAAGAGGTTTTTTTTATAAGATATCAGAAGTTTTTTAATAAGACATTGGAAATTTTGACAATTGATATATTTTTTGACAGTGTAACTTTGTCAATCGGTGTTTATTGTTTGTACAAGCAAAAACAAACTGTCTGGTAACACTGGTTTCCTTTATAGTTTAATTTATATGAATAAATTAAAGCCCACATTGTTGTAAGACAAAACTGAACTGTCTGGCAGCACTGGTTATTATCGCTTAACATTAATATTTTATTTACATACGCTTCTGGCATTGTTACTTTGCTAGAAGATTTTCAATATGCACACAGACAGATCGACTACAGCGATTCTTTATTTTGCAGCTAAGATTTCTGCCAACACCTTTTTTAAATTGAAAAACAATAAAAAAAAACATTAGTGGATCATATACTAACCAATTAATTGCATTTAAAAATAAAAACATAAAAAAGTTTCGTCCGTGCCTGAATTCGAACCCGGAACCCGAGCTGAGAATTCATGCAAAAATCGGGCGCTCTACACTTTGCGCCACTGGCGATCTTTAAGAACGACTGTCTAATAATAGATTTCATTGTTACTGGACTGTTAGTCAAATGTAATTGCCGCTGCTGTTCTATTTTAATTCAAAGTAAAACGTATATATTCAGTTAATAGGTTATATCTTCCAAACCAGTCAATAAAAATTTATGCATGATGTATCAAAAAACGCGAAATATTAAAAGCTCAAACATATTCAAAATTAAAAAAAATCGCTAGCGGCGTTTTCTCGAAAACCGCCAAAATGTGGAAAAAATTACCTTTTTTCACCTGTAGCTTTTTACCTGTGTACTTTAGAAAAAAAGCCCTTCAAAGTACCTTTCCAACGACGTATAGATCATATCTGTAGCTTCTATGGTTTGGACCCTATAGGGGTTTTTAGTTTTAGCGGGTTTTAGCGATTTCCCGCTAAACTAGCTATTTTTCGAAAAAGTCGTAGACCAAACGTTTCTAGATTTTTGAGCGGGAACAAGTCCTCATTCAAACTTTTAAGCTAAATCTACGATTTGATCCAAACAAACAAACAAACAGACAAACAGACAAACTGACTTTTCATCTCATTTTTGGAAGGCGACTAAAAATTTCAAAATTAATTTTCTGTTGAACCAATGGTTGGATTCCGATGATCGAGGTGTCATTCGACGCGTATTTTTAATTAGAATAGTAAAAAATTAAAATAGAAAATAAAAAGGATCCAACGGCCCCATTTGCTCCAATCATTTAAATTTTGCCCCTCCCACTTACGCCTGTTTATCTCACGAACCAGGTGAGTTTTCAAAAGTCTTAGTATGCAAAATTGTAAGTTTAATTGATACCTTTCGATCGGTATATAACTCGACCTGATCGGCCAGTCATAGCATTCTTCCTGTGTATATATGCTAGTCGCCTTCGCACCCTTCGTACTGCTTTCGTCACTAGCGCGGACTGCCGTCCGCAGTGATAGGGTAAAAACATTGACTGATGAAACACATGAATTTTTTGTTTGTTAGGAAAGCACGCGATTGGTACTGGCGTCACC
This sequence comes from Drosophila limbata, assembly GCA_963924055.1. Lineage (NCBI taxonomy): Eukaryota > Metazoa > Arthropoda > Insecta > Diptera > Drosophilidae > Drosophila > Drosophila limbata. The sequence continues at coordinate 1,598,317 of CAWUOW010000172.1, forward strand.
ATAAGCAGGTTCCGTCAATCGTGTGGTAAGATTTTTGTGATTCTCTTTGCCAACAATTCAAAGAATATCGCTCAGACTTCATGCTCAAAGAACGAGTGCGTAAATCGCCATAAAGATTGACGAAGAAGAATTGTTGGAAATTCTAAAGAACATCTTGCTCCCAGTTCATCGTCATAAGTAGCTTTTTGAAGTCATTGAGTCAGTAGGTCATCTACGCAGGCTTGTGCAGATGAATGAGAATTTGATAAAGGAACAATGTACAAATTCCACAGACATTACGAAACCTAGACTCCCAGCTAATCGACAACAAGTATACGCACTGGAGGAAGCATTGTCAAATGCTGATTCAAATTCGGAACTTGATCCAGCTGTTGAAGTAGCCGCATTGCGACAGGCAGGCCCTAAGGTTAAGTGTTGGAGTTGCGACGAGCTTGGACACTTCTAGGAAGATTGTCTGGCTGATCACAAAGTCTTTTGCTATGTAAATGTAACGATTTCAAGAAAATTTCGCTGCTTAGGACAGAATCTCTGATGTTCAGGAGATCATCCAACTTTACCGGTGTCACCGCACTTCGGCGTATTTTTTATATATTTTATTTTTTATTATATTTTTCCTAGTTTAAGTTAGTTGTTGCATTTTTATGAAGTTTAGGATTAATTAGGCTTAGGGCGAAGCTTTAGCATTCGCTCTGAGCGCGAATTCGTCTCGCTTCGGTAAAGCTAGGCTTAAGGAAAATGAAATTTCAGTTGTCTAATTTGTGAGGCGGCGTTAGGGACACGCCGTCCCACAGCTATCGTTGTTAACATTTATTTAATAATACCGCGCATTGGAGCGCTTTGTTACCATTTATTTAATTATGTCGCGCATTGGAGCGCTTTGTTTAATGTAAGATAGATTTAAGGAATCAATGTGGAAAATATCATTAAAATGCGCATGGAGCGCCCTAAACTAAGTTAGTCATTATGTTTCTTAAGCTAGCGGTTAGGCTTTGAATTTGAATTTGAATGCAACGGTCGCCATCGCAGGCATGCATGCGTTAGTGATCGGTTGCACAACACTGCCGAACGCAGCGCCTCTTCACCTCGTCGTGAAAGAGCGAAAGCTCCGAGGTGAAGAGAGCAAAAGCTGTGGTGAGTTGTGCTGCCGACACTAGCGAATGGCTTAGCAATGAGCGGCTGAGTTACTTTGTGATCGAGAGCGAAAAGAAACAGACGTCGCGAACTGGCGCGTCTGCAGGAAAAACTAAATCGTAAGTGTAGAAAAAGAGTAGACAAGTGCAGCAGGGTACGCGTAGTTTAACCTAACCTTAAATAACTTAACACGTGAATAAACTGTAGCTTTATCAAAGAAATCTCACGTTTTCTCTGTAGTTAAATACTAACAGTAGCAAGCGGTCGCATTTTTGGACGAGGGTAATCCCGTCCGCTGTGGGTGATAATCCCGGCAAGAATCCCGCTACTACATTCTTTTCCCTTGTAGTTAGATACCACCATTGACAAGCGGTCGCATTCTAGACAAGGGCAATCCTGTCCGCCGTGGGTAAAAATCCCGGCAAGAATCCCGCTGTTACTGGTTGTACTCACTAACCGTGGTGGTCGGACGAGGGATCGATCCCGTCGGCCGTGGGAAGAATCCCGGCCAGACCCCAAGTAGTTGTATTGTGCTGCACGTGGGGCCGGTGGAACACCGGGGCGTATACCCTGTGCCGCTCCCCGGCCGCGTTGCTTCACATCATAGTTGTACGTACGTACGTAGTTATTTTCTCTTTCCTAGCGAACATTTCCCTCCTCTTTATCCCCGCGTCCAGCGAAACTTACAAATTTCTTGTAAGTTCTGGCCCTGGCAGACTGAGTCTGCACCCCGGCTGGAAACTCCCTTACAAGTGGCGCCCGAGCAGGGACGCTGGAGGTTCAAAAGGGGCGTGGCATAAAAGTGGCATAAAGCCCCACGATTATGCCCAAATAAATGTTCGCAGGAATAGAGTATGTATTAACCGAAGTAGTGGTCGTATTCTTGGACGAGGGTAATCCTGTCCGCCGTGGGTGTTAATCCCGGCAAGAATCCCTCTACTACGTTCTTTTCCCTTGTAGTTAGATATCGCCATTGACAAGCGGTCGCATTCTAGACAAGGGCAATCCTGTCCGCCGTGGGTGATAATCCCGGCAAGAATCCCGCTGTTATTGGTGGTACTCACTAACCGTGGTGGTCGGACGAGGGATCGATCCCGTCGGCCGTGGGAAGAATCCCGGCCAGACCCCAAGTAGTTGTATTGTGCTGCACGTGGGGCCGGTGGAACACCGGGGCGTATACCCTGTGCCGCTCCCCGGCCGCGTTGCTTCACATCATAGTTGTACGTACGTACGTAGTTATTCTCTCTTTCCTAGCGAACATTTCCCTCCTCTTTATCCCCGCGTCCAGCGAAACTTACAAATTTCTTGTAAGTTCTGGCCCTGGCAGACTGAGTCTGCACCCCGGCTGGAAACTCCCTTACAAATTATAATTATAACGTAAGCACAATCGCTCTCTCAATTCACTTTAAAAGCCACCAAAGTTTTCACCAATTTAATAAATAATATTAAATACATTTTTCATTTTCCCCCGGGTGGACAATTTTAAAGTGCATTTTTTCTTTGTTTCTTTCTTTGTTGGATTTCCCAGCACTACAAGTTTACACTTATTATTTAATGTGCTAGTCACAATGTGTTTTGTTAACTTAATATGAAATTACATATAATATATTTAAAAACTATATTTTACAATAATTAAATTTTATTTTATTTATAATTAATTTTGATTTAATCATCACTGCGGACGGCAGTCCGCGCTAGTGACGAAAGCAGCACGAAGGGTGCGAAAGGCGACTAGCATATATACACAGGAAGAATGGAAAATTTGCTATGACATTCCGATCGGGTCGAATTATATACCGATCGAAAGGTATCAATCTAACTTAAAAATGTGCATACTAAGACTTTTGAAAACTTACATGGTTCGTGAGATAAACAGGTGTAAGTGGGAGGGACAAAATTTAAATGACACCTTGATCATCAAAATCCGACCACTGGTTCAGAAGATAATTAATTTCGAAATTTTTGGTGCCCTTTTCAAAACGAGATGAAAAGTCAGTCTGTTTGTTTGTCTGTTTGTCTGTTTGTCAGTTTGTCTGTTTGTCTGTTTGTTTGGATCAAATCGTAGATTTAGCTTAAAAGTTTGAATGAGGTCTTGTTCCCGATCTAATATCTAGAAACGTTTGTTCTACGACTTTTTCGAAAAATCGCTAGTTTAGCGGGAAATCGCTAAAACCCGCTAAAACTAAAACCCCCATAGTGTCCAAACCATAGAAGCTACAGATATAATCTATGTGTCGTTGGAAAGGTATTTTGAAGGGCTCTTAAGTATACCTTCAAACTTTTTTTTCTAAAGTACACAGGTAAAAAGCAACAGGTGAAATAAGGTATTTTTCCCCACATTTTGGCGGTTTTTGAGAAAACGCCGCCAACAATTTTTTTTTAATTTTCAATATGTTATAGCTTGTAAAATTTTGCGTTTTTTGATACATCATGCATACATTTTTGTTGATTGGTTTGGAAGATATAACCTATTAACTGAATATATACGCTTTACTTTGAATTAAAATAGAACAGCAGCGGCAATTACATTTGACTAACAGTCCAGTAACAATGAAATCTATAATTAGACAGCCGTTCTTAAAGATCGCCAGTGGCGCAAAGTGTAGAGCGCCCGATTTTTGCATGAACTCTCAGCTCGGGTTCCGGGTTCGAATTCAGGCACGGACGAAACTTTTTTATTTTTTTAATTTTAAATGCAATTAATTTGTTAGTATATGATCCACTAATGTTTTTTTTTATTTTTTTTCAATTTAAAAAAGGTGTTGGCAGAAATCTTAGCTGCAAAATAAAGAATCGCTGTAGTCGATCTGTCTGTGAAAACCTTCTAGCAAAGTAACAATGCTGGAAGCGTATGTAAAAAAAATATTTATGTGAAGCGATAACAACCAGTGCTGCCAGACAGTTCAGTTTTGTCTTACAACAATGTGGGCTTTAATTTATTCATTTGAATTAAACTATAAAGGAAACCAGTGTTGCCAGACAGTTTGCTTTTGCTTGTACAAACAATAAACACCGATTGACAAAGTTACACTGTCAAAAAATATATCAATTGTCAAAATTTCCAATGTCTTATTTAAAAACTTCTGATATCTTATAAAAAATCCTCTTTACGAGGTAAAAGTCTAGTGACGAAAACATTTTCATGCCCCAAAATTTCTGATATCCAATTTTGTGACGAAAAATATTAAATTTTACACATGAATTATTATACAAAAATTTTTGTCACTGGCCACATTGCGCTTAATTTTTAATACCTAATAAATAGTATTTTTTAGCGCAGTGCCAGTGACAAACATTTTTGTTTAGTAATTCATGTGTAAAATTTAATATTTTTCGTCAAAAATTGGATATCAGAAATTTTGGGGCATGAAAATGTTTTCGTCACTAGACTTTTACCTCGTAAAGAGGTTTTTTTTATTATTAACTTAATCTAATGTCTGCAAATGTTGTTTAATTTTAATGTTAAATTGCGATGCACTTTTAATAGTTTTCAATGCATGAGGCAAATTGTTCCATAAACGGACAGTGTACACGAAAAAGTGATTTTCCGCCCTCGTTAAATTAATTCTTGGGCATATTATTATTTGTACGTTGCGACGTAGCAAATTTAATTTTTTGGAACAGATAAACAGGCTCCCTAGTAATAAGTATCCTGTGCAGAAGAATCAATGCTCTAAAGACTTTCCACAATTTATGGCTAAGGTCAATGATTTTGTTGGAAAATATAGAGATTCGGCCACAGCGTCTACTTTTAAAAATGTATCTGGCAATTGCATTAAAGGCTACCTTCAACTTACGCATGTCACTCGCATTTCAATGTCCAAATACCTCCACCCCGTAAAATAATGTTGGTACCAGGTACATTTTTATACCCTGTGCCCATTGAAAATGGTCAAAAAGGGTATATTAGATTTGTGTGATGTATGTAACAGGCAGAAGGAAGCATCTCCGACCATATAAAGTATATATATTCTTGATCAGCATCAACAGCCGAGTCGATTGAGCCATGTCCGTCTGTCTGTCCGTCTGTCCGTCCGTCTGTCCGTCTGTCCGTCCGTCTGTTTGAACGCGTCGATCTCAGAAACTATAACAGCTAGAGACTTAAAATTTGGTGTGTAGGTTGCTGGATACCGGACGCAGATCAAGTTTGTTTTTAAATTTGGATCGGACCACTATATCATATAGCTGCCATAGGAACGATCAGTCGAAAATCAAGTCTCGGTATGAAAAACTTTTTTGTTGTTTGAGATATGTAAACCAAACTGGCAGAATATGCATATGGGATGGTCCCATACATCCTGACCAAATTTGATTGAAATCGGACCACTATATCATATAGCTGCCATAGCAACCATCAGTCGAATATCAAGTCTTAGTATGAAAAACTTGTTTGTTGTTTGTTCTATCTGAATCAAACTCACAGAATATGCATCCGCGATGGTCCCTTATAACCTGACAAAATTTCGTTGAAATCGGATCACTATATGATATAGCTGCCATAGGAACGATCAGTCGAAAATTAAGTCTTAGTATGAAAAACTTTTTTGTTGTTTGATCTATCTGAATCAAACTCACAGAATATGCATACGCGATGGTCCCTTATAGCCTGACCAAAATTGGTTGAAATCGGATCACTATATCATATAGCTGCCTTAGGAACGATCAGTCGAAAATCAACTCTTAGTATGAACAACTTTTTTGTTGTCTGAGATAACTGAACCAAACTGACAGAATATGCATATGAGATAGTCCCAACCAATATTCTATTTTATGGATACTGGCACAGGGTATCCTGCAGTCGAGCAAACTCGACTGTAGCAGCGCCCACTTGTTGTAATTAGCAGCTTGATTTGAAGTGGCAGAAAAGATTTTGATATAGCCAACTGCCTGAGCTGCGCATAAGTTTTGCCTGTCGCTATGGATACGTGATGACTCCAAGACAAGGTGTTATTGAAATAAATCCCTAAGTTATTGGCTTTGTTTACATATTCAAAAGGACTGCCATAGATGCGCAGCTCATGCAATTGGGTGGAATCATATTTTTTTTTGTATATAACCAAGCATTTTGATTTACTAGGGTTTATTTCTAAGCCATTATTTTTTGCCCATATTGAAATATTGTCCAGATTACTGTTGCAAACATTAATACATACGCTAATTTGAGCTAACGGGCGACTGACATAAATCTGGACGTCATCAGCATATAAATGGACTTCACAGTTAGACAAAACATTTGGGAACTCATTAACATAGGCAGAGAACAATAAAAGGCCCAGGGCAGATCCTTGAGGAACCCCACGATTTATGCTTAGAAAACTTGACGTATTGGGCTCAGAGACCACTGCTTGTTCTCGCTCTTTAAGGTATGACTCGATAAGACTAGTGGCAGAATTTTCAAAGTTGAAAAGCTGTCTTAATTTTGTACAGAGGATATTATGGTTAACAGAGTCGAAAGCCTTTGAGTGGTCAAGTAATATCAAAAACGTCACTTTACTATGGTCAACTTGTTTACGAATGTCTTCGCTAATGTTGAGTATGGCTGAAGTGCAGCTTCTGCTTTTTCTAAATCCGGACTGCTTTTCACTAAGAAGTGAATTCGTCTTCAGAAGTGGTTAATTTGCTTTGCCATTAAACTTTCAAAGACTTTTGATATGATTTTGATCTTTTTTCGGGTGACAAGCAATTTAAGTTCGAAGTTTTTATTTTATTCGAATATAACATATTACTTGGTTTGTGTGGACCGTGACGCAAAAAATTTACAATTAAATTAATAATTTAAAATTAATCGCGCCTGTCGTGCAAAATGTTTTTTGCTGGAATTAATTTGGGTTCCCTTTTTAACTCTGTTGAAAGACGATTTTTTGTAGAAATGCCAAGGAAAGTTGCGTCGGCAATTAAAAGCCAAGCCAATTGAAAGCCAAGCAACCACAAATTGCATTGGTTGTGCTAATAAAGCCAACGCTTTCAATTCTTGGCACATATGTAAAGTAGTTGAGCATTTCATAATTTATATATTGTATATATGCATGCACTAAGTAACCGCTTTGAAGACTGTTTGTTGTAAATTTTGTCAATAATTATTATTGTGCGATTAGTGCTCTGAGCTTCTGTTAAAATATTAGCATTATTAATTGCTTATTAATTTCACTTCTCTCAGTCGTTCGTTCCCCCCTCTCTTGCCTACACTTGCAGTCACTGGAAGCGCACATACACACATACACACACACGTACATACTAGAGGTCTGCTTGAATTCACTCAAAATCTGAGTTAAAATGAATTAATTCGAACGATGTCGAATTGAGTGAGTGCGAGGCACACTTTGAATTGAATTCGTTTGAGTGCGAGTGACATTGAGTTCTAAAATGACAGCTCCTTATCGAAATGAGTGCAAATGAATTAATGTGCTATGTGAAAATAATGAATTTAAAATGGCCGTATTCAATCGAATAATTCGTAATTTCAATTGTCAAATGACTGAATTTTTTACTTTGAAATAATGACTTTGATTATCTGGGTTGATGGAATAAACAGAAAAGTATTTTTCCCTTATTGCACAAAACAAGCTGCTTATAAATATTCTGTGTTCCAGCTAGCAGCGCGGCTCCTGGCGAGTGTATTCAGATGCAAAAAACTTAACGGAAAAGCGTTAATTTATTGCCACCAACACTGATTTATTACGCACATTAAAACAACAGCAGAAAATACGCATGCAAAAAATAAAATATGAAAAGTAAATCGAAATTCGAAACAAATTCGAATTAACTCAAAGCAAAGTAGATTTCTCACTCATTCACTTCATGTCACATTTTTGAGTGTTGTGCGACTGAGTCTGACACAAAGCTTCAAACTCAATCAAAATCGTTCGACTTCTCATTCGACTTCTTTCAATTCCTTTTGAACATGAATGCTTCGAACTTCGTTTTAGCTTATTCATGCAGACCTCTAGTACATACCCAGCAAGCATTTCAAATCACATAAGAGTCTTAAATGAGTCTTTTGACTGATTAAAATGAATCTAAATGAGCGCATTTTCGAATCTCAAATGATTGTTTCCTGTGAGAAAACGGTACCCTAGCAAAGACTCCTTTGGAAGAGTCATTTATGACTCTATTTTTTGATCACTTTAGACTCAGTTCGGAGTCTTATTTCTGAGCAAATTGTTTTATTTGAGAGTCATATGTGAATCACATTTGAGTCATATTTGAGTCACAAATGAGAGTCATTTGAGAGTCACCTTTGAGTCTTATTCGAGTCGCAATTGAGAGCCATTTGCGAGTCATTATTGGATCTTATTCCCAATTGTTTGCTGCTAAAAAAATAATTATTATCATTTTGTATTTATTCAATGATTTTATTCAATTTATTCATTACTTATAAATGTATAGATTTTGAATTTAAAAATTAATTCTGTGCGTTTTTTGCTGCAACGCGGTCGCCAGCATAAACAAAATGCTTCTGGAGTCATGTCCTTATCCGTTGCCGGGAACGTCTAATAAAAGAAAAGTTGTTAATTAAATGTACTGAAAAATTAATAAAAATATTTGTACGTACTTTTAATGGTCATAACCCCAAAAGATCTCTCAGCGCTGGGTTTAGTGCTGGTCCCCTTCACATTATATGGAATAGCCAATTCGCTTTTCTAAGGAATTGCGCCGCTCCGTCTCCACCTATTTTCCCAATGTATTCTTTCTGAAATATCATAATTGAATTTATTATATGTAGTATGTATATATTTGAAATTATGTAATTTATACGCACCAATTTATGAAGTTTGTCTTCATTCCCTTGCAGCAGCGACTTACGTGACCGTCAGACAACTAAAAAACCGACAACTTAAAAGCAAACACTTAAGACTTGACGAAATGCAAAAGAAGTAACGAGATTAAACAGTTACATTTCCAGTTGCATCGTCAAACGCAAAACAAAATTCGAAAAATTACAGTAAAAATTCCAACGAAAGCAATCACATTTCGGTCAGCAACATAATCAATTTGAGATCGCTGTATATTTTGTTGTTGTTAATCTCATTTGCATCAGCAAACTGTTCGAAATATGCGCTCATAGAAAGAATCAAAGCAATCACATTTCGGTCCGCAACATGATCAATTCGAGTTCGCTGTATATTTTGTTATTGTAATCTCATTTTAGGCATACACATGGATCATTTATGACTCTTTTTTAAATCACACAGGAGATTAATCTTTTTTTTATCATTAAAAAGAGTCAAAAAAGACTCTCCAAGAAGATTGCGATCAGTAAAGATCTTACAATTGCTAGCTGGGTAGCAGCGAAGCTGCAGTCCGCTATTTTCGTTTTCGTTATTCGTTTTGCTTAGCGACAGCTGTGCACTTATTTGCGTGCACCACTCGCTCCCCTACATTGTTGGTCAGGCATATTCATTTTCAAAAGTCGTTTGTCAATTGATAGCGTTCGTTTAGTTTTTGCATCTTTTAACGTTTAACGTATAAACGAGTGCTATAATAATAAAATTCAATCAAATTTTTATATTAAATATTATCGAATTTAAATATTTCCATGACAAACACTAAGGAAAATCTTGCAGATTCGAAGAGTTTACTCCGTTTGTTTGACCAAATTAACAAGGGTAAACTAAACCTTGAAGCTTCAGAATTGGAATGTAGATTAGAAATGTTGGATTCTCATATAGAGACTGCTTTAAAATTTCAGACTCGAGTAGAATCATTTGACCCAGACGATGAATATCGTGGCGAGTTGGAAGAGCTTTGCATCACGACAAAGGCTCGTTTAAAGTCACTAATTAAGGGACTTACTCCTGCTATACAAGAAGTTGTTCCGGTTGCGGCTCCACGCACACGTCTTCCTCATCTGGCCCTTCCCAAGTTTAGTGGAAAATACTCAGAGTTCAAGAATTTTATTAGTCTGTTCGAAACCCTCTTCCATAATGATACGACAATTCCAACGATTGAGAAATTTAATCATCTCATATCGTGTCTGTCCGATGAAGCTCTAGGAACTATAAGAGCATTCCATGTAGATGAGGAAAATTATCCGAAGGCATCGGACAGGCTAAAGACAGTGTATGACAATGAGTGTCGAATATTTAATGATAATATTAACGCTCTCTTTAGTCTTCCAAAAATAGCGCAGCCTTCTGCTGCTGCTCTAAGATCGAGAATAGACACTGTCTCAGCCATATATGGCTCACTTCTCTCGATAGGAGACGATAAAAAGATTTCCGACGCAATCATCGTTCACTTCGTCTTGAACAGCGTTGACCCAATGACCAAAGATAAACGGGAAGATCGACGCGATTATGCAACCATTCCAATGTGGAGTGATTGCGAAGCAGTCTTGAATCGTAGATATCAGCATCTTATTGCTGGAACATCATCCAAAAATGCATCCGATAGCTCTAAGTCAGAGCCAAAGACTGCTTCTAAAAACAATAATAGCAGTTTTTTCTCGTGTTCTGTGGCCAGTGCGAGAATCGACCAGGTGTCCCCTATATATTATATATATTGTAGTTTCGAAGACCATTCAATCTTGAATTGCTCTGCATATGCCGCACAATCAAAGCAACAGCGGTTTGAGTTTGCTAAGGCAGCTCCATTGTGCATTAATTGTCTTCGGAAAGGACACACTGTTGCCAGATGCAAAGCGAACAAATGCAGAGTTTGCAGTCGTTCGCATAATACCCTTTTGCATAGATATTCTGACAGTTCTAGCACTAGAGCGTTACCATCACCCCTTGACTCCGCCCAGGATCAACCTTCGACATCACATGCTATGCCTGCGAATGTGTCTAATTGTGTGATCCCAGCTTCAGCAGTCGTTAAAGTCAAAACGAAAAGTGGCGATTTGGTTTTGGCCAATCTGCTTGATTCTGGGTCGCAAATTAATTGCGTAACTCAAGCTCAACGATTGCAGCTGCGTCGAGAAGAGGCTAGTATCAGCTTGCTTGGAATTGCTCAATGCAAAACACAAGTTAAGAGCAAGATACTGTGGTGAAGTCGCGAGTCAATTGCAGTGAGTTCTCTCTAGATCTGTGGATCTGGGTACTAGCCTGACCACAAGGTCAATGTCAGTGGTTGGAAAATCCCTGAGAACCTGCAGTCGGCTGATCCATGTTTGCACAAGCCACAGAAGATCGACATGCTCATCGGAGCTGAGACTTTCTGTAAACTGCTCTCTGTCGGTCAGATAAAACAAGGTCCGAATCGTCTGATTCTGCATAAGACTCTGGTCGGTTAGATCGTGTCAGGGCGCTATACGCCTACAGGTCCTAAGACGGCTCAGATAGTAAATCTGAGTTGTCAAGAAGATTATTATACCTCGATAGACACCATTGCAGAAATTCTGGTCATTGGAAAAGTTGCCTTCGGTAAAAAAGGTGCGTACAGTTGAGCACCAGTTATGTGAGAGCCACTTTCTAGATAATTTAAAAATATTGCCTTCAGGTCGATTTAAAGTACGACTACCATTTAAGTCGGATCCAAATCAGCTTGGTAACTCTTTCGAAGTTGCCATACGTCGTTTTTTGTCGCTTGAGAGACGCTTAGCTCGTGATCCCGAACTTAAGCGTATGTATTTGGAATTCATGGAAAAATCTCTTTCACTTGGTCATATGTCTAAAATAGGCGACCAGACTCCAAGTACTCCTCACTATTTCATTCCGCATCAATGTGTTCTAAGACCACAAAGCACATCGACGAAGTTACGCGTTGTTTTTGACTCATCTTGTCGTACTTCGTCTCAAGTTGCGTTGAATGACCTTTTGATGGTTGGAACGACCATTCAAGAAGAGCTGTATTCGACTCTGCTTCGATTCAGATTGCATAAGTATGCACTGACAGCTGACATCAAAAAGATGTACCGGCAAGTCATGGTGCATGGAGCAGATAGAGATTTCCAGTTAGTAGTGTGGAGAAAGAACCCATCTGACTCTTTAAGGTCCTTCAGGTTAAACACCGTAACTTATGGCACTGCGCCAGCTCCATTTTTGGCTATACGGTGTTTGACAAAGCTTAGTGACATGGTAGAATCGTCACACCCAAAAGCTGCTGACGTTATCAGGCACGACTTTTATGTCGATGACCTATTAACTGGTGCTGCTGGGTAGAGAACCTTCAGATTATCAAGTCTGAGGTTTCGCAAATTTTGCAAGGCGCAGGTTTCGAGCTAACCAAATGGTTTTCGAATTCGCCTGAGTTCTCCGCAACAAATGCAATTGAAAGTTTCAATTTAAGATTGACGATTCATTTATGGGTCTTAGAGCGACTAAACGGAACATTCTCTCGGTTTCATCGCGGTTATTTAATCCGCTTGGCCTGTTAAGCCCTCTGATTATCAAGGCAAAGATCCGGCTCCAAGAGCTCTGGCTTCAAAAGCTAGACTGGGATAAATCTATCCCACTGAGCTTGGACAACTCGTGGCAGCAGCTGAAATCAACTTTGATTCAGTTGCAAAGAATCAGGATACCACGATATGTTTTTACAGAGCCAACAATACCGATCGAGCTTCATGGCTTTGCTGACGCCTCAATGCGAGCGTTTGGCGCATGCGTGTATATACGCAGTCGTACTGCAGATGGCTGTCATGTTTCCTTGTTGACATCTAAGTCCAAAGTAGTCCCCCTCAAGACTAAGACTCTTCCTAGACTTGAGTTGTGCGCAGCTCACCTTCTCGCAGATCTCTGTCACCGAGTCAGAAATCTTATATGATTACCAATTGAACGGACTGTTCTTTGGTCTGATTCTGAAGTTTCACTTCATTGGATTAAGACACATCCTTCGTCCTTGGCAACATTTGTGTCGAATCGTGTGGCTGAAATTCAAGAGTGGACAGAGAACGCTGAATGGCGCCATGTACCTACAAAGCAAAACCCAGCAGATATCGTTTCGAGAGGCTGCGATGTTGACGAATTAGTCACATCGATTTGGTTTGATGGTCCTTCCTTTCTAAAGGAACCAAGAGATTCCTGGCCGGATAACCAGCATCTGGTGACGGACGAGATGCGTACTTTGGAGGTAGGCAAAAAGGGTGTTGGACTGGCAGCTATTGGAAACCATCGATTGTTATTCATCGCATGCCAGGCTGCTTAGAGTTTTCGCTTATGTGTTCCGTTTCATTAAGAAATGTTAAAACAAAAATGAAGTTTTCGAGAAGATACCTACGGCATTAAAAAGAAAAGAAGCTTTTGAAAAAATAGTTGAAGTCATCCAACAAGTTGAATTTAACATAGAGGCGTCAAACAAGCATTTTTGTGGTATCATAAATTTTGTATAGCGTGCGACCCCAGAGCGTTCGGCAAAAGCCGAAGCAGAAGAACCCCAGAGCGCAAAGCGCAGCTGAGAGAGAGCGCGCACAAGCAGCGACGAAAAATGTTCAGTCTTGGATAGACACCAGAACGATGAGCACGCGCTGTGTCGCGCTCTCTCTCATTCTCGTTTATATGTGTGTGCAAATTTCAGCTCTCTATCTTTTACCGTTTGGGCTGCACGTTGATTCTCAGTCAGTGAGTCAGTCAGTGAGTCAGTCAGTGAGTCAGTCAGTGAGTCAGTCAGTGAGTCAGTCAGTGAGTCAGTCAGTGAGTCAGTCAGTGAGTCAGGACAAAGAGTTTTATATATATAGAAGATAACATTTTTTCTAAAAAAAAAAAACGGAAATATTTAGCTTCCGCTGTCCGCTGCCTTAATTTTTTTCCTTGCAATTGAACTTTGGCTAAAAAGTCGGATTTGGTGATTTGGCGGGAAAAAGCTAAATTTGGCGGGAAAAAGCTAAATTTGGCGGGAAAAAGCTAAATTAAGCGAATTAGTCAAAATTTGCAAGAAGAGTTAATCTAAAAGTTTTGTTAGGATATCTCCGATTGCATCCGATTGTTCCTATGGCAGCTATATGATATAGTCATCCGACTTTGACCAAATTTGGTCAGAATGTAAGAGACACTACCAATCATACAATCTGTGAGTTTGGTTGAGATATCTTAAGAAACAAAAAAGTTTTTCATACTAAAGGTGTTTTTCATCGGATTGTTCCTATGGCAGCTTTAAGATATAGTCATTCCACTTTGACCAAATTTGGTCAGAATGTAAGAGACAGTACCAAACATATAATCTGTGAGTTTGGTTGAGATATCTTAAGAAACAAAAAAGTTTTTCATACTAAAGGTGTTTTTCATCGGATTGTTCCTATGGCAGCTTTAAGATATAGTCATTCCACTTTGACCAAATTTGGTCAGAATGTAAGAGACACTACCAATCATACAATCTGTGAGTTTGGTTGAGATATCTTAAGAAACAAAAAAGTTTTTCATACTAAAGGTGTTTTTCATCGGATTGTTCCTATGGCAGCTTTAAGATATAGTCATTCCACTTTGACCAAATTTGGTCAGAATGTAAGAGACAGTACCAAACATGTAATCTGTGAGTTTGGTTGAGATATCTTAAGAAACAAAAAAGTTTTTCATACTAAAGGTGTTTTTCATCGGATTGTTCCTATGGCAGCTTTAAGATATAGTCATTCCACTTTGACCAAATTTGGTCAGAATGTAAGAGACAGTACCAAACATATAATCTGTGAGTTTGGTTGAGAAATCTTAAGAAACAAAAAAGTTTTTCATTCTAAAGGTGTTTTTCATCGGATTGTTCCTATGGCAGCTTTAAGATATAGTCATTCCACTTTGACCAAATTTGGTCAGAATGTAAGAGACAGTACCAAACATGTAATCTGTGAGTTTGGTTGAGATATCTTAAGAAACAAAAAAGTTTTTCATACTAAAGGTGTTTTTCATCGGATTGTTCCTATGGCAGCTTTAAGATATAGTAATTCCACTTTGACCAAATTTGGTCAGAATGTAAGAGACACTACCAAACATATAATCTGTGAGTTTGGTTGAGATATCTTAAGAAACAAAAAAGTTTTTCATTCTAAAGGTGTTTTTCATCGGATTGTTCCTATGGCAGCTTTAAGATATAGTCATTCCACTTTGACCAAATTTGGTCAGAATGTAAGAGACAGTACCAAACATGTAATCTGTGAGTTTGGTTGAGATATCTTAAGAAACAAAAAAGTTTTTCATACTAAAGGTGTTTTTCATCGGATTGTTCCTATGGCAGCTTTAAGATATAGTCATTCCACTTTGACCAAATTTGGTCAGAATGTAAGAGACAGTACCAAACATGTAATCTGTGAGTTTGGTTGAGATATCTTAAGAAACAAAAAAGTTTTTCATACTAAGCAATTCCGTGACCTTTGACCTTGATTTTGACCCTCTTACAGGTGGAATTTCGCAAAACGCCGTCTTATTGCACGATGAAATTATCTCATCTATGTTGTGTGCAAATTTCAGCTCTCTATCTTTTACCGTTTGGGCTGCACGTTGATTCTCAGTCAGTGAGTCAGTCAGTGAGTCAGTCAGTGAGTCAGTCAGTGAGTCAGTCAGTGAGTCAGTCAGTGAGTCAGGACAAAGAGTTTTATATATATAGAAGAATAACATTTTTTCTAAAAAAAAAAAACGGAAATATTTAGCTTCCGCTGTCCGCTGCCTTAATTTTTTTCCTTGCAATTGAACTTTGGCTAAAAAGTCGGATTTGGTGATTTGGCGGGAAAAAGCTAAATTTGGCGGGAAAAAGCTAAATTTGGCGGGAAAAAGCTAAATTAAGCGAATTAGTCAAAATTTGCAAGAAGAGTTAATCTAAAAGTTTTGTTAGGATATCTCCGATTGCATCCGATTGTTCCTATGGCAGCTATATGATATAGTCATCCGACTTTGACCAAATTTGGTCAGAATGTAAGAGACACTACCAAACATATAATCTGTGAGTTTGGTTGAGATATCTTAAGAAACAAAAAAGTTTTTCATACTAAAGGTGTTTTTCATCGGATTGTTCCTATGGCAGCTTTAAGATATAGTCATTCCACTTTGACCAAATTTGGTCAGAATGTAAGAGACACTACCAATCATACAATCTGTGAGTTTGGTTGAGATATCTTAAGAAACAAAAAAGTTTTTCACACTAAAGGTGTTTTTCATCGGATTGTTCCTATGGCAGCTTTAAGATATAGTCATTCCACTTTGACCAAATTTGGTCAGAATGTAAGAGACAGTACCAAACATGTAATCTGTGAGTTTGGTTGAGATATCTTAAGAAACAAAAAAGTTTTTCATACTAAAGGTGTTTTTCATCGGATTGTTCCTATGGCAGCTTTAAGATATAGTCATTCCACTTTGACCAAATTTGGTCAGAATGTAAGAGACAGTACCAAACATATAATCTGTGAGTTTGGTTGAGAAATCTTAAGAAACAAAAAAGTTTTTCATTCTAAAGGTGTTTTTCATCGGATTGTTCCTATGGCAGCTTTAAGATATAGTCATTCCACTTTGACCAAATTTGGTCAGAATGTAAGAGACAGTACCAAACATGTAATCTGTGAGTTTGGTTGAGATATCTTAAGAAACAAAAAAGTTTTTCATACTAAAGGTGTTTTTCATCGGATTGTTCCTATGGCAGCTTTAAGATATAGTAATTCCACTTTGACCAAATTTGGTCAGAATGTAAGAGACACTACCAAACATATAATCTGTGAGTTTGGTTGAGATATCTTAAGAAACAAAAAAGTTTTTCATTCTAAAGGTGTTTTTCATCGGATTGTTCCTATGGCAGCTTTAAGATATAGTCATTCCACTTTGACCAAATTTGGTCAGAATGTAAGAGACAGTACCAAACATGTAATCTGTGAGTTTGGTTGAGATATCTTAAGAAACAAAAAAGTTTTTCATACTAAAGGTGTTTTTCATCGGATTGTTCCTATGGCAGCTTTAAGATATAGTCATTCCACTTTGACCAAATTTGGTCAGAATGTAAGAGACAGTACCAAACATGTAATCTGTGAGTTTGGTTGAGATATCTTAAGAAACAAAAAAGTTTTTCATACTAAAGGTGTTTTTCATCGGATTGTTCCTATGGCAGCTTTAAGATATAGTCATTCCACTTTGACCAAATTTGGTCAGAATGTAAGAGACAGTACCAAACATGTAATCTGTGAGTTTGGTTGAGATATCTTAAGAAACAAAAAAGTTTTTCATACTAAAGGTGTTTTTCATCGGATTGTTCCTATGGCAGCTTTAAGATATAGTCATTCCACTTTGACCAAATTTGGTCAGAATGTAAGAGACAGTACCAAACATATAATCTGTGAGTTTGGTTGAGAAATCTTAAGAAACAAAAAAGTTTTTCATTCTAAAGGTGTTTTTCATCGGATTGTTCCTATGGCAGCTTTAAGATATAGTCATTCCACTTTGACCAAATTTGGTCAGAATGTAAGAGACAGTACCAAACATGTAATCTGTGAGTTTGGTTGAGATATCTTAAGAAACAAAAAAGTTTTTCATACTAAAGGTGTTTTTCATCGGATTGTTCCTATGGCAGCTTTAAGATATAGTAATTCCACTTTGACCAAATTTGGTCAGAATGTAAGAGACACTACCAAACATATAATCTGTGAGTTTGGTTGAGATATCTTAAGAAACAAAAAAGTTTTTCATTCTAAAGGTGTTTTTCATCGGATTGTTCCTATGGCAGCTTTAAGATATAGTCATTCCACTTTGACCAAATTTGGTCAGAATGTAAGAGACAGTACCAAACATGTAATCTGTGAGTTTGGTTGAGATATCTTAAGAAACAAAAAAGTTTTTCATACTAAAGGTGTTTTTCATCGGATTGTTCCTATGGCAGCTTTAAGATATAGTCATTCCACTTTGACCAAATTTGGTCAGAATGTAAGAGACAGTACCAAACATGTAATCTGTGAGTTTGGTTGAGATATCTTAAGAAACAAAAAAGTTTTTCATACTAAGAAATTCCGTGACCTTTGACCTTGATTTTGACCCTCTTACAGGTGGAATTTCGCAAAACGCCGTCTTATTGCACGATGAAATTATCTCATCTATGTTGTGTGCAAATTTCAGCTCTCTATCTTTTACCGTTTGGGCTGCACGTTGATTCTCAGTCAGTGAGTCAGTCAGTGAGTCAGTCAGTGAGTCAGTCAGTGAGTCAGTCAGTGAGTCAGTCAGTGAGTCAGGACAAAGAGTTTTATATATATAGATTAGGTATGAAGAAATTAGCGCAATGTGCCGAGTGACAAAAAAATTTTTTTGTAGTAATTTTTAAGTAAAACTTAATATTATTCGTCACAAAATTGGATATCAGAAATTTTGATGCATTAAAATGTTTTCGTCACTAGACTTTTACCTCGTAAAGAGGTTTTTTTTATAAGATATCAGAAATTTTGGAGTAAGATTTCAAAAGTTTTGAATATTGCAATATATTTTGACGGTAAAATTTTGTCAAAATCTAACAGAACTCTCAAGCTCTGGCTGCTACGACACGTTGTTGCTGCTGTCCTATTCCAATTCTAAGCAAAACGTATATATTCTGTTAACAGGTAATATCTTCCAAACACATCGAAATTTTACAAACTTCAATATATTGAAAATTAGAAAAAATCATTACTTGCGTGTTCACAAAAATCGCCTTAATGTGGGAAAAAATACCTTATTTCACCTGTTGCTGTTTACCTTTTATCTTAAAAAAACACTAAAAAAACACTAAGAGCCCTTTAAAATACCTTTTCAACGATATATATATCACATCTGTAGCTTTTATCGTTTGGATGATATGGGGGTTCCAATTTTAGCGGTTTTTAGTGATTTCCCGCTAAACTAGCTATTTTTCGAAAAAGTCGAAAAACAAAAGTTTCTATATTTTTGATTATAAAATGATTAATCTGCTTAAAAAAGAATTGACCACTTGCAAGCAGTAGCTTTCCACATGCACTGCAAGCAGTGTATATACTGCATATGTACATGCAGTAGTGTAAAGGTGTAAGGTATATTCAGTTAATAGGTAATATCTTGCCCAATCGAATTTTGACAGATATGTGTTATATGTCAAAAAACGCGTAATTGAATTCTCTACAACATGCAGTATATTTAAAAGTGATTTGATGTGTAGATTGCATCCGATTGTTCCTATGGCAGCTATATGATATAGTCATCCGACTTTGACCAAATTTGGTCAGAATGTAAGAGACACTACCAAACATATAATCTGTGAGTTTGGTTGAGATATCTTAA
This sequence comes from Drosophila limbata, assembly GCA_963924055.1. Lineage (NCBI taxonomy): Eukaryota > Metazoa > Arthropoda > Insecta > Diptera > Drosophilidae > Drosophila > Drosophila limbata. The sequence continues at coordinate 1,617,564 of CAWUOW010000172.1, forward strand.
GAAACAAAAAAGTTTTTCATACTAAAGGTGTTTTTCATCGGATTGTTCCTATGGCAGCTTTAAGATATAGTCATTCCACTTTGACCAAATTTGGTCAGATTGTAAGAGACACTACCAATCATACAATCTGTGAGTTTGGTTGAGATATCTTAAGAAACAAAAAAGTTTTTCATACTAAAGGTGTTTTTCATCGGATTGTTCCTATGGCAGCTTTAAGATATAGTCATTCCACTTTGACCAAATTTGGTCAGAATGTAAGAGACAGTACCAAACATATAATCTGTGAGTTTGGTTGAGAAATCTTAAGAAACAAAAAAGTTTTTCATTCTAAAGGTGTTTTTCATCGGATTGTTCCTATGGCAGCTTTAAGATATAGTCATTCCACTTTGACCAAATTTGGTCAGAATGTAAGAGACAGTACCAAACATGTAATCTGTGAGTTTGGTTGAGATATCTTAAGAAACAAAAAAGTTTTTCATACTAAAGGTGTTTTTCATCGGATTGTTCCTATGGCAGCTTTAAGATATAGTAATTCCACTTTGACCAAATTTGGTCAGAATGTAAGAGACACTACCAAACATATAATCTGTGAGTTTGGTTGAGATATCTTAAGAAACAAAAAAGTTTTTCATTCTAAAGGTGTTTTTCATCGGATTGTTCCTATGGCAGCTTTAAGATATAGTCATTCCACTTTGACCAAATTTGGTCAGAATGTAAGAGACAGTACCAAACATGTAATCTGTGAGTTTGGTTGAGATATCTTAAGAAACAAAAAAGTTTTTCATACTAAAGGTGTTTTTCATCGGATTGTTCCTATGGCAGCTTTAAGATATAGTGATTCCACTTTGACCAAATTTGGTCAGAATGTAAGAGACAGTACCAAACATGTAATCTGTGAGTTTGGTTGAGATATCTTAAGAAACAAAAAAGTTTTTCATACTAAGAAATTCCGTGACCTTTGACCTTGATTTTGACCCTCTTACAGGTGGAATTTCGCAAAACGCCGTCTTATTGCACGATGAAATTATCTCATCTATGTTGTGTGCAAATTTCAGCTCTCTATCTTTTACCGTTTGGGCTGCACGTTGATTCTCAGTCAGTGAGTCAGTCAGTGAGTCAGTCAGTGAGTCAGTCAGTGAGTCAGTCAGTGAGTCAGGACAAAGAGTTTTATATATATAGATTAGGTATGAAGAAATTAGCGCAATGTGCCGAGTGACAAAAAAATTTTTTTGTAGTAATTTTTAAGTAAAACTTAATATTATTCGTCACAAAATTGGATATCAGAAATTTTGATGCATTAAAATGTTTTCGTCACTAGACTTTTACCTCGTAAAGAGGTTTTTTTTATAAGATATCAGAAATTTTGGAGTAAGATTTCAAAAGTTTTGAATATTGCAATATATTTTGACGGTAAAATTTTGTCAAAATCTAACAGAACTCTCAAGCTCTGGCTGCTACGACACGTTGTTGCTGCTGTCCTATTCCAATTCTAAGCAAAACGTATATATTCTGTTAACAGGTAATATCTTCCAAACACATCGAAATTTTACAAACTACAATATATTGAAAATTAGAAAAAATCATTACTTGCGTGTTCACAAAAATCGCCTTAATGTGGGAAAAAATACCTTATTTCACCTGTTGCTGTTTACCTTTTATCTTAAAAAAACACTAAAAAAACACTAAGAGCCCTTTAAAATACCTTTTCAACGATATATATATCACATCTGTAGCTTTTATCGTTTGGATGATATGGGGGTTCCAATTTTAGCGGTTTTTAGTGATTTCCCGCTAAACTAGCTATTTTTCGAAAAAGTCGAAAAACAAAAGTTTCTATATTTTTGATTATAAAATGATTAATCTGCTTAAAAAAGAATTGACCACTTGCAAGCAGTAGCTTTCCACATGCACTGCAAGCAGTGTATATACTGCATATGTACATGCAGTAGTGTAAAGGTGTAAGGTATATTCAGTTAATAGGTAATATCTTGCCCAATCGAATTTTGACAGATATGTGTTATATGTCAAAAAACGCGTAATTGAATTCTCTACAACATGCAGTATATTTAAAAGTGATTTGATGTGTAGATTTTTCTTAAATCGCCAAAATGTGGAAATAAATACCTTATTTCACCTGTAGCTGTTTACCTTTTTACTTAAAAAAAAAACTTTGAAGGTATGCCTAAAAGCCCTTCAAAACACCTTTCCAACGACATATAGAACAGATCTGTAGCTCCTTTCGTTTGGATGCTATGGGGGTTTCAATTTTAGCGGTTTTTTGCGATTTCCCGCTAAACTAGCTATTTTTCGAAAAAGTCGTAGAACAAACGTTTCTAGATTTTTTATCGGGAACAAGTCCTCATTCAAACTTTTAAGCTAAATCAACGCTTTGATCTATACAAACAAACAAACAAACAAACAAACAGACAAACAAACAGACTGACTTTTCATCTCGTTTTGAAAAGGGCACCAAAAATTTCGAAATTAATTATCTTCTGAACCAGTGGTCGGATTTTGATGATCAAGGTGTCATTCGACGCGTATTTTTGATAAGTATAGTAAAAAATTATAAAAAAAAATCTAAAAGGCTCCAACGGCCCCATTTGCTCCAATCATTTAAATTTTGTCCCTCCCACTTACACCTGTTTATCTCACGAACCATGTAAGTTTTCAAAAGTCTTAGTATGCACATTTTTAAGTTAGATTGATACCTTTCGATCGGTATATAATTTGACCCGATCGGACAGACATAGCAAATTTTCCATTCTTCCTGTGTATATATGCTAGTCGCCTTCGCACCCTTCGTGCTGCTTTCGTCACTAGCGCGGACTGCCGTCCGCAGTGATATGAAGAATATAAAGAAAATATACAAGCGCAACTAATGCTCAAAAACCAAAAATAAAATGAAAATGAAAATCAACAAACTAATTTAATCCAACTAACAACCATAACCCAAAAACAAATTCAACACCTGTCACCACTGGAGAAAGATCTTTCGCCGATGGAAAAAAAATCACCTGTGAGTAACATTATTACTTGATTTTATTTTTATTTGACACAGCTTTGGACATGTTAATCAAACGTTTTGATAATAAATTGTTACAATTTCAGGCACACGTTCGGGCGATTTTTGGGCTTCCAAGTGTTGAGAAGGGCTCTGCAAGCAGCTTGCGCGAATTGAGCGACAAAGTTCAAGCTCATTTGCGTTCATTAAACGCGGTAGCAACAGCTCAGGAGATCACCGACGGAATGCTGATTCATCTCGTCGTTTCAAAACTGGATCAAACCATGCGTGAGAAATGGGAGGAGGCTCTGCCAACGAATAAGCTGCCCAAGTGGACGGATATGTCAACGTTTTTGGAAAAGAGATGCATGATGAGAGAAAATTTGGAAAATGCTGCGGTAGATCAAACACCCAGCTCACAGGTGGGAAAACCTAAATTAAATCGAAATGCGCTCATATCTTCGTCTAGCTCCTCATGTACTTTATGCAACGGTAACGATCATTATTTGTTTAAATGCACACCATTCTTGGCTTTGACTCGTGCTGAATACGTGCTGCTAGCTACTGCTGTTGTTTATATAAGAAATTGTTCTGGTGTGCTTGTGCCCTGCCGAGCCATACTTGACTCGGCTGCTCAGCTGAATTTGGTTACATCTCGCTTCGCAAATCTTCTTCAACTTAAACCTCATCGTTCCGGCATCTTGATATCAGGTCTTGGAGAAACCACAGTCTCATCTGATAACGCTATTGATATTCAATTGCAATCTCGAAACGCCTCTTATCAAACTTCGTTCACTGCGGCAATAACAAACACCATTACTGGATATCACCCTCATTGCGACATAAAATCTTCACAATGGAACATGCCAAGCAACATTCACCTCGCCGATCCACTTTTCTACAAAAGTCAACGAATTGACCTACTCATTCGTGCAGGTCTATTCTACGGTCTTTTCTGTGTTGGGCAGATTAAACTAGCGGAAAATCTACCATTTTTGCAGAAGACACGACTCGGTTGGATTTTAGCAGGAAATCTATCTGCTGCAAAATCAAAATTGTCAATTTTAACTGCATCTCGCATGGAGTCGGCTCAGCACTCGGAGAGTGAGGCTTTGTCCGACATCGTCAAGCGATTTTGGGAAGTGGATCATTGCTGTGGCTCAGCGGAGTCTATATCAGATGATGATCTGCTCTGCGAGCAGTTATTCCATAAGGGATTCACTCGGCTTAGCTCTGGGCAACATTCAGTTCGTTTGCCAGCCAAAACTAACTTCGATTCTCTCGGAGACTCTTATGAGCGTGCCTTGCAGCGTTTTAAGTCTCTTGAGAAGAAACTTGCAAAGGATTCTGCTCTTAAGTCGCAATATTCTGCCTTTCTTAAGGAATATCTCGAATTGGATCACATGTCATTGGCCAACAAGCAGTCTATCTTTCCTCAATATTATCTGCCACATCATTGCGTTCGTAAAATGGATAGCACAACAACCAAGCTGCGTGTTGTCTTTGACGGGTCAGCTAAATCTACCTCTGGCTATTCAATAAATGATCTTCTTCTAGCCGGACCTTCAACACAACCAAAATTGTTCACAACGCTCCTTCGCTTTCGATTCTTTCGCATTGCTTTGTGTGGCGATATTTGTAAAATGTACCGCTGTGTACGCGTAACGCATCCTGATGAATATCTTCAGTGTATTCTGTGGCGCGAAAATCCTGATGATGAGGTCAAAGTTTACACCCTAGACACTGTCACATACGGCACAAAGTCTGCTGCCTTTTTAGCCATACGATCAATGCAGCAGTTGTCGCAGTATGAAGAGGCCAATTTTCCGCTTGCTGCTAAGATCATTCGCCGCGATTTTTATGTGGACGACTTGATATCTGGAGGCGATTCTGTCGAAGAAGTCATGGAAATTCGAATGCAAGTAAAGGAACTTCTGCGCAGAGGTCACTTCCCAATACGCAAATGGTGTTCGAACGAGCCAGCTGCACTGGAAGGCGAGTCTGAAGACGACCGAGAAAAGTTGTTGAAGTTCCACGATGGAACGGATATTGCGAAGACTTTGGGCTTGGTTTGTGATCCAAGTTCCGACGACTTGATCTTTCACTTTTCGGAAGAGTTGCCTGAGAGGCCAGCAACTAAAAGAGCAATTTTATCAGCCATATCTAAATTCTATGATCCCCTCGGACTTATAGCACCAATCATTACGAAGCTGAAAATCTTCCTGCAGGAGTTATGGAAATATAAGCTTGACTGGGATGAAAGCTTGCCTTTAGCCCAGCACTCATCTTGGTTGGAGCACAAATCGAGGATTCAAGCTGCCACTTCTTTTAAGTTTCCTCGTTTTGTATTGCTGCCTCATGCTTCGTGGGAGATACATGGCTTTTGTGATGCTAGCATGTCTGCCTACGGCGCCTGTATTTATATTCGATCAGAATCAGAAGGAGAACTAACCTCTCGTCTGCTTTGCTCCAAGTCAAGGGTTGCTCCTCTGAAGACACTCACAATTCCCAAGTTGGAGCTGGCAGCAGCTCACTTATTGTCTGAACTCATCTCTAACATCGCAGAGATAGTTCCATTTTCTTGTAGTTTTTATTGTTGGTCGGATTCCACTATAGCTCTCTCCTGGATTCGTGAAGCTCCTTCTAATTTCAATGTCTTCGTCTCCAACAGGATAGCTCAAATTCAGGAACGAACCAAAGGAATGACGTGGCGTCATGTACCGTCCGAAATGAATCCCGCAGATGTACTTTCCCGTGGATGCAGAACGCTCGAGTTGCTTGGATCAAGCGTGTGGTGCGAGGGACCTGCCTTTCTGCGTTCGAAAGCATCCGATTGGCCAGCAACTGCGCCGTCTGTTGGAGATTTACCTGAACGCCGGCGGCAAGCATTAGTTCTGGTTCATCAGCTGGACATCACATTCACCTTGAAATACCAAAATTCGTTTGGCAAACTTCAGCGTGTTTTCGCTTATGTTCATCGCTTTTTGCAACTTAAGCACAAGGATCTGCTCCGCGAAAGAGGTGGCCTAACTGTTGATGACATCAGGAGTGGCACGCACTTGCTGGTTAAAGCCATGCAATTAATACATTTTGCGGACGAGCACAAGGCCCTGAGCGCAAAGAAGCCAATCTCATCCAAAAGTAGGCTGATTTCCTTGAATCCGCTGCTTGATCACACAGGACTAATACGAGTTGGTGGGCGTTTGCAGAACTCGCTCCTGGACTAAGATGCTAGACATCCAATGCTGCTACCGAAACGGCATCCGGTAACAAATGCCATTATTTATATTTATATTTATATTTATTTATATTTGGACGTTGATGTACTAAACGAGCAGTACATTCAAGTGGCCCAAACGACACCAAGCACGGGCTTGTTGACGCGCGGACAAAGAGACAACCAGAGACAAAGACGGACAAACATTGTGTTTATCTTGTTTTATCACCACAAATTCTTGCACACTGGCTCACAAAGTCTTCTCGCAGCTCTGCGCCAGAGATTCTGGCCAATTGGTGGTCGGAAATCAGTTGCAGCTGTGATCAGCAAGTGCATTCGATGCTTTCGTTTAAGGCCCAAACTCTGCGAGCATATCATGGCCCCGCTGCCAGCTGATCGTGTTCTGCCGAATCGCCCGTTTCTCACCACTGGAATCGACTTCTGTGGTCCTTTCCTTTGCAAATCGGAAGTAAGGAACAGGCCACCATCTAAATGTTACATTTCCGTTTTCGTTTGCTTCGCCACAAAGGCAACGCACCTGGAAGTTGTTGAAGATTTATCTACATCGTCATTTATTGCTGCACTAAGGCGGTTTATCAGCATTCGAGGCAAACCAAACGCTATTTGGTCGGATAATGCGACGAACTTTGTGGGTGCCAAAAACGAGCTCAAGGAACTTCGGGAACTCTTCCTCGGCGATCCTCAATCCAATGAGATTATCAACTCATGCTGTTCTCTCGGAATTAACTGGCGTTTCATTCCACCACGTTCTCCTCAATTTGGCATATTGTGGGAGGCTGCAGTGAAATCGGCCAAATTTCAATTCTATCGTGTTGTTGGGAAGACGATTCTAACTTTTCACGAGCTTCGCACCATTGTTTGTGAAATATCTGCAATGTTAAACTCACGACCACTTTGTCCCATTACAGAAAATCCTGACGACTTGGATGTTTTGACTCCTGGCCATTTTTTAATTGGATCAGCCTTTGCATCGTTTGATGAGCCTGATGTTACGCATCTTGACATCAATCGCCTTGGAAAGTGGCAACGCGTCTGCCAGATGCAACAAATCTTCTGGAGAAAGTGGAGCTCCAATTATCTCTCGCTACTTCAAGAACGTGGCAAATGGTGTAAATCAGCGAAAAATTTGGAAAGGAACAGCATCGTTGTTCTTAAAGAGGACAATCTTCCCCCACTTCAATGGCGCTTGGGAAGGATTGAGGAGACGATCGCTGGAGGAGATGGCACTGTTCGTGTTGCCATAATCCGCACTGCATCTGGATTGGTCAAAAGAGCAGTGAGCAAGATAGCCGTTCTGCCCGTCGAAGTGGTTTCGGTTGAAAGGATACCTCTTCCAACGGGGGGAGAATGTCGGGAGCAGAACTAAAATTATCTATTGCACTTGCTCTAATTATGCTATTATTTGCTAAAATATGTTAGCGTACTTAAAATCTGTAAAACTCAAAGCTGTACATATACATAAGCATATGATCTGTAAATCAACTCTCTTTAATGTAACTTGCGAGCTTGTGCAGCATCTTGTAATGTTAGTATCAGTCAGTCGATCTCTGTAATCAAAAGGCAATACACGCACCCACGCATCGCTACTAAATCGAACGCACACGTCTTCGTTTAATTTCGCATATTGTATTTTATAATTCGCTAAAAGGGTTTCACAAAATAGTGAACCCTCTAAGCAGTAGTCAATTAAGGAAAACATTGTAATACCCAAATAAAAAATAAAAAATAAAAATTGGTGACCACACAAACAGATGTGTTTAAAATTTATCTAGAGGTTTGGGATGGGATAGAGTCATAAAATGTAATAGTATATTCAATAAATTACTACAAAAAGGTAGAGATTCCCTTTAGACCTCTAAAACGATGATATTTCCTTTGCACCTGCAAAACATGTTTTCTACTAGAGAAAAGGAATATTTTCAAGTATATAAGGAGCCTCCTTTTGAAGAAATTTTCAGTACAAAAGACGATTGCAACATACAAAGAAATATCTTTAAATTTAAAAGTAAATGTCCCGCAGCACACGTCACTCAACAAAAACCATTGTGAATTACATCACTTGGTTTTTGAAAGATTATGGAGAACGTATCTTCATGGAACACTATTGTCGGCTTACGGAGCTAAGAAGCAGAATTCGGGACGACAGCTATTTTGATGTTGTGGAATCAAGGTTTGGCTTTCATTCTGCCCACTGTCCATGGGCCATTGATGATGTCATTTGTTCACCAAATAATTGTCGTTGTGCAATTATCGATGAAAATGAACAGGAGGCCAACTACATCATTGAAGAATATATGAGGATATATAATCATCACTGTCTGAGCAATGCAGTATTTCTACAAGAATAATATCAGTATTTATACTTCAATTAAACATCAAATATGTTATTAGTATTTTGAAGCCTATCTGGCAACATTGAATTGTAATATTTTATTTATATGCATCTCTGGTCACTCTGTACTGACCAAGATGGCGCGTTTTGACATACGAAGAGAGAACTTAAGCTACGAAAGCAAGAAATAAATCTACTTGGAAAAAACTGAAAAGAGGTGAAATTGGCAAGGCGGGTCAATTCCAAAATCCAGAGCAGGGTCTGGAAACATTATTGGCGACCGTGACAGGACTTGTCTTCAACAGATAAGTAGAATTCCAAAGCTCGAATCTCGTCTTCGTCTATTTCATCGCTTTTGCATAAAGAACCGCCATTAGGTCATCTACGCCGAGAATTGCTGCTGTGTGTATCGGCCAGAGCTTCACAGACCAACTAGCGCAAGTTGGCCCGGGCTTTCCTGGACAACGGACACACACACATCGCCACACATACAGGCAATCATCGACCAGGGCTTCGCTAAACGTACGCAAATCGTTTGGAGCTTCGCTGGACAAACATTAGAAACTGATCAATGTCAGAACTCCGCTGGACAGAAACCGCATGGCACTCATCCACCTACACACTTACAACAGAAACACACACACACACGTCTCAAGTTTGTATGCAAAGTCAGAGTGAGTAAAGCAGATAGAGAAATATACATACACACGTACATCAAAGTAACGGTCATTTGGCTTGGGTTTTTTGCGTTTACCGCTGTGATTCTTGCTGTTGCCTTTTTCTGTTCGCTAGCACACACATACGTGTATGCTTATACACGCATTCACGATACAGTGGATTAGACAATTGAAATTGCACGTTGATATTTAACCTTGAGTGACATTGGCAGGCATTGATAGGCGTCATGACAAATCCAAACGACGGTACTGGCTCATCTCAACCTGCGCGTCAGGATACCAACGACTCAAAATTAATCAAATTACGGCTACAAAGATCAACAATGGAGCGAAACATAGAAAATATTAAAACCCGAATTATTTCGCTCGGTGATAATGTGGATCAAGCAGTACTTGAATGCAATTTGCAAATTCTTGAAAGCTATTTCCGAAACATTTGTCAAACCCAATCGCAAATCGAGGACTTGTATTATGCAGATGCAGGCAGGTCACAAATAGAAGAAACTTTTATCGAAGTTAAATCAAAAATACTTGTCCTCATGAATAAAAAGCAAGGAACATGCATCAGTGACGCTAGCTTTTTAAACTCCAGTTCTTCGGGGAGTAATCAAAATCGATTACCCAAAATCAAGTTACCAACTTTCGACGGAAAATACTCAACCTACAAGCGGTTCATGAGTGCATTCACAAATCTCATAGAGCACGATCATTCAATTTCCACTATTGACAAATACAATTACTTGCTTAACTGCCTTTCAGGGCCAGCGCTAGAAGTTGTACAAGCTTTTCAAGTTACGGAGGAGAACTATTCAAAGGCACTAAATCAATTAAAGAAGCGATATGACAATGATGTCTTAATCTTCCTCGACTATATTACCAGTTTGTTCACTTTATCATCGATGCAAAAGCCAGATGCTATAGCTCTGCAAAAATTACTTGATTCTGTAGCTGCAATTAGAGGTTCGCTTTTATCACTAGGAACTGCGGAGGACATTATGAATTCAGTCTTCATTCACATTCTGCTATCAAAGCTAGATGCAGACACAAAACTGCATTACGATGAAAAGCAGTTATTCGAGACTCTTCCTTCTTGGGACAACTGTTGCAAGATTCTCACTCACAGATGCCAATTTTTAGAAAGCCGTGCTAAGGATCCGAAAGTTGGAGAGTCGCAGGATAAAAATCAAAGGTCGAAATCGCAACTGTCAAAATCATTCGTGACAACAAACTGCAAATGCGAATATTGTAATTCGGTAGAACACTATATCTCTAATTGCTCAACGTTCGCTGCTTTGGTTCTTAGTCAACGTAAAGAGTGGGTTAAGAAGCATGCTCTGTGCTTTAACTGCCTCAGGAAATCACACAGCCAAAGACAATGTTCGTCTAAATCTCGTTGCAAAGTTTGTCGTGCAACTCATCATACTTTACTGCATAATTTCAACCAGGACATGATGGCAGGAGCTGAAATTCGACCCGTGACTCCAAGTGTTCAGCAATCAAATCAATCGTCTTTCCCAACGGTCTCGATGGTGGTACGAGCTGCCAAACGAGGCATTCTTCCCACAGCTATCGTTCAAGTCAGGGACAGGTTCGGCGAATACCATTTACTTCGCGCCATGTTGGATTCTTGTTCGGAAGTAAACCTCATAACAGAAGAAGCTGCAAAGCGCTTGCAGTTGGAGAAATGTCGAGTCTCTCAAGCCGTGAGCGGCATCTCAGATGCCATTCAAAATATCAATTACAACGTATCGACAACATTAAAATCGCGCATGTCTGACTTTCAATGGACATCAACGTTTGCAGTCATCAAGTCCATTTGCACCAATCAACCAAGTGGAAATGTTGATGTCTCTCAGTGGAAGTTTCCGAAGGGAATTGTTCTAGCTGATCCTTTATTCTACGAATCGAATAAAATTCACATTCTCATCAACACCGAAGGGTTTTTCGACGCTATTCGTATTGGTAAACATTCGTTAGGTCCGAATCAATCATGCTTATTGAATACAGCGTTCGGCTGGACAGTAGGTGGGAACATAACGAACCCTCAACCAATTGTTCAAAATTACCGATGTCATTTAACACAAGACTTACCAGTGCTCGAGGAAATCTTAGAGCGATTCTGGAAAGTGGAAGAGTTACTGAATCCCCCACCCAAGTTCAACGCAGAAGAACAGGATTGCGAAGATCATTTTTTAAACAATGTTATCAAATGTGACGATGGTCGAGTTCAAGTGCGTCTGCCTTTCCGAGAGTCAAGCACAAGTCTAGGCAAATCATATAACACTGCATACAATCGATTCATCATGCTCGAGCGAAGGCTGAACCGTGATAAGAGCCTCAAAGAGGCATATGCTCATTTCATAAATGAATATATATAGCTAGGACACATGACACCTATTTCATCAATAGATCAAAGTCTTCCTCACTTTTTCATACCACACCACTGTGTGCTGAGGCCCCAAAGTTTAACAACAAAGCTGCGAGTCGTGTTCGATGGCTCAGCTAAGTCATCTTCAGGAAAGTCATTAAACGATATTCTAATGACTGGTCCGACTATTCAGCAGGATTTGATTACAACATTACTAGCCTTTCGATTACACAAATTCGTTCTTACAGGTGACATTGTCAAAATGTATCGCCAATTTATGATTGATCCCCGCGATAGACAATTCCAACTCATCTTATGGAGAGAGAACCAAACAGATGCTGTTCAAACATATGAGCTAAATACGGTAACATATGGCCTGTCGTCAGCACCGTTCCTAGCAATTCGCTGTCTTTATTATATTGCTAGCTTGTACGAGTCTGAGTTTCCTGTCGGCGCTTCGGTTCTTCGAACTGATTTCTACGTAGATGATCTTCTTACTGGAGCGGATTCCATTGAAGACTTGAAAGATAAAAAGGATCAGATCATTGGGCTAGTGAAAAAGGCGAATTTACGAATGACAAAGTTTCAAAGCAACTCGACAGAACTCATTGCATCGTCGGATTGTGAAGTACCCATTAAACTGGAAGAAGAAGGTGCAACGAAAGCACTTGGTCTATCGTGGATACCTAGGCAAGATCAGCTGGCGTATCAATTTCACATTAAACAATCAGACCCAGTCACAAAGCGGTTTGTATTGTCAACAATCGCAAGGATGTATGACGTTCTAGGACTCATGAGTCCAATCATTATTCGATGCAAAATCCTCTTGCAGGATTTGCATCTACTGAAACTTAGCTGGGACGAACCGTTGCCAGAAAAACTATCCCAAGTTTGGAGAACTCTTGCAAATGATCTCCAAAATACTTCATTGTTAAAGATTCCACGTTTTGTAAACACTTCCCTCGCCGTCAAGGGAGAAATACATGGATTCGCAGACGCCTCAGAGCGAGCATATGGTTGCTGTGTATACGTTCGTGTACAAGTCAATTCAACAATTAAAACAAGCCTCTTAGTAGCGAAATCCAAAGTAGCACCTGTTAAGGTCATATCGCTGCCTAAGCTCGAATTATGCGCAGCAGTTTTACTCAATAAAACTTTTCGCAAATTTCAGAAGAAACTTACTCCATACTACAGTACCATCAACTTTTGGACCGATTCGAAAATAGTCCTTCAATGGATAGGGATGCACACTTCTAAGCTCAACTGCTTCGTGGCGAATCGCATAGCTGAACTTCAAGAGCATTGTAACGACGTACAATGGCGCCACGTTCCATCTTCACAGAACCCAGCGGACATAGTCTCAAGAGGTTGCAACACAACTGATCTCCAAACCAGTATGTGGTTTTCAGGGCCGGAGTTTCTGAAAAAGTCATCCGAAGATTGGCCACGTTTGACTGAACCGCAGCCATCCCCAATCGAAGTTCGCAATCGAACAACGATGATCTGCACCAAACAACCAGCAGGAAATTCTGAAGTGCTCGTGGTTTGCAGAGACTCCTCAAACCTCAGTGCAGGATCTAAGTGCGACCAAGCATCAACAGTCGAATCACAAAAGGATGCATTAATCGATAACTCAAAGTCGATAATCAACCAAATAATCGGAAAGTCATCATCACATATAAAAACGCTACGAATTCTTTCATACGTGTATCGGATGTATAACCATGTCATGCCAAATCGTCTGCTCAAGGTTCACGAAGTTGTACATATACAGGCATCAGAGCTAAATGTGACGTTCTGGCGAATAGTAGGGCACATACAGCAGTCAGCGTTCACTGAAGAAATTAGGCTGCTAGCCAATAACAAATCTCTTAAGCCCGGCATGCAAAATCTTTCACCATTTTTGCATGAAATGCAGCTTGAGGATCGTGTTAGTGTGAAGGTGATTAGAGTAGGTGGAAGGCTAGCCAGATCAGAGCTGCCTTTTGATGCCAAATTTCCAGCTATTGTACCAATATCACATCGTTTTACATATATTTATCTCGAATTTCTACATCGGCAACACTTGCACGCCAACTCAAAGGTTTTAATATCCTTATTGAGAGAAAGACTGTGGGTCATAAACGCCAGACGTTTGACCAGAAAAGTCGTCCGCAACTGCGTCATGTGTTTTCGCTATAAACCCCGTTTAATGCAGCAGTTGATGGGAGATCTTCCCGCAGATCGGCTGCATGGTGAGCGACCTTTTCTAGTGACCGGTGTAGACTTTTGCGGTCCGTTCATGACCACCTACAGGATCCGAAGAAAATCACCCTACAAAACCTATGCTGCAGTGTTTGTGTGTTTCGCCACGAAGGCAACACATATCGAACTAGTCTCCGAATTGTCAACTAACGCCTTTTTATTATGTCTTCGAAGGTTTATTGCTCGGCGTGGAATTCCGTCAAAGATCTACTGCGACAACGGAAAGAACTTTGTAGGCGCAGCAGCTCGATTGGCAGAACTCAACCGAGAAGCATTAAACTCACAGGCCATCGAGATCATCAAGGCTTACTGCGCACACAAGGGACTCGAGTTCTCATTCATACCTCCTAGAGCGCCACATTTCGGTGGTCTCTGGGAAGCGGCAGTGAAGTCTGCGAAAACACTGTTGTTAAAAAATATGGCCGAAGCGAGTCTCACCTACGAAGAGCTTCAGACGATCCTCACTGAAGTTGAAGCAATCCTAAACTCAAGGCCGATCGCTCCACAGTCGGATGATCCTAACGATGGCTCTGCTCTGACTCCTGCTCACTTGCTGATTGGGTCTTCATTACTTTCGGCTCCAGAGGAATCCTTGTACAAAGCAGATGCATCGTCGCAACTACGCTATTTGGATCGTTGGCAGAAGGTGACGTTTTTGAAGCAGCAATTTTGGGATTTGTGGCACCGCGACTATATTCACACGCTTCAACGAAGATCAAAGTGGACAGCAGCTCAGCCTAATATTCAAGCAGGCCAACTCGTTATCATTCATGAAGATAACACACCACCGCAACAATGGAACCTGGCTCGTGTAACATCAGCGATCCCAGGAAAGGATGGAAAGGTCAGAGTGGTTGATCTGAGAACCACTAAAGGCATCCTGCGACGCCCCATTCATAAGATCGCACCTCTTCCAGTCGACTAACTTGAAAGGACCGTGGATTCTTTCAACAGGGGGAGGATGTCTGAGCAACGCAGTATTTCTACAAGAATAATATCAGTATTTATACTTCAATTAAACATCAAATATGTTATTAGTATTTTGAAGCCTATCTGGCAACATTGAATTGTAATATTTTATTTATATGCATCTCTGGTCACTCTGTACTGACCAAGATGGCGCGTTTTGACATACGAAGAGAGAACTTAAGCTACGAAAGCAAGAAATAAATCAACTTGGAAAAAACTGAAAAGAGGTGAAATTGGCAAGGCGGGTCAATTCCAAAATCCAGAGCAGGGTCTGGAAACAATCACAATTATGATTAAGAAATATACATGCAATAAAAAAATATATCCAATTTTTTAAAGCAATCAAAAAATTTATTTTTATTTTTTCTTGGGTGATGGGGCTAACAACAGTAAGAATACTAGCATCAACAACTCATCAACAATAGCGCATATCAAGAATATCGTTGAGATGGATAATAGTTGCAACACCAACAAAATGTTACTGGAGCAAATTTGATTATTTCTCATTCATTTTGAGGACGAGATGTTTCCGGATCACCGTAGCAGAATCTTACAGTTGCGAGAAATATTACGTCATATGGAAAATGATGAAATTATAACATCAAAATTCGGGAATCATTTCAAATCTTGTTCTTGGTCCAGAGACGATGCAACATGTGGACCTGATACTTGTCGATGCATGTTCACTGATTGCTACAAATCGGA
Organism: Drosophila limbata; assembly: GCA_963924055.1. Lineage (NCBI taxonomy): Eukaryota > Metazoa > Arthropoda > Insecta > Diptera > Drosophilidae > Drosophila > Drosophila limbata. The sequence continues at coordinate 1,633,101 of CAWUOW010000172.1, forward strand.
GACATTGAAAATTATGGAACGCTATTATAACATAAGAAAACGTTTTTTAAAATGAAAATACAATAAAAACCAAAAACAATTTTTCTTTTCATTCATATTGGTTGAGGGTTTCTCTTACAAGCAGTGGATGGGGAGACTATTACCTGTTTGACTACAAGTCTATCAGTTCTTACCTGCACTGTACCTGTGCCCATCCCATACCTGACCCATGCCTACACTACACCTGTGCCTATCCGTGCCTGCCCCCTACCAAAACTCAAATGTGTGGACTGTTGTGACAGATACATTGATTGCTTGATCAACTAATTAACCAAAAGATTCATTCTGTCACAACAGCCCACACATTCTGTCCTTTTCCCTTTATGATCACTTCATAAGGGTCATCATTTATGACCACTTAATTAGGAAGTAGGGGGTCAAATTAGGGAGTAGGGGGTCGTTATGACCAATTAGGGATCAGTTGAACCCCCTCCCTCCCCCACCCTCTACACGTTCTAACCCTTTTCCCACGCTTTTGAACTTTTTTATCGATCAATCAGACAAATCAATAAAATTTTATGACTTTTGACCCTTTTTAACGATCTTTTATGACTTTTGACCCTTTTTTAACGATCTTTTATGACTTTTGACCCTTTTTTAACGATCCTTTATGACTCTTGACCTTTTTTAATGATCTTTTTATGACTTGTGACCCTTTTTTAATTAAAAAGGCAATAAAATTTTATGACCCATTAATCACCCCCACCCCCAATTTGTGGGGATCAATAGGATCATTGAATTCAGTAAATATACATTTACAAAGTGATCTTAGCCACATTGCCTTTGTAACCGCTTCAAATAATGCCATATATTCAGCTTCATCACTTGTAATCTGTCCGTCCGTCTGTCCGTCTGTTTGAACGCGTCGATCTCAGAAACTATAATAGCTAGAGTCTTCACTACCGGACGCAGATCAAGTTTGTTTTTAAATTTGGATCGGACCACTATATCATATAGCTGCCATAGGAACGATCAGTCTAAAATCAAGTCTCGGTATGAAAACTTTTTTGTTGTTTGAGATACGTAAACCAAACTGTAAGAATATGCATACGCGATGGTCCCTTATAACCTGACCAAAATTTGTTGAAATCGGATCACTATATCATATAGCAACCATAGCAACCATCAGTCGAAAATCAAGTCTCAGTATGAAAAGCTTTTTTGTTGTTTGAGATATGTGAACCAAACTGACAGAATATGCATATGGGATGGTCGCATACATTCTGACTAAATTTGATTGTAATCGGATTACTATATCATATAGCTGCCATAGCAACCATCAGTCGAAAATCAGGAGTCAGTATGAAAAACTTTTTGTTGTTTGAGGTATCTGAACCAAACTGACAGAATATGCATATGGGAAGGTCGCATACATTCTGACAAAATTTGATTGAAATAGGACCACTATATCATATAGCTGCCATAGGAACGATCAGTCGAAAATCAAGTCTTAGTATGAACAACTTTTTTGTTGTTTGAGATAACTGAACCAAACTGACAGAATATGCATATGAGATGGTCCCAACCAATATTCTATTTTATGGATACTGGCACAGGGTATCCTCCAGTCGAGCAAACTCGACTGTAGCCGCGCCCCCTTGTTCATGCTTGCTTTGAACGAGTTGCAATCCGCGAAAGTGTTTGATTGCATTATAAACTGCAAGAGTTTCAAGCTCATATTAATGGTATTTTGATTCTACCAGTGTCGTCCATTTGCTGTAATATTCTATAACTCTTGGTCTTTTTTCTATTTTGTGCAATAGGATAGCACCATATCCAACGAAACTTGCGTCCGTGTGCAATTCAATCGGCTTTTCTGGATCAAAAATTGTAAGAACTGGGTCATTCGTCAATATTGTGATTATCTTTTTGAGAGTATGTTCATATTCTGGTTTCCAGACAAACTCGTTATTTTTTGAGGTTAGATTATATAGCGCTTTCATCTGCTCTGAAAATCTTGGTACGAATAGTCTAAAATAAGAAGCCAGTCCTATGAATTGTCGCACCTGCGTTACCTTCTGTGGTGGTAGCAATTCGCCTAAAGCTTGTACTTTGCGCGGATTTGGTCGGATTTCTCCTGCCTCGACCAGGAGTCCTAAGTATTCTATGCTTGTTTTGAGAAATGAGCATTTTGTTACCCAGATTGAGACAGTTTTTCCTTTGTCCTAGCCACAATTAATGCGTCATCTATGTAGACGACGGCAAACGTATGCGCCAAATCACCTAATGCTCGTACGATTGCACGCTGAAAGGCATAGCTAAAAATTCAAATTGTCCTTCTGGCGTGACAAACGCAGTGCGTTCAATGGAATCAGGGTGTATACGCACTTGTTAAAAAATATTTGCCTTCACGCAGTCTGTCGATTTGATCGACCGTATTGGCATTAAGCTCGCGATAATCGACACATAACCGATGGGACCCATTTTTCTTCTTAACCATTAGCTTTGGACTTGCAAATGGGCAGCAACTCGGACGTATGACATTTGAATTTAATAGTTCAGTTACTTTACTTCTCACAAGTTCCTTCTCTTCAACGCTCAATCTATACGGACGCCTTTGAACCGCTTTATTGGAATCCAAGAGGCGGATTTCAAGTTCACCCGATGTTACTCGGCTTTGAGGAATACTATCAATAAACTTCTCGGCATAGCTTTGCAATATTTCTATAAGACGAGATCTATCTGTACTGCTTAAAATATTGTCATTATTCAAATACTCGATGTAACTCATATCTGGCTCTTTTATTAAGCGCATTGACAGTTTTGGTTTAATACATTTCAAATTTATCAATCTCAATAAAACACCAAATCCCAATCCCAAAATATCACGTGCTATCATTACATCATATTTAAAAAACTTATCCATTATTTCATGAAATAATAGTTCTAAAGAATAATTATCAATTTTGACAGTATCTAAAATTTGCATAGTGCTGTTTTCAGGATCATATCCTATGCCCTCAGAATCACTAAATTGTTAATTCTTTTTCCAGAGAGTTTTTCTGCACAGCTCTCTTTGATCAGCGTACATTCGGCCCCAGAATCAAAACAAAATGGAACGGGCTCACCATATTGACGCAGCATTCCTCTGGGCTCGTATTCGCAACAGATATTCACTCTCTTCTCTTTTGATCCACCAGCGCTAGTTGAAACTTCTTTTGTGCATGATGACGCAATGTGTCCAGCCTCGCCACTTTTAATGCACGTTATTGCAGAGCGTCCTTTCGTTGATGATTTGCCATTCGTCATATTGTTGTTTGTTACCAGGGATCTCTCTTCGAATTTTCTTTTGCGACATTCGGCCATCTTATGTCCAAGGTTTCCACAGTTGACATTTAACGGTTTCATTAGGTTGTGTGAGGCGGCGTTAGGGACACGCCGTCCCACAATTGTTATCATGTATTTTTTTATATTATTATGTCATTATACCGCGCATTGGAGCGCTTTCTTTAATTTAAGATAGACTTAAAGAACTAATTTGGAAACTGATTAAAAAGCGCATGGAGCGCCCTAAACTAAGTTAGGCATTATTTTTCGTAAGCTAGCTGTTAGGATTTGAATTTGAAAGCAACGGTCGCCATCGCAGGCATGCATGCGTTAGTGATCGGTTGCACAACACTGCCGAACGCAGCGCCTCTTCACCTCGTTGTGAAAGAGCGAAAGCTCCGAGGTGAAGAGAGCAAAAGCTGTGGTGAGTTGTGCGGCCGACACTAGCGCATGGCTTTGCAATGAGCGGCTCGGGCACTTTGTGATCGAGAGCGAAAAGAAACAGACGTCGCGAGCTGGCGCGTCTGCAGGAAAACAAAATCGTAAGTGTAGAAAAAGAGTAGACAAGTGCAGCAGGGTACGCGTAGCTTAACCTAATCTTAAATAACTTAACACGTGAATAAACTGTAACTTTACCGAAGAAATCTCACGTTTTCTCTGTAGTTAAATACTAACAGTAGCAAGCGGTCGCATTTTTGGACGAGGGTAATCCTGTCCGCTGTGGGCGATAATCCCGGCAAGAATCCCGCTACTACATTCTTTTCCCTTGTAGTTAGTTGTGGCCGGTGGAACACCGGGGCTTCACATCATAGCTGTACGTACGTAAGTTGTTATTTTCTCTTTTCTAGCGAACATTTCCCTCCTCTTTATCCCCGCGTCCAGCGAAACTTACAAATTTCTTGTAAGTTCTGGCCCTGGCAGACTGAGTCTGCACCCCGGCTGGAAACTCCCTTACAAGTGGCGCCCGAGCAGGGACGCTGGAGGCTCAAAAGGGGCGTGGCATAAAAGTGGCATAAAGCCCCACAATTATGCGCAAATAAATGTTCGCAGGAATAGAGTATGTATTAACCGAGAAAAGTAAATCGCAGAAGGGCCCGAAAACCAACGGGACACTCACATACACACAAACACGCCAAGCGAAACCGAAAAGTGCGCCGCGCAGTCGGTAACAGCAGCAGAGACGCCGTCGCGAGCCAAGCATGCGCCGTCGCGAGTATAAACGTTTAACTCTTCGCTCTGCCAAGAGAGCGAGCGTCGCAGTCAACGTCGTGAACCAAACTGACAGAATATGTAAATGAGATGGTCGCATACTTTCTGACCAAATTTGGTTGTAATCGGATTACTATATCATATAGCTGCCATAGCAACCATCAGTCCAAAATCAAGTCTGAGGCCCGCTAGTTGCTTCCATTGAGAGCGCAGAGGATCTGACCTGGTGGGTGGGGAAAAGCATGTGAATGTCCATTTTTTCCGCCTCCAGACTAGGAAGTCCGCTTCTTGCCTTGAGCTTTTTCATGACGATTTTATATCCTAGGCCCCAGGGGTCGGTGTTAATATCGTCACAGAGTGCTTTCCATTTTGCTAGTTTGTTCTTCCGAATGGCCGTATTTAACTTTTTTTTCGCCCTTCATCACGCAGGTGATGATCCGTGTGAAGAGCTGGCTGGACTCTCGCGGACTAAAACTCGCAACGGAAGAAACAGAGCTTCTACTAATCACGAGACGCCAAATTCCAACGGAAGTGGACATGAGGTTAAATGAGGGTCTTATCAGAACACAGAAGGCTATAAAATACTTGGGAATGTTGCTTGACTCAAAGATAACTTTCCAAGCGCAATTAAGACATGCGATGACAAAGAGCTCCACCGCCACACGATCGCTAAGCCGACTTATGGCAAATGTTGGAGGACCTGTACAATGCCGGCGGAAGCTTCTTATGGAGGTAATCAACACTATCCTCCTATACGGTTGTGAGATCTGGGCAGACGCTTTGACCACAAAGTACAAAGCAAACCAACTCCTGGCGATGCAGAGAACGAGCGCACTCCGAATAATCATCGCATATCGGACAGTGTCTAGTGCAGCAGCGATGATAATCGCAGGTGTAGTGCCTATAGATCTACTAGCCCGAGAACGTAAACAAATCTACGAGCTAAGACAATCTGGAGAAGCAACTCAACAGAGAGTTAAACTGTGCAAGCAGAACACTCTCGACTTGTGGCAAGCCCGGTGGGCGGACGAAATCAGCGGAAGATGGACGGCTAGACTCCTACCCGCTATCAACGTTTGGATGCAGAGGAAGTACGGCGACGTAGACTATTACGTTACACAAGTGCTAACGGGACATGGATATTTCAGTAGCTTCCTGCACTCTATTGGGAAAAGCAGGGAGCAAAGTTGCGTATACGGCGACGCCGAGAGAGATAACGTAGAGCACACAATCTTTCACTGCGAGCGATTTGAGGAAAAACGACTCAGATTGGCACAAACAACAGCATACATCACGCCAGAGAACATAACAACAATAATGATCAGCAGCGAGGAAAACTGGAGACATGTCGCAACCTATATAGGCGACATTTTACGCTTAAAGAAGAAGGACTTGGATGACAGGACGTAAAAAGGGCAGTCTGGACGCAGACAAGTGACAAGAGCGCGTTGCGCAAAACAGGCCCCACTTCGAAGTAATGCGAAAGCTTTGCAGAAGTGGAAATCTGCCTAAGGAGGAAGGTTTTTAGCGGGTGTAAGTCCCACAAACCACATTGTGACGGCAATGTCAGATGCAGCCGAAAACTAAAAAAAAAAAAACAACAAAAGGAAAAAAAAAAAAAAGCTTGTGATTAATAAAACAAAATAAACGAAGTTAATTCAGTGGATGTTTTTTTTATTTTTTTTTTGTGAACGGAGAAAAATACAGAATCAACTGTGACCATGGTCGATACAGGAGAGTCAAAGAATCCGGGAGTGGGCGTCCGCTGGGTTCACCAGCGTCGCAAAGAGGAGTTGGTGGCCATAGCCCTTGAGTTCGGCCTGAGTAGTGAGGGCCTTCTGGAGGACTTACGGAAACGGTTCTGCGCCTTCATCCAAGCGGGCAACTACTCTCCCGAGACGCGGGCTCGGCTAGCCGCTCTCGAGGCGCAGCGCCCTAAAATGCTGGAACTCCCAGCCGAAGTCTGCGGAATGAGCTTAGGGAGGCAGACCCGCAATAGATCCGAGCCGGATCTTGGAAATGCGCAAATACGCGATGCAAGCCCGAGGCTGCGGCGGCACCCGCGATTAGGTTGGAGCAGGGGATTAAGACCGGGGAAACAGGCGTCGAGGTGTTTCGGGGGTTCGAAAATCCCCACGACCAACCCATTGCCGGTTCGTCGGTGGAGGCCAGGCCGCCACGAGGGGTGGCTGAACAGGTGCGCAAGTGGGGTATGAAATATGACGGGCAGTCGGATCCCTTAGAGTTCTTGGAACTGTTGGAGGAACGGGCAATAACTTATGGCATCGTCCTCGACCGCATGCCTCGTGCTGTCAGCGAAATATTTGTAGACAGAGCAGCTCGCTGGTTACTGACCAGCGGGTTGAGAGATGTGACCTGGGCGGAGTTCAAGAGCGGATTTTTGGAGTTCTTTTTGCCTCCACAATATTTCGAGCGCCTCGAGGATCAGATCAGATCCCGCCGGCAGCGCGAGGGTGAGGGGTTCAAAGATTACCTCATCGACATTCGAGCGCTAATGCACTACGCGGGGTACAGTGCTACCCAAATATTGCGTCGAGTTTACGAGAATGCTGCCCCGGAGTACAAGTTATATGTACGTCGGCAAGATTTCTCAACCTTGAACCAACTGACTCAGATGGCCGCCGAATATGAGACTGTGAAGGGGCAGAAGGCGGCATCCGCCGAGAGATTACAGAATCCCAGTCTGGCACCTGGCGGAAGGCCCCACAATCCGTTCCGGGCCTCACCAGAGGTGGCCAGGGCTCCAGCTGTGGGCATCACCGCCTTACTAGCCCCGGGCGACGCGGCCAATCAGATGATAACTCAGAGCGCTGGGTCTGGGTTTAATTCACGCCGCGCCTGTCACCGGTGCGCGCAGGAGGGCCATTTTGCGAGAGACTGTACGAATGCTTGGGTGGAATTTTGTAGGCAATGCGGGCAGCGTGGGCGAAACACCCAAAACTGTTGTGGTTCCAAGAGTGCGGGAAACGATCAGTGGCGTTCCCTAGGTCAGGGTCAGGGCGACGCCAATACTCCCGCGACCCGGCAGTAAATAGTCCCCTCGTCGTGGAAGGCGGTCGAATCGTCGCCACCGTAGAAGTCGATGGAAAGGCCATGACGGCCACCCTCGACACGGGCGCGACTCGCAGTTTTATAAGCGAAGACTGCGTTCGCAGGTGGGCGATTCAGGGGGAGACTCAGATTGTGCAGACCCGGATTCGACTGGCCGATGGTTCCACGTTGGAGGTGGGGAGGTTGTTGCGGGTTGACGTGGGCATGGCAGGGAAGGTGGTAAGCATGCCTATGTTGATTATGCCTTCCGTAATGGACCATATCCTCCTCGGCATGGATTTTTTGTGCGCCATGGGCGCGACGGTGCGTTCTGGGAGCGCAGAACTAGTGTTGGAAACGGCCGCTGAGCCTGCGGGGCCAGCTGGAAGAACCGGAGAGCCGCGGAAAGGAGTCCCGCGGGTGGAGGGAGAAGGCCCCCACGGCGTCGGAAGAGGAGGCGTGCCAGAAAGACGTCAGTATCCAGTCGTCGGCCGACTTCGATACAGGACGGAACGAACGAGGAGTCAAGGACGAAAACAGCACGGCCAGACTACGATAGCTGAAAACGAGGCGAATGCCTCCGGGAGTTTTCAAGCGAAATATAGAGAAGTTGCACCGCTAGAAACGTTGCAACAGGTAGGAGGTCAGCCACGTTTCGTTAGATCAGCATCCCCATCGGGGCGGGCGATGGTGGAAGACATGGATGAAGGGGAAGATGAATCCCCGGTAGAGGAGGCGGAGTGGCCAGAGGTTTTGGAACCAGAACTGAAGGGGTTCCTGGAAGCAGAGCTGGCACTCTTCGAGGGATTACATGGTGTGTCCCACATTGCCGAGCATTCAATCCGGTTGAAGGATGACAAGCCTTTGAAACAGAGGTACTATCCTAAAAACCCGGCGATGCAGAGGGTGATCGACGAACAGGTAAACGAGCTGATCCAGGCAGGTGCAATTGAGCCGTCGCGTAGTCCGCATAGCGCCCCTATAGTTTTAGTCAAGAAGAAGACTGGGGACTGGCGCATGTCTATAGATTATCGGCAGCTCAATGCGCACTCTATTCCGGATGCTTATCCTGTCCCTCGGATTAATCACATCCTCGAGAGGTTGCGACATGCTCGCTTCATATCCACTTTGGATCTGAAGCAGGGGTACTGGCAAATCCCGATGGCCGCCGATAGTAGGGAATGTACGGCTTTTACAGTGCCTGGTCGAGGACTATATCAGTGGCGGGTGATGCCATTCGGCTTGCATTGCGCCTGCGCTACATTCCAGCGGGCGCTCGACACGGTGATCGGGCCGGAGATGGAGCCTCACGCGTTTGCCTACCTGGACGACATCGTTGTTATAGGAGCCACCAAGGAACAACATATAGCCAACTTAAGGGAGGTATTCCGCCGACTGAGAGCGGCTAACCTCAAACTGAACCGGAAAAAGTGCAGCTTCTTCCGGAAACGGTTGGTGCACTTCGGCCACGTGATTAGTGGAGAAGGAATCTGCACAGATCCGGAGAAGGTGGAAGCTATCCAAAATCTAAAAGCGCCGGCCAACTGCAAGGAGTTACGACAGTGCCTGGGAATGGCCTCGTGGTACCGACGATTCGTACCCAACTTCGCGACCCTGGTACAACCGATGACGGAACTGCTCAAGAAGGGTCGAAAATGGTCCTGGGGCGAGGAACAAGAGAAAGCGCTCTGTCAGCTAAAGGAGAAGTTGGCTACGGCTCCGGTACTAAGGTCCTTATCAAAATTATAAGACACATCAATAATTTGTATTCCTCCCCTCACAAAATCTTTGTCTTTTAGAATTTGATAAAAACAAAAATATAGAAAGAAAGAAAATAGAATTGGCTACGAAGTTTTACCGTTACATTTTTGTTTTTGCATTGTCTGGAGAACTTCGGCTAATTTTTCGTAAATGTGCAAGAATTTGGACTGTTTGCAACCGTATCAAAATTATAAGACATATTGAATTAAATGAAGTTTAAAGATTATCTTTCCGAATTTTTGAGTTGATTATCTCTCACATAAGTAATTTACATAAAATTAAATAAAATGGGTGGCTCCACATTGCATCGGAAGGATGAAATTGACTCCATTCTTGCCTATTCAAAGTCCGGCTGGACTGTGAGCAAGATAACAAAAGAAATCACTCGCTGTCGGACCGTAGTCGCCATTTTTTTATAGAATCCTCAAGATTATGGTGAAAACCGAAGCACTGGTCATAAAACAATTTTAAATGACCGATATAAAAGGCGCATTATTAAGAAAGCCATTAATTCGACTGCATCCTGTGCCCATCTTGCTGCAATTACCAGCAAAAAAGTGTTATCCATGACTATTTGGAGCACTTTAAATGAGTCCGGACACATTGTCCGAGGTGTGCACAAAAATATTCCTCAGTTTACCCCTCATTACAAAGCTGCGCGGATTCATTTTGCTCAAAGGAACTTGAAAACGAACCGGGTATAGGTTATGAAAATGTTGTAGTGGTCTCTTGCATTTGTTATATTGTCTAACTTCCAAAAAGGTACTTTTTTCTGATGAAAAAAAATGTAATCTCGATGGACCAGAAGGTTTTCGCTATTACTGGAGCGATCTGAGAAATAAACCTCTTTATTTCTTGAAGAGAAACTTTGGTAGCGGGGCAGTAGTGGTATGGGGAGCATTTGACAAGATCGTAACGTTAAACCTGCAATTTTCCAGCTCTAGGATGAATAGTTCTGACTATATACGGATCCTAGATAATAGCTTGCTTCCATATTCAAATGAAAATTGGAAAAATCCTTATGTTTTCATTCAGGAAAACGCCCAAATACACACAAGTCGCCCGACAACACTGTTTTTAGAGGGGTGTTCGGTCGATTTAATGAACTGGGCAGCATGCTCACCGGATCTAAAACCAATTGAAAATGTCTGGGAAATATTAACAAGGCGTTTCTATAAGGAAAACAAAAGATACGAAGATTTTAATGAGCTCAAAACATCATCAATAAGGGAATGGGGTCAGATAGACTCGAAATTATTGATAAAGCTGTCAGATTCCATGAAGATGAGAATTTTTGATGTTGACAGATGCCAAGGATCTTTGATAGATCGCTAAACTATCGAAATTCAATGACTTAAGTAGATATTTTTAGCATATAAGTACTTTAAACCAGACATGTCTTATAATTTTGATATGGTTGAAAATCCCACTTTTTGTTATTATTTTAAAAATAAGTAACAACACTTAATATTTTGAAATAAAAGGTGTTGAAACACTTTAGTATTTGTTTATGAAGTATGTTAATGTGTTTTTTTATTACCTAGATTGCGTATCATGAAAAATATTTAAAGAAATCGAAGTGTCTTATAATTTTGATAAGGACCTTAGCATGCCCGGATTTCTCCGCCCGATTCGTCCTACAAACTGACGCCAGCGATTATGGGCTTGGCGCTGTGCTGACCCAGTCGGTCGACGGGCAGGAGCGAGTGATCGCGTACGCCAGCCGAAAGCTTCTCAAAGCAGAGATGAATTATTCCGCCACCGAAAAGGAGTGTCTGGCGATTGTCTGGTCCATTAGGAAGCTGCAGTGCTACCTCGAAGGGTATCATTTCGACGTGGTGACAGATCACCTGGGCTTCAAGTGGTTAAACTCAATAGAGAGTCCCACGGGTCGAATCGCTCGCTTGGCGTTAGAACTGCAGCAGTTCCAATTCGACGTTCATTACCGGCGAGGTAAACTCAACGTGGTAGCGGATGCCCTCTCGCGGCATCCCCTGGGAGTCTGTCAGCAAGCCGTGGAGGCAGAGGCCATGTGCAAATGGACGGAAAACATGCGAGCGAGGATCGCCGAAGAACCAGCAAAATTCCCGGACTACATCGAGGAAAATGGACAGCTCTATCGAAACTTGGGGCACCGGGCCGATGATGAAGATTTCATTCCCTGGAAACTTTGCGTTCCCAGTGGTCAGAGGAAGAGAGTCCTACGGGAGTGTCATGATGCTCCCACGGCCGGACACCAGGGCGTGAGGAAGACGGTGTCCCTGTCGCAACGGTATTACTGGCCAGGTATGTTTCGGGATGCCGCCCGATATGTAAAATGCTGCGAAGTTTGCCAGAAGTACAAGTGTGAGCAGCGGAAACCGGCTGACGAGGCAAGTATCTGAGCCAATGGCTGTGTTGTGTGCCGATTTTGTGGGCCCCCTCCCCCGCTCAAAGTGCGGAAACACTATGATGCTAGTGTTCCACGATGCGTTTTCGAAGTGGGTGGAACTGGTACCCCTCAAAAGAGCAACCGCGGCCCACCTACAAACGGCTTTCCGAGAGCGGATTCTGAGTAGTTTTGGAGTTCCTAGGAAGTTCGTCTGCGATAACGGAGTGCAGTTCACGAGTCGGAACTTCCAGGTATTCATGAATTCCCTGGGTATCGAGATTCAACACACTGCTCCTTACTGTCCCCAAGAGAACCCGACGGAGAGGACAAATCGCACGGTAAAGACGATGATAGCGAAGTTTATCGAGGGCCAGCAGAGTTCGTGGGACGAACTACTGCCCGAGATATCGCTGGCGGTCAACTGTAGTGTGGCGGATTCTACGGGGTTTAGTCCGGCGTTCTTAATGCAGGGGCGAGAGCCGCGTCTTCTCGCCGCTTTGTACGACGAGGTTACTCCTGGGTCGGCGACTAGCGCTTTAGACCCGAAGGAGAAGGAAGGTAGGCTAAAAGAAATTTTTGATATCGTTCGCAGCAACCTACAGCGGGCTTCGAAAGACCAGGGCCGGCACTATAACCTGCGCCGACGAGAATGGCAGCCGTCGTTGGGATCCATGGTGCTGCTGCGGCAACATCAACTCTCCAACGCCGCCGAGGGCTTCGCCGCGAAGCTAGCGCCAAAGTTTGACAGGCCTTACAAGGTCATCAAGTTCATTTCCCCCAATATCCTATTCCCCTTTCATTCCGTTATTATAACTTTCTTCTATTGTAGTCTGTAGTAATTAAAACAAGTGGGAAAGGCTATAGTCGAGCTCCCGACTATAGGATACCCGTTACTTACATAAACAAATTAAAATTTTTTTATTGCATGCTTTTAGGCATTTTAATTGCTTAAAAGCTTTAATCAGCCAGTACCACCTTTCTGTTTGTCCGATCTTTTTGGGATTTAGTAGGATGATAGGTAATAACAGCAGCTAACGTTCACCGTTTAAAAAACATAATATCTTGAAAACTGTGCGTGTGGTGGATTTTCGCGATTTACGGAGGCGGAAAGGGGCGTGGCAAAATTTTGAGACAAACTTGACCTGCGTGGGGCTTATAGAAATCTGTGTGCCAAATTTGGTTGCTCTAGCTCTTATAGTCTCTGAGATCTATGAACTCACACAGACGGACAGACGGACAGACGGACAGACGGACGGACGGACAGACGGACATGGCTATATCGACTCGGATGTTGATGCCGATCAAGAATATATATACTTTATAGGGTCGGAGATGCTTCCTTCTCCCTGTTACATACATTGCAACGAATACAATATCCCCTTTTACTTATTTTTAATAAGTAACGGGTATAATTAGAATAACATTTCGTACTGTGGGAACCCGACATCTCAAGTAGGCCTTGAACTGACATGTGATGAAATGATTGTATATAGTATGTCAGTCGACATCGAGCTACGATACCGGCTAGAGCTTCTAAATATAAATTAAATAATATTCGGAAAGCGTGCGTTGTTACAGTGGCGACGAAGATAAAAAAAAAAAAAAAAAAAAAAAAAAAAACCTAAAATTCAAATTATCTAAATTCAGCTTATTAATTTAAAAAAAAGGGTAAATATTTCAACTTCAAATATTAAGCAATAACATTGCCAGTATTTGAAATACCAAGCCGAAGACTATGCAATAACACTGCATGTCCGAAGCTAAAAAAAAATTCTTGGACAAAGCAATAACACTGCAGATCCTTGAATTATAAATTGGTAGTTAGCCAAAAAAAAAAACAATCCATGGACAAAGCAATAACACTGCAGATCCTGGAATTGTAAACTGGTAGTTAGCCAGAGAAAAAAAAAAACAATCCATGGACAAAGCAATAACACTGCAGATCCTGGAATTGTTAACTGGTAGTTAGCCAGAGGAAAAAAGATCAAACCATGGACAAAGCAATAACACTGCAGATCCTGGATTTGATATGTGGCAGTTAGCCAACTAAGAGCTGGCATGGCCAGGGGCTGGACACCGTAGGTGTCAGTCGAGATAAATAAAGCTGGCATGGCCAGGGGCTGGACACCGTAGGTGTCAGTCGAGATAAATAAAGCTGGCATGGCCAGGGGCTGGACACCGTAGGTGTCAGTCGAGATAAATAAAGCTGGCATGGCCAGGGGCTGGACACCGTAGGTGTCAGTCGAGATAAATAAAGCTGGCATGGCCAGGGGCTGGACACCGTAGGTGTCAGCCGAGATAAATAAAGCTGGCATGGCCAGGGGCTCAAAAAAAAAAAATTGAATGTTTACTGAGTTATTTTATTACAGAGACAAGAAAATGCCTGAGCTAAAACCATTCCTGTTCAAGTCAATAGAGAAATCACTGTGGAGATCAGAATGGGAAGACTGGTACAGATCGTTCACCATATACGCAGATGCTGAGGAGATAACCTCGCCCGTGAAAAAGAGAAACAAGCTTCTACATCTGGGTGGAACACAGCTACAAGCTGTGGCATATAGTTTGCCGGGCGCCATTGCTACGTTGAACGAAAAAGAAGATGACGAAGAAATATATAAGGTGCTAGTAAATAAGCTTCAAGAATATTTTTCGCCTCCGCTGAATTCTGTATACGAGAGATATGTGTACCGGTCCATGTCACCGGTGCAAGGAGAGAAATTTGCAGAATTCTTGCTTCGCCTAAGACAACAATTAGGCAAATGCAGTTTTGGGATGTCTGAACAAGAAATTCGTGATATTTGTCTCAAGGATAAATTAATTGATACATGGGCTACACAAGAATCAAAGAAAAAGCTTCTAGAAGCCGAGCACTCTCTTGACGAGGTAATTAAAATTTGTGCAATTGAAGAACAAGTGAACAATCAATCCAAGGCTATGGTGCCCCAGTTGGATGCGAGTTCTGTCAGCAGAATAACGAAACGTAGAGCGTTCAGCCATGAAAGCGAATGTGGTCGTTGTGGGCGAAGAGATCATGATGAATCCAGCCGTTTATGTCCTGCTAGGACTATGCAGTGTAACAAGTGCAATCGTGTCGGTCATTACGCTATCAAATGCAGGACTACTAATAAGAGACCATTTGCCGGGTACGGAAACACAAACGGAAAGCGTAGAATGGATGGAAACTCGAATGTTCGATCGGTCTCAAGCGATTGTGGTGTTGATTTTTAAAGAAAACGGAGATATCAGACTTGGCGAATAATACGGACCCACTTCGTAGACTTAAGACCAATGCCAAGTTTGAGTGGGATGAAACTGAAGGCAGAGCTTTTCAGTATTTAAAACGGCAATTAGCAACTACATCGCGATTGTCATATTTCGATCCTAGCAGACGCCAGTCCTGTAGCTTTAGGCGAGGAAGAACCCCGGATTATCTTGACAAAAGGAGAGGAGCAGAGGAGACAGCAGTAGATGTTGCAGATACGGTTCTATTGAGAAATGTTTGTCATCTTAAAAAGGTGCTAGTTGCACCATCCTTTATATTTTCAGACTCTGGACCACCTTCCACAGATGTCGTATCTGATGAGATACCACGGCCAAGCAGTCAGATGAAATTCACAGCGAGAAGACGGGAGTACAGACGAGCGCAATGAGAGACTAGAACTGACTGGAAGAAGACCGCGAGGAAGTTGACTATTGCCCCTCTCAAGTAGTGAAGGATCCATCAGAGGAAGAAACAGCCAACCAGCTCTAAACAAAAAGAGGGATGTGGGAACCCGACATCTCAAGTAGGCCTTGAACTGACATGTGATGAAATGATTGTATATAGTATGTCAGTCGACATCGAGCTACGATACCGGCTAGAGCTTCTAAATATAAATTAAATAATATTCGGAAAGCGTGCGTTGTTACACGTACTATGTTAGCTGCACTGGTAGAATAGTAGTTCATAAGCAGGTTGATAAGATATAATTAAACAAACTAAGTTCACAGAGAATCAAATCAATGGAGGAAGATATCATCATTATCAGTGATGAGGAAGCAGCGTAGCAGCCACCAGAGGCGTACGTGGAGGACTGCGACAGCAGCGCAGCGAAGCAGGAGGGTGCCGACAGTGACGCCACTGAGCCTCGTCCAGGATCGCGCGGCAACCACGAGGGGAGGGTTCCCCGCCGGAGAAGATCCAACTACGGCGAGCGGAGGCGAGAGGAGCAGCCCCGGCAGTACCGGCACACCTTTTACCTCGTGTACACGACCCTCAAGTACAGGACGTTGTACATCGAGGTCCCCCATTCTCGAAACCCTCCGAGCTACGGGGAGGAGCCCCCGTCACCCCCGTCACCCCCACCATTTCCCGCGCTGCCCGTCGCCGGCGCACACCCAGAGCCGGAGGCCTCGCGAGCGGAGCACTCGGTTCCCTTGCCCGAGGAGGCCTGGCGAGGAGGACACACGGTTCCTTTGCCCGCGGAGCGCGTGGAGGTAGAGGAGCGAGTGCCGGAAGACGAACCGTATTCCACGATCGTTGACGTGGGGGAGCCCCCGTCACCCCCGTCATTCCCCGGCCCGGAGGCCTCGCGAGTGGAGCACACGGTTCCCTTGCCCGAGGAGGCCTGGCGGGGAGAACACGTGGTTCCCTCGACCATGGCGACCCCCAGGCACACCCAGAGGCCCGAGTGGATCATCCGGATCCCTCGGCGACCACCAGAAACACCATGGGACTACGCTCAGATGATGAAGGAGGGACCCCCCGTCTTTGGCAACTGTCACACCACGGCGAGCTGGAGGTGGATCCAACGAGTACTTTCCCACATGTTAGTATTCGGTTTAAGCCGGGGGTGGTCACCAACACCCGCCCCACTAGGCCTGAGGACGCTAGGCCCGCTGACTCACCATCGCTTCTACGTAAGCGGCTTCGCAGTCGCGGACGAGCGCAACGCAGCAGGAGCCGCCGAAAGAAAGCGAAAGTCGCTCCCCTCGAGACTGCTGTTCCGCTCGCGGCAGCGGGTCGAATCGTCGCTGACGAGGCGGACCACCCTGCGGCGAAGCCAGGGCCAGTGCGCGAAGCGCAGGTAGCAGAGGAGAAGCCGCCTTGGATGAGCCCCTCTTCAGCACCGGCTGAGCCACAGGAAGTTGCTGCGTCCCCAACGGAGAGCGAACTCCTGCGTGAGATGGACGACCTGCTGGAGGGGTGGGAGCCCGAATTGGATGAGATGATGGGCGAGGTGGTCGCCACATTGGAGCCGCTGATTCCCCGGAATTGGAGGGTTTTCCCGCGCGGAACAGTTCTTACTGCGCCAACCATCCAGCTGCTCCAGGACGAGGTGAGCCGGTTGGGAGGAGAGTACCGCCGGAGCAGATTCCGCGTCGTGGACGGAGAGGCACTATATACGGTCACCATCAACGCCGCTGGAGTAGTGACGGTGACCCTTGGCGAGAAAGGGGGGGCGTTAGGGACACGCCGTCCCACAATTGTTATCATGTATTTTTTTTATATTATTATGTCATAATACCGCGCATTGGAGCGCTTTCTTTAATTTAAGATAGACTTAAAGAACTAATTTGGAAACTGATTAAAAAGCGCATGGAGCGCCCTAAACTAAGTTAGGCATTATTTTTCGTAAGCTAGCTGTTAGGATTTGAATTTGAAAGCAACGGTCGCCATCGCAGGCATGCATGCGTTAGTGATCGGTTGCACAACACTGCCGAACGCAGCGCCTCTTCACCTCGTTGTGAAAGAGCGAAAGCTCCGAGGTGAAGAGAGCAAAAACTGTGGTGAGTTGTGCTGCCGACACTAGCGCATGGCTTAGCAATGAGCGGCTGAGTTACTTTGTGATCGAGAGCGAAAAGGAACAGACTTCGCGAACTGGCGCGTCTGCAGGAAAAACTAAATCGTAAGTGTAGAAAAGAGTAGACAAGTGCAGCAGGGTACGCGTAGTTTAACCTAACCTTAAATAACTTAACACGTGAATAAACTGTAACTTTACCGAAGAAATCTCACGTTTTCTCTGTAGTTAAATACTAACAGTAGCAAGCGGTCGCATTCTTGGACGAGGGTAATCCCGTCCGCTGTGGGTGATAATCCCGGCAAGAATCCCGCTACTACATTCTTTTCCCTTGTAGTTAGATACCACCATTGAAAACTGATTAAAAAGCGCATGGAGCGCCCTAAACTAAGTTAGGCATTATTTTTCGTAAGCTTGGGATTTGAATTTGAATGCAACGGTCGCCATCGCAGGCATGCATGCGTTAGTGATCGGTTACACAACACTGCCGAACGCAGCGCCTCTTCACCTCGTTGTGAAAGAGCGAAAGCTCCGAGGTGAAGAGAGCAAAAGCTGTGGTGAGTTGTGCGGCCGACACTAGCGCATGGCTTAGCAATGAGCGGCTCGGGCACTTTGTGATCGAGAGCGAAAAGAAACAGACGTCGCGAGCTGGCGCGTCTGCAAGAAAACTAAATCGTAAGTGTAGAAAAAAAGTAGACAAGTGCAGCAGGGTACGCGTAGTTTAACCTAACCTTTAATAACTTAACACGTGAATAAACTGTAACTTTACCGAAGAAATCTCACGTTTTCTCTGTAGTTAAATACTAACAGTAGCAAGCGGACGCATTTTTGGACGAGGGTAATCCTGTCCGCTGTGGGTGATAATCCCGGCAAGAATCCCGCTACTACATTCTTTTCCCTTGTAGTTAGATACCACCATTGACAAGCGGTCGCATTCTAGACAAGGGCAATCCTGTCCGCCGTGGGTGAAAATGCCGGCAAGAATCCCGCTGTTACTGGTGGTACTCACTAACCGTGGTGGTCGGACGAGGGATCGATCCCGTTGGCCGTGGGAAGAATCCCGGCCAGACCCCAAGTAGCACGTGTGGCCGGGGGAACACCGGGGCGTATACCCTGTGCCGCTCCCCGGCCGCGTTGCTTCACAACATAGTTGTACGTACGTAAGTTGTTATTTTCTCTTTTCTAGCGAACATTTCCCTCCTCTTTATCCCCGCGTCCAGCGAAACTTACAAATTTCTTGTAAGTTCTGGCCCTGGCAGACTGAGTCTGCACCCTGGCTGGAAACTCCCTTACAGTTGTTTGACAGGACACCTTCGTTCGACTTTCCATAGGCATATGCTTTCAAGTGTTGTTGCATCTCGTCTTGACCCTTAATGTTCGTCGTGAGTAGCATATGTTGAAGACTTTTATCCATCTGCGAAGCGAGCGCCAGAGCAACTGAGACAGCTATTTTTTCTATGTTTGCTGTTTTCCATTTAGGCAACAGAAATGTCACAAGACGGCTCGCATATACATAGAGGCATTCACCAGGGCCCTGTCGGCCATTAAAAATGTTCATAAAATGGCTGCCGACGTCTCTATGCCATTTCATTCTTGCCATTTCATTGCGGAGTAACAAATTTGCGAAAGCATGGCGAGGCGCTTCCTTCCAGAGAGCTGCTCAGGGTCATCCCCAGTGCGCTTCCCTCAATCGGATTTTCGGTTAATATGATGTCCACGGTCTTGCGCCAAGCAGTTGCGTCTGCGCCTGCCATATCTGGGTTGAATTTTGGCAACGTGATGCCCTTTTTAGAAGATGAGGCAGCATTGGAAGTTTGCATGGTTCTGATAATCTCAAGAAAATTGAGATTTTGAGACTCCAGGATTTACGGCCACAAATAGTCAGAATTTGTTAGTGGTTAGGCATCGCCCGGTCCCACTTCTGATGTCGGAGAGTCGTTATTACCCATTCTAATTAAATATTGTACTGGCAGCACAGCATGTCCCGAAGAGTATATTGTTCAAGAAAGTTATCAAATTATTGACCGTCTCGGATTACGTCTGCACACTTCGACTGCACAACTGGAAAGAGAATGACTTTTCATCTTACACGTCAGTTCTATTCTCCTGTTTGACACCGTCATTTAGACTTTCAGTGAACACTTTCAACAATGTTTTCTGAACAAGACTCTCGGGCGATGCTCTTCAGAGGCCATCCTTACCTCACACCTTGTTTTCAGTAGTAACCCTGGTATTTCAGTATAGGTCGATTGTCACATAATTCTCTTTAATATTAATTCTTATCGGCTAGCATTCAAAATCATTAATACTAATTTTTACTGTTATCTTCGACACGGCTATCCTGACAATTCACACGTCCTCGTGTGTGCAGCATTCGGCTATAATCATGTTATACTAAAAATTGTGTTGATTGAAACCTTTTACCTACTTTAATTTTATTTTTAGTTTATCAAGCATGAATGCCATACAAGAGTATCAGAAAAGTGTATTTTCAAAGAGATTCGTGTAAGAGTATCATCAGTCAAAGTACTTTTTTTTTGTTTTTGAGTCATCACACGTCTATAGGCTGTTGCTGCCCAGCAGCGATAACATGGAGCTGATCCATCTAGGTCTCTTTCAACCTCCGACCCCCGCCACAATATCATCCACTTCAGCACGCCATGAACGAGCACTTGTGCACGGCGTGACTACTATGGTGCGGTCATAGCCATCGTGTGTGAGCTTACTCGCACTCTAATAGTGCCACTGTATCTTGACTGATATGTTCAGAATTTTTACTCAATTCGTCATCCAAATCTACTAACTCATCCGACACATCATTGCTTGGTAAAGCTTGTAAGGATGTTTCTCTCGACTGGGGTATGTCTCAGTCTAGCCAAGGTCACTTACAGAAAATTTCTAGAAAGTGGCTGGAGCTACTGGTAATGAGGTGTGTGCGTGCCTCGTGAGGAAAAGTATAGGGAACGCTCACTCGCTGGATCGGGTGAAACCGTGGCAGTGATCTACCTGGCCCACGTCTGATACTACCGTGCCCCTGAATCTGCCTACGGTGGGTCCGGTAAAACCGTGACAAGAATCCCTCTGGCTCACGTCCGGTGAAACCGTGACGAAGATCTCCCTGTTGCGCTCTATTACAAGTCCGGATGAAACCGTGACAAAGAATCCCTCTGTCGTACGTCCGGTGATACCGCGACCAAGATGATTCTATCGTGCGTCCGGTGAGACCGTGACTCCGATTCTCCTATCACACGTCCGGATGAAACCGTGACCAAGATTCTCCTATGGCGTGTCCGGTGAGACCGTGACCCGGGCTCTCCTGTGGCGCGTCCGGTGATACCGTGACAAAAGCTCCCTTTACTATGCGTCCGGTGAAACCGTGACCGAGATTTCCTACTGTGAGTCCGGATGAAACCGTGACCAGGGCTTTCCTATTGCGCGTCCGGTGAAACCGTGACCAAGGTTTTCCTGCTGTGCGTCCGGTGAGACCGTGACCAAGATTCTCCTATAGTGCGTCCGGTGAAACCGTGACCTATCACGCGTCCGGTGAAACCGTGAAAGGGGATGCTGGAAAACTGTACTGGGTTTGAAATTGTGAGCACTAATATTTTAAGATCACTACTTCACTTTCTCCTTGTTGCTGGCCACTAAGCAAAGATCTTGATACCAAATGGGCGTAATGCGATGAGGGTGTAACACAAAATAATTATGTACAAATAAAATGATAATGCATGTGTGAAATGTGAAATGTGAAATGTTATAGATGCGTACAATGTATGTATTTTAATAAATGGTAATGCACATGGATATGTTGAAATATAAATGAATGTGTTTTAAAACTCTAGCCGCTGCCTATGCAGCACTCTGGATTTCAAACTTTATACCACGCTCACCTCGATAATAGTTGTTTTCCTGTTGATTTATTTGTTAACGTATGTATAGTCTCTGGATTTTACTTTGCACACGCGGTGTTTCACTTTTCGTGGTTGGGTTTTCTTCTGCACGTCTGCTGAGTTTTTGCGAACCTCGAAGACTAACTCCCGCTGCCCAAAATAATTGCATGCCAAGCCTCTTATTTTCGGCAACATCTCTGCCGACGTCGCTGCTTATGCTCATTACTACGCCGCGGCTTTTCATAGGCCGGCTGTTTCGTACGCGTGCCGCTGTCGCCGCTGGCAGAGTCAACGCTCTCTATAACCCAAACGCCGGCTTGCTCTCTTGTTGCTGCTGGCAGAGGCAGCGCTCTCTGTCGATCAGACGCCGGCTCGTTCTCTCGTTGCTGCCCGGCTGCATTGACCGCCTTTCGATGATAGGCTGCTCTCTGCACATTCCACTGTTGCGTGTGTGTGTGCGCGCGCTGACAGCCGTTTGCTGTGGGGGAGCAAGTGAGCATATGTCGCTTCTCTTTGTTGGTGACGTATTCTAACGCCGTCGCTCCTCTCGCTGCTGTGCGCTCTCCCTCTCCGTAGCTTTTACGACGCAATAGTTTCGCGGTCGCTGTCGCTGCTCTTGTTTTCGTTGCGTGGCTTTTGTTGCGCTGGCGACGTTTGGCTGCTGCGGCTTCTCTTCATTGTTTTTTCTGCTTGTCTGGCGCCGCTGCCGCTGTCGTCAGCGTTGTTGCCTTTCTTGCCCTCGTGTTTGTGTGCTCACATTTTATGGAGCGTCACAGCCCCCCTTTCTTCCGGAGACTGCAGGGAAACCGTGATGCGTTCACTCGCGTTGATCCGTATTTGGAAGGACTTCCCGTCGGCTGTCTCCCGGTAGCGCACGTGCCGACGTCTACCCTGCGCCACTCGTGCTGCCAACCTCTCCACCAGGTCCGGTGGCAACATCCGTTCCGGGGTGTGAACGACCCAACCAGCCGGCGCGCGTACCCAAGCAGTGGGTGTGGGGTCGATCTCCATTACTCCTACTGGCGAAATTGTGGTGCGTGGGGCAGCCAACCCTACTGGTCCCGGCCTTCCTTGTATGGCCTCCCGGCGTCGTTGAGCCTCGGCGGAGGTGCTGGGTCCCGTGTCCAACTCGGGAGTCAGCCACGACCGTGGCTGTGGGCTATGCTCGGTCTCGTCCTCGCTCGGGTCCGAAAGGGTTCCCGGTTCCCGTCGACGTCGTCCCAACAACCTTCCCGGTGGTCGGTCTTGGGGAGTCAACACCCGTCGGCTGAGGAGTCCGCAAGCATCCTCATAGGTAGGAGGTGCTTCTTCCTCCCATGACCCGTACGGTGGTGGTGGGTCGTCCTCCGGTGCGACAGTCGGTGCGTTGTTGTTCACCTCTGATGGCGGGCCGTCCTCCTCGCTATCGCTTATTACCACCGGTTCCTCGGAGGGGTTCGTGACCTCCATGGCCTCACTCAGGCCGCGCAACGTACTGACGGTGCGGTGGACCAGATTTGCGAATCGCCCGGAGTTTACCGGCTCGTCTGGCTCCGCTTCCATTGCGGCCAGGACTGGATCGAGATCGCCCACCTGTATCCGTCCCAACGCCGTAGCCTCGAACTCCGTGAAACGGGTCAGCATATCCAGTGTACTCGGGCTCAAGTCCAGGCCCAATGCCGAAGAGGGTCGAGTTGGCGTCAGTGGGACGTCGTTGGGCATGCTCATCTCGGAGGGCTGCGGGGTTCCGGGACAACGCTGAGGTGGTTGTGAGTTGGCGACCGGCTCAGCCGGTGTGCGTTGCCTCTGGTGGTGGCCTCTCGGAGGGGTTGAGTTGGCGACTTCTCTCTGGGCGCTGCGAAGAGGACGAGCGACTGTTTCGGTCGATGCTCGCGGTCCCTGGTGACTGCTCCTCGTTCCACGTGCGGACCTGGGCTGCCGTGGGTCGGCGGCCTGTTGCGTCCGGGCTCGTGGGCGGCGGCTCCGAGGGCTTCGGAGTGACCGGTTCGGTGGGCTTCGCGGCGGCCGGCGTGAAGGGCTCCTTGTCGAGCGCTGGTGGCGACTTCGCGATGGCATCTATAGGAGGAAGAATTCGGAGAATTAAACGGAGAGTTTTACCTAACCTAGACAACCAATCATACCTCTGCGTTACTCGGTTGATGGTCTTCCGAATTCCCTGGTGTCCAGCGGCCGGTTGGTCGTGGGATTTGGTGAGAGCCCTGGCACGATGTTCCTTCGGGAAACATAATTTCCATGGGATGTAATCTTCATCGTCAGGTCGCTGGCCAGACCGTCGGTACAACTGCTCATTCTCCCGCACATATTCCGGATATTTCTCCGGTTCCTCCTGGACTTGTCGGTGCATGCGTTCCATCCACGGACATTTTACCGGCTCCTGCGCTGCTTGGTGTAGTGTTGCCAGCGGCTGACGTGACAAAGCATCTGCGACCACGTTTTGGTTCCCCCGACGATATTTCACATCAAAACGATACTGTTGAAGCTCCAATGCCCAACGGGCTATCCGGCTAGTGGGATTCTCGACGAAATTGAGCCATTTTAACGCGAGATGATCCGTGACGACCTCAAAGTGGTATCCTTCGAGGTAACAGCGGAGTTTACGGATGGCCCATACGATAGCTAGACACTCCTTCTCCGTGGTTGAGTAGTTCTCCTCGGCAGGCGCAAGCCGTCGGCTGGCATATGCGATGTCCCTCTCAGTTCCCTCGATGCGTTGAGTTAATACGGCACCTAGGCCGTAGTCACTGGCGTCTGTTTGTAATGAAAATCTGTCGTTGAAATCAGAGCACGCTTGAAAAGCTTTTTCCTGGCTGGAGTCCCACGTCCACTTCTGCCCCTTCCGAAGTAACTTGGAGATCGGCTGGACTATGCTGGTGAAGTTTGGTACGAACCGACGGTACCACGAGGCAATTCCCAAACAGCGGCGCAACTCCTTGACATTAGTGGGGGGGTGCCAGTTCCTTGATGGCGTTGATTTTCTCAGGGTCAGTGTGTATACCTGCCTCGCTGACGACATGTCCTAAATACACAAAACTCTTCTGGAAGAAACTGCACTTGTCTTTGTTGAGCCTTAGATTTGCCTCCCGCAGGCGTCTGAGGACCTCTCGCAGGTTAGCAGCGTGTTCCTTCAGCGTGGACCCGATGACGATGATGTCGTCGAGGTACGCGAACGCGTGAGGCTCCATGTCCGGCCCGATGACACCGTCCAATGCACGCTGGAATGTGGCCGGGGCCGAGTGTAATCCGAACGGCATCACCTTCCAGTGATATAGCCCCCGTCCTGGGACTGTGAAGGCTGTGTATTCCCGGCTCCTTTCGGCCATTGGTATCTGCCAATACCCGCTCTTGAGGTCCAGGGTCGAAATGTACTTGGCGTTACGGAGGGGTAAACGCGTCAGGTACCGAGCGCGCGTTAAGTTGTCGGTAGTCTACACACATGCGTACGTCACCAGTCTTCTTCCCAACCAGGACAATCGGTGCGCTATGTGGACTTCTCGAAGGCTCGATCCGGTCATCTTTCAATAGTTCGTCCACCTGGTCATTGATGATCTTCTGCATGGCAGGGTTCTTGGGATAATAACGTTGTTTGATTGGCCGATTGTCCCTTAGCGTGATGACATGCTGGGCGATGTGTGACACCCCGGTGAGCCCCTCAAATTTGCTCAGTTCCTCCTGCAAGAACTGCTTCACCCAGGTTTCCGCGGGGACATCTGGTGGTTCTTTCGCGGCCGGAGCAGGCACAACAGGCTCAGCGATGCCTCCCAGGTAACCTCGGCTGGGGCTAACGTCGTCAGGTCGAAGTCTGGACACTGCTTTCTGCTGTCTGGGTTTGACCCTACTGGGCGCGGACGGGGTTCCGGTCGTCTGCTCCGCGTTTTGGGGCCTGCGAAACGGATTGTTTCGTATGGCTGTTTCACAGGTAGCGGGACTCTCGGGCCGGTTCCGGTTGCTTGGTGGTGCCTCAGCAGTCCTTTCGTGGGTAGTTGTTGGTGCTGGTCGCATGGTGGTGGCGACAATGGGAGGCTTTCCGATCGAGCTGGGTTCTAACTGGAGCTGGGCTGTGCCACACTCAATTCGTCCTTTCATCCCGCAAAGGAAGTCCATGCCGAGAATGATTTCATCCAAAATGGTCGGCAAAACCAGCATGGCCACCGTTACGCCTCGCTGACCCAGGTGAACGCGTACCACCAGTGCCTCCGTCACATCACGCTGCGTGCCATCAGCCAGAGTAATCCTTGTGAGTATTGTCCGTTGATTTTGTGCCGTGGGCTGCGAGGGTTTTGGCACTCTCGGCTAAAGTGTCCTTCCTGGGCACAGTTGCGGCACGCTCTTCGCACATCCACACTGGTGCCCGCCTCCTCGGTTGTATAACGGTTCGGTGGCTCCGCTCTGGTACCTGTTGATAATCCTGCCAAGGTTGGTTGGACAATCTTAGTCGCGGTCCGGGACCCAGTTCACTCCTTGGTGTCTTCGTAGATCGTGACCAACCTGGTTAGCCGCGCCAGCGTAGTAAACTCGTGGCGTCTCGTGAACAGCTGATACTCGGGGAGCAGATTATCGTACAGCCGGTCTAGTTCCTGATCCATGCTATAGGCAGCCCGACGCATCATCACGCGGAGACTAAGCAGATATGTCGTGAAAGGCTCTCCTACCCGCTGGGTCCGGGCTCGGATCTCATCCTCGAGTCTCTGGAAGTACTTCGGCGGCAAGAAGAAGTCCAAGAATTCCCTCTTGAATTCCTCCCAGGTGGCTCCATGCAACCCGCTGACACGAAACTAATCGGCGGCTGGTCCTGTGAGCAGCCCGGCGACGCTGGCATCAGTTGTTGTTGAATGTCTAGGCGGTATACGGCAACCATGTCCTTCAGGTGTTCAATAAACCGTAGCGGATCGGCGGCTCCTCCGCTGAAAAATACTCCCCATTTCCGCAACCGGTCCGCAAGACCGAGTTGTAAAAAACGCTCGCTATGCAGACCGGCGCCCTCGGTGAAAGCATCGTGAGTTCTCGCTTCGCTAGTGCCACCTGGCATCTGCAGCCGGGGAGGAACTTGCAATCTCACGTCCGGGCTGGGTAAAGCTGGCGGCGCCGTATGGCCAGTTGCCTCCGCACTGGTTGTGGCCCTTGACGGACCTGCTCCTGGCTGCTTCTCACCTGGGAGGGGTGTCGGGCTCCGAGAACGAATCTTGGGGTCCGGCGTTGGCGTACAACCCAACGTCATTTCCAGTTCGGCAAGTCGTTGGCCGACGGCCTTCGGCAATTCTGGCTGACTTGCATAGCTTGACAGGCGGCTTCTCATCTCCTCGACGGTGCCTTCCGTGTCCAACCCGAACTCCTTGAGGATCCCCTGCAACTCGCTCTTCCGGCGGTAGGAGATCCACTGTACGCCCATGGTAGTACGATCTGTAATTATATTTCTTCGTCTCGACCTCGACAGCGGGTAATAAACGTACGTTCAGTGTGCGGCTAGTACAAAGCGACCCTGTGTTTTCTCTGTTGTGGATTTTGTGTGTACTGTGCCTCGATGGCTATGTTGTGTTTGTGTTTTGTGTTATTGTTCTGTGGTACCTCGATGGTTCTCCTCGTGTGGTGTGCTCATGAGCCTTTCGGCATTCCTAATCTCTTTTCCTAATGATTTGATCACTGATGGGTCTTTATGCCATATTTTCCTCAAACTTAGCTACCAGAGTCCCTGCTCGGGCGCCATCTGTAAGGATGTTTCTCTCGGCTGGGGTATGTCTCAGTCTAGCCAAGGTCACTTACAGAAAATTTCTAGAAAGTTGCTGGAGCTACTGGTAGTGAGGTGTGTGCGTGCCTCGTGAGGAAAAGTATAGGGAACGCTCACTCGCTGGATCGGGTGAAACCGTGGCAGTGATCTACCTGGCCCACGTCTGATACTACCGTGCCCCTGAATCTGCCTACGGTGGGTCCGGTGAAACCGTGACAAGAATCCCTCTGGCTCACGTCCGGTGAAACCGTGACGAAGATCTCCCTGTTGCGTCCGGATGAAACCGTGACAAAGAATCCCTCTGTCGTACGTCCGGTGATACCGCGACCAAGATGATTCTATCGTGCGTCCGGTGAGACCGTGACTCCGATTCTCCTATCACACGTCCGGATGAAACCGTGACCAAGATTCTCCTATGGCGTGTCCGGTGAGACCGTGACCCGGGCTCTCCTGTGGCGCGTCCGGTGATTCCGTGACAAAAGCTCCCTTTACTATTCGTCCGGTGAAACCGTGACCGAGATTTCCTACTGTGAGTCCGGATGAAACCGTGACCAGAGTTTTCCTATCGCGTGTCCGGTGAAACCGTGACCAAGATTCTCCTATTGTGCGTCCGGTGAAACCGTGACCAAGATTCTCCTATAGTGCGTCCGGTGAAACCGTGACCAGGGCTTTCCTATTGCGCGTCCGGTGAAACCGTGACCAAGGTTTTCCTGATGTGCGACCGGTGAGACCGTGACCAAGATTCTCCTATAGTGCGTCCGGTGAAACCGTGACCTATCGCGCGTCCGGTGAAACCGTGAAAGGGGATGCTGGAAAACTGTACTGGGTTTGAAATTGTGAGCACTTTTATTTCAAGATCACTACTTCACTTTCTCCTTGTTGCTGGCCACTAAGCAAAGATCTTGATACCAAATGGGCGTAATGCGATGAGGGTGTAACACAAAATAATTATGTACAAATAAAATGATAATGCATGTGTGAAATGTGAAATGTTATAGATGCGTACAATGTATGTATTTTAATAAATGAATGTGTTTTAAAACTCTAGCCGCTGCCTATGCAGCACTCTGGATTTCAAACTTCATACCACGCTCACCTCGATGATAGTTGTTTTCCTGTTGATTTATTTGTTAACGTATGTATAGTCTCTGGATTTTACTTTGCACACGCGGTGTTTCACTTTTCGTGGTTGGGTTTTCTTCTGCACGTCTGCTGAGTTTTTGCGAACCTCGAAGACTAACTCCCGCTGCCCAAAATAATTGCATGCCAAGCCTCTTATTTTCGGCAACATCTCTGCCGACGTCGCTGCTTATGCTCATGCGTGCCGCTGTCGCCGCTGGCAGAGTCAACGCTCTCTATAACCCAAACGCCGGCTTGCTCTCTTGTTGCTGCTGGCAGAGGCAGCGCTCTCTGTCGATCAGACGCCGGCTCGTTCTCTCGTTGCTGCCCGGCTGCATTGACCGCCTTTCGATGATAGGCTGCTCTCTGCACATTCCACTGTTGCGTGTGTGTGTGCGCGCGCTGACAGCCGTTTGCTGTGGGGGAGCAAGTGAGCATATGTCGCTTCTCTTTGTTGGTGACGTATTCTAACGCCGTCGCTCCTCTCGCTGCTGTGCGCTCTCCCTCTCCGTAGCTTTTACGACGCAATAGTTTCGCGGTCGCTGTCGCTGCTCTTGTTTTCGTTGCGTGGCTTTTGTTGCGCTGGCGACGTTTGGCTGCTGCGGCTTCTCTTCATTGTTTTTTCTGTTTGTCTGGCGCCGCTGCCGCTGTCGTCAGCGTTGTTGCCTTTCTTGCCCTCGTGTTTGTGTGCTCACATTTTATGGAGCGTCACAGCCCCCCTTTCTTCCGGAGACTGCAGGGAAACCGTGATGCGTTCACTCGCGTTGATCCGTATTTGGAAGGACTTCCCGTCGGCTGTCTCCCGGTAGCGCACGTGCCGACGTCTACCCTGCGCCACTCGTGCTGCCAACCTCTCCACCAGGTCCGGTGGCAACATCCGTTCCGGGGTGTGAACGACCCAACCAGCCGGCGCGCGTACCCAAGCAGTGGGTGTGGGGTCGATCTCCATTACTCCTACTGGCGAAATTGTGGTGCGTGGGGCAGCCAACCCTACTGGTCCCGGCCTTCCTTGTATGGCCTCCCGGCGTCGTTGAGCCTCGGCGGAGGTGCTGGGTCCCGTGTCCAACTCGGGAGTCAGCCACGACCGTGGCTGTGGGCTATGCTCGGTCTCGTCCTCGCTCGGGTCCCAACAACCTTCCCGGTGGTCGGTCTTGGGGAGTCAACACCCGTCGGCTGAGGAGTCCGCAAGCATCCTCATAGGTAGGAGGTGCTTCTTCCTCCCATGACCCGTACGGTGGTGGTGGGTCGTCCTCCGGTGCGACAGTCGGTGCGTTGTTGTTCACCTCTGATGGCGGGCCGTCCTCCTCGCTATCGCTTATTACCACCGGTTCCTCGGAGGGGTTCGTGACCTCCATGGCCTCACTCAGGCCGCGCAACGTACTGACGGTGCGGTGGACCAGATTTGCGAATCGCCCGGAGTTTACCGGCTCGTCTGGCTCCGCTTCCATTGCGGCCAGGACTGGATCGAGATCGCCCACCTGTATCCGTCCCAACGCCGTAGCCTCGAACTCCGTGAAACGGGTCAGCATATCCAGTGTACTCGGGCTCAATTCCAGGCCCAATGCCGAAGAGGGTCGAGTTGGCGTCAGTGGGACGTCGTTGGGCATGCTCATCTCGGAGGGCTGCGGGGTTCCGGGACAACGCTGAGGTGGTTGTGAGTTGGCGACCGGCTCAGCCGGTGTGCGTTGCCCCTGGTGGTGGCCTCTCGGAGGGGTTGAGTTGGCGACTTCTCTCTGGGCGCTGCGAAGAGGACGAGCGACTGTTTCGGTCGATGCTCGCGGTCCCTGGTGACTGCTCCTCGTTCCACGTGCGGACCTGGGCTGCCGTGGGTCGGCGGCCTGTTGCGTCCGGGCTCGTGGGCGGCGGCTCCGAGGGCTTCGGAGTGACCGGTTCGGTGGGCTTCGCGGCGGCCGGCGTGAAGGGCTCCTTGTCGAGCGCTGGTGGCGACTTCGCGATGGCATCTATAGGAGGAAGAATTCGGAGAATTAAACGGAGAGTTTTACCTAACCTAGACAACCAATCATACCTCTGCGTTACTCGGTTGATGGTCTTCCGAATTCCCTGGTGTCCAGCGGCCGGTTGGTCGTGGGATTCGGTGAGAGCCCTGGCACGATGTTCCTTCGGGAAACATAATTTCCATGGGATGTAATCTTCATCGTCAGGTCGCTGGCCAGACCGTCGGTACAACTGCTCATTCTCCCGCACATATTCCGGATATTTCTCCGGTTCCTCCTGGACTTGTCGGTGCATGCGTTCCATCCACGGACATTTTACCGGCTCCTGCGCTGCTTGGTGTAGTGTTGCCAGCGGCTGACGTGACAAAGCATCTGCGACCACGTTTTGGTTCCCCCGACGATATTTCACATCAAAACGATACTGTTGAAGCTCCAATGCCCAACGGGCTATCCGGCTAGTGGGATTCTCGACGGAGTTGAGCCATTTTAACGCGAGATGATCCGTGACGACCTCAAAGTGGTATCCTTCGAGGTAACAGCGGAGTTTACGGATGGCCCATACGATAGCTAGACACTCCTTCTCCGTGGTTGAGTAGTTCTCCTCGGCAGGCGCAAGCCGTCGGCTGGCATATGCGATGTCCCTCTCAGTTCCCTCGATGCGTTGAGTTAATACGGCACCTAGGCCGTAGTCACTGGCGTCTGTTTGTAATGAAAATCTGTCGTTGAAATCAGAGCACGCTTGAAAAGCTTTTTCCTGGCTGGAGTCCCACGTCCACTTCTGCCCCTTCCGAAGTAACTTGGAGATCGGCTGGACTATGCTGGTGAAGTTTGGTACGAACCGACGGTACCACGAGGCAATTCCCAAACAGCGGCGCAACTCCTTGACATTAGTGGGGGGGTGCCAGTTCCTTGATGGCGTTGATTTTCTCAGGGTCAGTGTGTATACCTGCCTCGCTGACGACATGTCCTAAATACACAAAACTCTTCTGGAAGAAACTGCACTTGTCTTTGTTGAGCCTTAGATTTGCCTCCCGCAGGCGTCTGAGGACCTCTCGCAGGTTAGCAGCGTGTTCCTTCAGCGTGGACCCGATGACGATGATGTCGTCGAGGTACGCGAACGCGTGAGGCTCCATGTCCGGCCCGATGACACCGTCCAATGCACGCTGGAATGTGGCCGGGGCCGAGTGTAATCCGAACGGCATCACCTTCCAGTGATATAGCCCCCGTCCTGGGACTGTGAAGGCTGTGTATTCCCGGCTCCTTTCGGCCATTGGTATCTGCCAATACCCGCTCTTGAGGTCCAGGGTCGAAATGTACTTGGCGTTACGGAGGGGTAAACGCGTCAGGTACCGAGCGCGCGTTAAGTTGTCGGTAGTCTACACACATGCGTACGTCACCAGTCTTCTTCCCAACCAGGACAATCGGTGCGCTATGTGGACTTCTCGAAGGCTCGATCCGGTCATCTTTCAATAGTTCGTCCACCTGGTCATTGATGATCTTCTGCATGGCAGGGTTCTTGGGATAATAACGTTGTTTGATTGGCCGATTGTCCCTTAGCGTGATGACATGCTGGGCGATGTGTGACACCCCGGTGAGCCCCTCAAATTTGCTCAGTTCCTCCTGCAAGAACTGCTTCACCCAGGTTTCCGCGGGGACATCTGGTGGTTCTTTCGCGGCCGGAGCAGGCACAACAGGCTCAGCGATGCCTCCCAGGTAACCTCGGCTGGGGCTAACGTCGTCAGGTCGAAGTCTGGACACTGCTTTCTGCTGTCTGGGTTTGACCCTACTGGGCGCGGACGGGGTTCCGGTCGTCTGCTCCGCGTTTTGGGGCCTGCGAAACGGATTGTTTCGTATGGCTGTTTCACAGGTAGCGGGACTCTCGGGCCGGTTCCGGTTGCTTGGTGGTGCCTCAGCAGTCCTTTCGTGGGTAGTTGTTGGTGCTGGTCGCATGGTGGTGGCGACAATGGGAGGCTTTCCGATCGAGCTGGGTTCTAACTGGAGCTGGGCTGTGCCACACTCAATTCGTCCTTTCATCTCGCAAAGGAAGTCCATGCCGAGAATGATTTCATCCAAAATGGTCGGCAAAACCAGCATGGCCACCGTTACGCCCCGCTGACCCAGGTGAACGCGTACCACCAGTGCCTCCGTCACATCACGCTGCGTGCCATCAGCCAGAGTAATCCTTGTGAGTATTGTCCGTTGATTTTGTGCCGTGGGCTGCGAGGGTTTTGGCACTCTCGGCTAAAGTGTCCTTCCTGGGCACAGTTGCGGCACGCTCTTCGCACATCCACACTGGTGCCCGCCTCCTCGGTTGTATAACGGTTCGGTGGCTCCGCTCTGGTACCTGTTGATAATCCTGCCAAGGTTGGTTGGACAATCTTAGTCGCGGTCCGGGACCCAGTTCACTCCTTGGTGTCTTCGTAGATCGTGACCAACCTGGTTAGCCGCGCCAGCGTAGTAAACTCGTGGCGTCTCGTGAACAGCTGATACTCGGGGAGCAGATTATCGTACAGCCGGTCTAGTTCCTGATCCATGCTATAGGCAGCCCGACGCATCATCACGCGGAGACTAAGCAGATATGTCGTGAAAGGCTCTCCTACCCGCTGGGTCCGGGCTCGGATCTCATCCTCGAGTCTCTGGAAGTACTTCGGCGGCAAGAAGAAGTCCAAGAATTCCCTCTTGAATTCCTCCCAGGTGGCTCCATGCAACCCGCTGACACGAAACTAATCGGCGGCTGGTCCTGTGAGCAGCCCGGCGACGCTGGCATCAGTTGTTGTTGAATGTCTAGGCGGTATACGGCAACCATGTCCTTCAGGTGTTCAATAAACCGTAGCGGATCGGCGGCTCCTCCGCTGAAAAATACTCCCCATTTCCGCAACCGGTCCGCAAGACCGAGTTGTAAAAAACGCTCGCTATGCAGACCGGCGCCCTCGGTGAAAGCATCGTGAGTTCTCGCTTCGCTAGTGCCACCTGGCATCTGCAGCCGGGGAGGAA
Source organism: Drosophila limbata (assembly GCA_963924055.1). Taxonomy (NCBI): domain Eukaryota; kingdom Metazoa; phylum Arthropoda; class Insecta; order Diptera; family Drosophilidae; genus Drosophila; species Drosophila limbata. The sequence goes on from CAWUOW010000172.1 coordinate 1,666,259, forward strand.
CTTGCAATCTCACGTCCGGGCTGGGTAAAGCTGGCGGCGCCGTATGGCCAGTTGCCTCCGCACTGGTTGTGGCCCTTGACGGACCTGCTCCTGGCTGCTTCTCACCTGGGAGGGGTGTCGGGCTCCGAGAACGAATCTTGGGGTCCGGCGTTGGCGTACAACCCACGGTGAAACCGTGAAAAGGGATGCTGAAAACTGTACTGGATTTGCAATTGTGTGCACTTTATTTCAAGATCACCACTTCACTTTCTCCTTGTGGCGGGCCACTAAGCAAATATCTTGATGCCAATGGGCGTAATGCGATGAGTGTGTAACACGAAATAATTATGTACAAATAAAATGATAATGCATGTGTGAAATGTGAAAATATAATTTAGATGCGTTCAAAGTATGTGTTTTAACAAATGATAGTGCACATGTATATGTTGAAATGTAAATGATTGCGTGTTTTAAAATTCTAGCCGCTGCCTATGCCGCACTCTGGATTTCAAACTTTATACCACGCTCACCTCGATGATCGTTGTTTTCCTGTTGCTTTTCTTGTTTCACTCTCTGTTGCTCTTGTAGCCTTTGGGTTTTTCACACGCGGTGTTAACTTTCGGAATTGTTATTTGCACGCACGTTTGCTCTGTTTTCCTGAACCTCGAAGACTGAAGCCGGCTGCCAAAATTAATTGCATGCCAAGCCTCTTATTTTCGGCAACAGCTCTGCCGACGTCGCTGCTTATGCTCGCTACTACGCCGCGGCTTGTCATAGGCCGGCTGTTTCGTACGCGTGCCGCTGTCGCTGCTGGCAGAGGCAGCGCTCTCTATCACCCAAACGCCGGCTTGCTCTCTTGTTGCTGCTGGCAGAGGCAGCGCTCTCTGTCGATCAGGCGCCGGCTCGTTCTCTCGTTGCTGCCCGACTGCATCGACCTACTTTCGATGCTAGGCTGCTCTCGGCACGTTCCTCTGTTGTGTGTGTGTGCGCGTGAGCTGACCGCCGTTTGCTGTGGGTGAGCGAGCGAGCACACGTCGCTTCTCTTTGTTGTCGAAGTATTCTAACGCCGTTGCTCCTCTCGCTGCTGTGCGCTCTCCCTCTCTGTAGCTTTGCGACGCAATAGTTTCGCGGTCGCTGCTCTTGTTTTCGTTGCGTGGCTTTTGTTGCGCTGGCGACGTTTGGCTGCTGCGGCTTTTCTCTTCGTTGTTGTCGTTTTCTTTGCCTGGCGCCGCTGCCCTTTTTGTCGTCAGCGTTGCTGTGCCTCTCGCTTCTTTTGCCCTCGTATTTGTGTGCTCACATATTATGGAGCGTCACACTGTAAGGATGTTTCTCTCGGCTGGGGTGTGGCTCAGTCTAGCCAGGGTCACTTACAGAAAATTTCTAGAAAGTTGCTGGAACTACTGGTAGTGAGGTAGGTGTGCGCGCCTCGTAAGGAAAAGTATAGAGAACGCTCACTCGCTGGATCGGGCGAAACCGTGGCGGTGCTCTACCTGTCTCACGTCGGATACTATCGTGCCCCTGAATCTGTCTGCGGTGGGTCCGGTGAAACCGTGACAAAGGATCCCTCGGCTGCACGCCCGGTGAAACCGTGACCAAGATTCTCCTATGACGTGTCCGGTGAGACCGTGACCCAGGCTCTCCTATGGCGCGTCCGGTGATACCGTGACAAAAGTTCCCTTTATTACGCGTCCGGTGAAACCGTGACCGAGATTCTCCTACTGTGTGTCCGGTGAAACCGTGACCAAGATTTTCCTATTGCGCGTCCGGTGAAACCGTGATCAAGATTCTACTATTGCGCATCCGGTGAAACCGTGACCAAGATTCTACTATTCCGCGTCCGGTGAAACCGTGACCGCGGTTTCCTACTGTAAGTCCGGATGAAACCGTGACCAGAGTTTTCCTATTGCGCGTCCGGTGAAACCGTGACCGAGGTTCCCTACTGTACGTCCGGGTGAAACCGTGACTAGTTTTCCTATTGCGCGTCCGGTGAAACCGTGAAAAGGGATGCTGAAAACTGTACTGGATTTGCAATTGTGTGCACTTTATTTCAAGATCACCACTTCACTTTCTCCTTGTGGCGGGCCACTAAGCAAATATCTTGATGCCAATGGGCGAAATGCGATGAGTGTGTAACACGAAATAATTATGTACAAATAAAATGATAATGCATGTGTGAAATGTGAAAATATAATTTAGATGCGTTCAAAGTATGTGTTTTAACAAATGATAGTGCACATGTATATGTTGGAATGTAAATGATTGCGTGTTTTAAAATTCTAGCCGCTGCCTATGCCGCACTCTGGATTTCAAACTTTATACCACGCTCACCTCGATGATCGTTGTTTTCCTGTTGCTTTTCTTGTTTCACTCTCTGTTGCTCTTGTAGCCTTTGGGTTTTTCACACGCGGTGTTAACTTTCGGAATTGTTATTTGCACGCACGTTTGCTCTGTTTTCCTGAACCTCGAAGACTGAAGCCGGCTGCCAAAATTAATTGCATGACAAGCCTCTTATTTTCGGCAACAGCTCTGCCGACGTCGCTGCTTATGCTCGCTACTACGCCGCGGCTTGTCATAGGCCGGCTGTTTCGTACGCGTGCCGCTGTCGCTGCTGGCAGAGGCAGCGCTCTCTATCACCCAAACGCCGGCTTGCTCTCTTGTTGCTGCTGGCAGAGGCAGCGCTCTCTGTCGATCAGGCGCCGGCTCGTTCTCTCGTTGCTGCCCGACTGCATCGACCTACTTTCGATGCTAGGCTGCTCTCGGCACGTTCCTCTGTTGTGTGTGTGTGCGCGTGAGCTGACCGCCGTTTGCTGTGGGTGAGCGAGCGAGCACACGTCGCTTCTCTTTGTTGTCGAAGTATTCTAACGCCGTTGCTCCTCTCGCTGCTGTGCGCTCTCCCTCTCTGTAGCTTTGCGACGCAATAGTTTCGCGGTCGCTGCTCTTGTTTTCGTTGCGTGGCTTTTGTTGCGCTGGCGACGTTTGGCTGCTGCGGCTTTTCTCTTCGTTGTTGTCGTTTTCTTTGCCTGGCGCCGCTGCCCTTTTTGTCGTCAGCGTTGCTGTGCCTCTCGCTTCTTTTGCCCTCGTATTTGTGTGCTCACATATTATGGAGCGTCACACTGTAAGGATGTTTCTCTCGGCTGGGGTGTGGCTCAGTCTAGCCAGGGTCACTTACAAAAAATTTCTAGAAAGTTGCTGGAACTACTGGTAGTGAGGTAGGTGTGCGCGCCTCGTAAGGAAAAGTATAGAGAACGCTCACTCGCTGGATCGGGCGAAACCGTGGCGGTGCTCTACCTGGCTCACGTCGGATACTATCGTGCCCCTGAATCTGTCTGCGGTGGGTCCGGTGAAACCGTGACAAAGGATCCCTCGGCTGCACGCCCGGTGAAACCGTGACCAATATGATTCTATCGTGCGTCCGGTGAGACCGTGACTCGGATTCTCCTATCACCAGTCCGGATGAAACCGTGACCAAGATTCTCCTATGACGTGTCCGGTGAGACCGTGACCCAGGCTCTCCTATGGCGCGTCCGGTGATACCGTGACAAAAGTTCCCTTTATTACGCGTCCGGTGAAACCGTGACCGAGATTCTCCTACTGTGTGTCCGGTGAAACCGTGACCAAGATTTTCCTATTGCGCGTCCGGTGAAACCGTGATCAAGATTCTACTATTGCGCGTCCGGTGAAACCGTGACCAAGATTCTACTATTGCGCGTCCGGTGAAACCGTGACCGCGGTTTCCTACTGTAAGTCCGGATGAAACCGTGACCAGAGTTTTCCTATTGCGCGTCCGGTGAAACCGTGACCGAGGTTCCCTACTGTACGTCCGGGTGAAACCGTGACTAGTTTTCCTATTGCGCGTCCGGTGAAACCGTGAAAAGGGATGCTGAAAACTGTACTGGATTTGCAATTGTGTGCACTTTATTTCAAGATCACCACTTCACTTTCTCCTTGTGGCGGGCCACTAAGCAAATATCTTGATGCCAATGGGCGTAATGCGATGAGTGTGTAACACGAAATAATTATGTACAAATAAAATGATAATGCATGTGTGAAATGTGAAAATATAATTTAGATGCGTTCAAAGTATGTGTTTTAACAAATGATAGTGCACATGTATATGTTGGAATGTAAATGATTGCGTGTTTTAAAATTCTAGCCGCTGCCTATGCCGCACTCTGGATTTCAAACTTTATACCACGCTCACCTCGATGATCGTTGTTTTCCTGTTGCTTTTCTTGTTTCACTCTCTGTTGCTCTTGTAGCCTTTGGGTTTTTCACACGCGGTGTTAACTTTCGGAATTGTTATTTGCACGCACGTTTGCTCTGTTTTCCTGAACCTCGAAGACTGAAGCCGGCTGCCAAAATTAATTGCATGATAAGCCTCTTATTTTCGGCAACAGCTCTGCCGACGTCGCTGCTTATGCTCGCTACTACGCCGCGGCTTGTCATAGGCCGGCTGTTTCGTACGCGTGCCGCTGTCGCTGCTGGCAGAGGCAGCGCTCTCTATCACCCAAACGCCGGCTTGCTCTCTTGTTGCTGCTGGCAGAGGCAGCGCTCTCTGTCGATCAGGCGCCGGCTCGTTCTCTCGTTGCTGCCCGACTGCATTGACCTACTTTCGATGCTAGGCTGCTCTCTGCACATTCCACTGTTGCGTGTGTGTGTGCGCGCGCTGACCGCCGTTTGCTGTGGGTGAGCAAGTGAGCATATGTCGCTTCTCTTTGTTGGTGACGTATTCTAACGCCGTTGCCCCTCTCGCTGCTGTGCGCTCTCCCTCTCCGTAGCTTTTACGACGCAATAGCTTCGCGGTCACTGTCGCTGCTCTTGTTTTCGTTGCGTGGCTTTTGTTGCGCTGGCGACGTTTGGCTGCTGCGGCTTCTCTTCATTGTTTTTTCTGTTTGTCTGGCGCAGCTGCCGCTGTCGTCAGCGTTGTTGCGTTTCTTGCCCTCGTGTTTGTGTGCTCACATTTTATGGAGCGTCACAAGCTCTTACCCAGCTAGCAATTGTAAGATCTTTACTGATCGCAATCTTCTTGGAGCGTCTTTTTTGACTCTTTTTAATAATAAAAAAAGATTAATCTCCTCTGTGATTTAAAAAAGAGTCATAAATGATCCATGTGTATTCCTAAATTGAGATTACAATAACAAAATATACAGCGAACTCGAATTGATCATGTTGAGGACCGAAATGTGATTGCTTTGATTCTTTCTATGAGCGCATATTTCGAACAGTTTGCTGATGCAAATGAGATTAACAACAACAAAATATACAGCGATCTCAAATTGATCATGTTGCTGACCGAAATGTGATTGCTTTCGTTTGAATTTTTACTGTAATTTTTCGAATTTTGTTTTGCGTTTGACGATGCAACTGGAAATGTAACTGTTTAATCTCGTTACTTCTTTTGCATTTCGTCAAGTCTTAAGTGTTTGCTTTTAAGTTGTCGGTTTTTTAGTTGTCTGACGGTCACGTAAGTCGCTGCTGAAAGGGAATGAAGACAAACTTCATAAATTGGTACGTATAAATTACATAATTTAAAATATACACATACTACATACATATAATACATTCAATTATGATATTTCAGAAAGAATACATTGGGAAAATAGGTGGAGACGGAGCGGCGCAATTCTTAAGAAAAGCCGTTCGAAAGGTTTTTGCCGACGAATTGGCTGTTGCATATAGTTGGAAGCGGACCGCCACTAAACCGAGCACTGAGCGATTGTTCGTGGTTACGACCATTAAGAGTACGTACATATATTTTCATAAATTCTTTAGTACATTTAATTAACAACTTTTCTTTTATTAGAAGTTTGCTACATAAAATTCTTGGCAACGGACAAGGTTATGAATGGAATACTCCAAAAGCATTTTGTTCATGCTGGCGACCGCGTTGCAGCAAAAAGAAAATGTACAAATTAAATTATTAAATTAAGAAGCTGTAATATTAAGTAAGAAATAAATTGAATAAAATCATTGAATAAATACAAAATGATAATAATTATTTTTTTAGCAGCAAACAATTGGGAATAAGATCCAATAATGACTCGCAAATGGCTCTCAATTGCGACTCGAATAAGACTTAAAGGTGACTCTCAAATGACTCTCATTTGTGACTCAAATGTGATTCACATATGACTCTCAAATAAAAAAATTTGCTCAGAAATAAGACTCCGAACTGAGTCTAAAGTGATCAAAAAATAGAGTCATAAATGACTCTTCCAAAGGAGTCTTTGCTAGGGTACCGTTTTCTCACAGGAAACAATTATTTGAGATTCGAAAAAGCGCTCATTTAGATTCATTTTAATCAGTCAAAAGACTCTTTTAAGACTCTTATGTGATTTGAAATGCTTGCTGGGTAAATATTCGTGCGCATACTTGGATGTGCGCATACTCGTCAATCCATCAAGGATTTTAGTAACTACAAAAGGTCCCCTAAATTTGGGATCCAGCTTTGTTTGATTTCTTTCTTCAGCTTTGAGTAGGACATGATCACCAACCTTGTGTCTTACAATTTTTGTTTTGTTTTTGTCAAATCTGGTTTTATCGTAATTGGCGTTTCTGTTGATGTTGTTTATGGCTTGTTTTCTTAATTTTTCTCAGTCAATTTTGCTATTAGTCTCAATTGTCATCATTCCTAAAAGTCTTGCCTCTTTCCCAATTAATAATTCTAACGGACTGTATTTTGTCACTCGATTTGTAATGCTATTAATTGCCAGCTGAATATCATTTAAAGCATCCTGCCAGGATCGCTGACCAGCCTCAACTGCCGTCATCACGCTTTTCATGGTGCTCATGGTGCGCTCTACCTGGCCATTAGCTCGACTGGATCCTGTCGCAATTAGGTGTAAGGCAATCTGTTGCGTAGCACAGAAATCTTTAAATTTTGTACTGGCAAAACATCTGCCTTGGTCGGCTATAATGCGTAAAAGCATCAATTTGTACAATGACATACTCTTTTAAGTCATTTTTGCCACTTAATTTTCCACTAATGTCAATGTGCACGGTGTGCCAGGGTATATCAACTTTGGGAATGGGTTGCATTTCAATTTGTGGCTTTCCTGATGGAGACTTTGCCACCTTACATGTTTTGCAATTTTCAAAAAACTTTCTCACGTATTTAGGCATTTTGTCAAACCAGAATTTGCTATACATTTTATCTAAGGTTTTTTGCCAGCCTAAATGCATTATTATGCACGTTCAAAATGACAGACCACCTCAAACGTATGTGCCAAATCACCTAATGCTCGTATGATTGAATGCTGAAAAATTGAGGAGGCGTTTTTAAATCCAAAAGGCATAGCTAAAAATTCAAATTGTTCTTCTGGCGTGACAAACGCAGTGCGTTCAATGGAATCAGGGTGTAAAGGCACTTGGTAAAAAATATTTGCCTTCTCGCAGTCTGTCGATTTGATCAGCAATTAAAGGCAGCGGATACTTGTCAGCGACCGTATTGGCATTAAGCTCGCGATAATCGACACATAACCGATGGGACCCATTTTTCTTTTGGAACGGGCACACCATATTGACGCAGCATTCCTCTGGGCTCCGATTTGCAACAGATATTCACTCTCTTCTCATTTGATCCACCAGCGCTAGTTGAAACTTCTTTTGTGCATGATGACGGAATGTGTCCAGCCTCGTCACATTTAAAGCACGTTATTGCAGAGCGTCCATTCGTTGATGATTTTCCATTCATCATATTGTTGTTTGTCTTATGCCCAAGGTTTCCACAATGGTGACATTTAACGGTTCCATTGGGCTTTTTGATTTGACACCTTCGTTGGACTTTCCATAGGCATATGCTTTCAAGTGTTGTTACATCTCGTCTTGACCCTTAACGGTCGTCGTGAGTAGCATATGTTGAAGACTTTATCCATCTGCGAAGCGAGCGCCAGAGCAACTGAGACAGCTATTTCTTCTTTGTTTGCTGTTTTCCATTTAGCCAACAGAGATGTCACAAGGCTCGCATACACAGAGAGGCATTCACCAGGGATCGGTCGGCCATTAAAAATGTTCATAAAATGGCTGCCGACGTTTCTATGCCATTTCATTCTTGCCATTTCATTGCGGAGTAACAAATTTGCGAAAGCCATGGCGAGGCGCTTCCTTCCAGAGAGCCGCTCAGGGTCATCACCACTGCACTTCCCTCAATCGGATTTTCGGTAAATATGATGTCCACGGTATTGCACCAAGCAGTTGCGTCTGCGCCTGCCATATCTGGGTTGAATTTTGGCAACGTGATGCTCTTTTTAGAAGATGAGGCAGCGTTGGTAGTTTGCATGGTTCTGATAATCTCAAGAAAATTGCGATTTTGAGACTCCAGGATTTCACGCTACAAATAGTCAGAATTTGCCAGTGGTTAGGCATCGCCCGATGGCACATCTGATGTCGGAGAGTCGTGATTACCCATTCTAATTTAATATTGTACTGGCAGCACAGAAAGTCCCGAAGAGTATATTGTTCAAGAAAATTATCAAATTATTGACCGTCTCGGATTTGACTGCACTTTGACTGCACAACCGGAAAGAGAACGAGTTTTCCTCTTTCATCTTACACGTCAGTTCTTTTCTCATGTTTGACACCGTCATTTAAACCTGTGAGCACTTTCAACACTGTTTTCTGAACAACACTCTCGGGCCATGCTCGGCAGATGCAATCCTTAACTCACACCTTGCTTTCAGTAGTAACCATGGTTTTTCAGTATTTTTCTTTATATCACTATTGTCCTTAATATATAAACAATGATCTACATTCATAAAACCATCTTCCTTTATAAACTGCTATAACTTTTCAAAACAACATGTAGCTGCCTGTTTAAGACCATAAGTAGCATTATTTAGCTTACGAACTTTTCCTTCACCACATATCAAACCTTGAGTTATTTTCATATATATTTCCTCATTCAATATTCTATTTAAGAAGGCAGTCTTAACATCCATGTGATGAACTTTTAGGTCATATTGGTTTGAAATAGCCATAATAAATCTAAAACTTGAGATTCTGGCTCCTGGCGCAAATGTTTCGTCATAGTCAACTAAATATTCTTATGTAAACCCTCGTGCAACTAACCTTGCTTTATATCTTATTGGATTACCGGACTCGTCATGTTTAATAGTAAAAACCCATCATTGGGTTTGTCTACGATAAACCATGTTTGATTTAATGCATGGGAGCTGAGTTCGTCATTTACGGGCTTTTCCCAACATGATCTATCACTTCGATTTGCATTTTCTTCGAATTTACCTGGAATATTACTAAACATTAACTGTGCATTCATTAGTAATTTATAAGAAATTTTGGGCTTATTTTTAAGTCTTTCACTACGTTTCAGATCGCCCGATTCTCTCTCTTCATAATCGGCGATAGGATCTCTCTTATCAGAATCTGTCATCCTACGTATTAATGTATCACTGCGGACGGTAGTCCGCGCTAGTGACGAAAGCAGCACGAAGGGTGCGAAGGCGACTAGCATATATACACAGGAAGAATGGAAGATTTGCTATGACTGTCCGATCAGGTCGAGTTATATACCGATCGAAAGGTATTAATTAAACTTACAAGTGTGCATACTAAGACTTTTGAAAACTCACCTGGTTCGTGAGATAAACAGGTGTAAGTGGGAGGGGCAAAATTTACATTATTGGAGCTAATGGGGCCGTTGGAGCCTTTTTGAATTTTCGTTGAATTTTTTACAATTCTCATTAAAAATACGCGTCGAATGACACCTCGATCATCAAAATCGGACAACTGGTTCAAAAAATAATTAATTTTGAAATTTTGAGTCGCCTTCCGAAAATGAGATGAAAAGTCAGTATGTTTGTTTGTTTGTATCAAAGCGATGATTTAGCTTAAAAGTTTGAATGAGGACTTGTTCCCGCTCAAAAATCTAGAAACGTTTGTTCTACAACTTTTTCGAAAAATCGCTAGTTTAGCGGGAAATCGCTAAAAACCGCTAAAACTAAAAACCCCCATAGTGTCCAAACTATGAAAGCTACAGATATGATCTAAATGTCGTTGGAAAGGTACTTTGAAGGGCTCTTAAGCATATGTTCAAACTTTTTTTCTAAAGTACGCAGGTAAAAAGCTACAGGTGAAAAAAGGTAATTTTTTCCGCATTTTGGCGGTTTTCGAGGTTTTTTTTTAATTTTGAATATGTTTGAGCTTTTAATATTTCGCGTTTTTTGATACATCATGCATAAATTTTTGTTGATTGGTTTTGAAGATATAACCTATTAACTGAATATATACGTTTTACTTTGAATTAGAAAAGGACAGCAGCAAAAAAGTGTCATAGCAGCCAGAGTTTGAGAGTGCTGATAAATTTTGCGCTTGGCATGTTGGCATGTGTGTTAGTAAAGAGAAACAGTGTTGCCAGACAGTTTCTTTTTGCTTGTACAAACAATAAACACCGATTGACAAAGTTACACTGTAAAAAAATATTTCAATTGTCAAAACTTCCTATGTCTTATTAAAAAATTTCTGATTTCTTATAAAAAAACCTCTTTACGAGGTAAAAGTCTAGTGACGAAAACATTTTCATGCCCCAAAATTTCTGATATCCAATTTTGTGACGAAAAATATTACATTTTTACACATGAATTATTAAAAAAAAAATTTTGTCACTGGCTCTGCGCAAAAAAGTACTACTAGTATATACTGGTATTTATTAGTTATGAAAAATTTAGCGCAATGTGTCCAGTGACAAAATTTTTTTTTTAATAATTCATGTGTAAAATGTAATATTTTTCGTCACAAAATTGGATATCAGAAATTTTGGGGCATGAAAATGTTTTCGTCACTAGACTTTTACCTCGTAAAGAGGTTTTTTTATAAGATCAGATCTGTTCTCACAACAGTCTATACTTGCTCTTCTACTTCTAGGCATTCTGCCTGCAGTTTCCATTGTTTCACCATGTATAACCTCAAAATTTACAATTGGTATAGCAGCATCCATCCTTTTCCATGGACGTTTTCCTTTCTCTTAAGGAAGCTAGTACGAGTTTTACTTGTCGTACTCTTAACTGGTAAGACAACTTGAGCATTAGTATCCATACTATTATTATGGAAGCCCTCCGTACTCTCATTCGGGAGTAACTCTTGAACACTAGTTTCCATACTATTATGGAAACCCTCCGTACTCTCATTCCGGAGTAACTCACTTCTCTGGACTGCTCTTACATAGTTTCTTTTGGCCCGAATACCTTCCGAACCTTCAATACGGAAGTATTCATCTGGTGCTAAATTCACGATTTGGGACCCACCAGTATTATCTTGTACTTTGTTCTCAACCACAGCTCTAGAATTCACCATATTGCTTTCCATTTATGCAAGCCTCACATAATTCATTTTCTGTATAAACATTTTTAAATAGATTAATATCTTCTAACATATTATGTCTAATTAATTCTAAAAACTTGCCTCTACTTATATGGCCTAATCTTTCATGCCACAATTGGTATTGATTTCTATCAGTCTTTGATGCATATGCTCTAAGACATCACTGCGGACGGCAGTCCGCGCTAGTGACGAAAGCAGCACGAAGGGTGCGAAGGCGACTAGCATATATACACAGGAAGAATGAAAAATTTGCTTTGACTGTCCGATCAGGTCGAATTATATACCGATCGAAAGGTATAAATTTAACTTACAAATGTGCATACTAAGACTTTTGAAAACTCACCTGGTTTGTGAGATAAACAGGTGTAAGTGGGAGGGTCACATTTTAAATGATTGGAGCTAATGGGGCCGCTGGAGCTTTTTGGTCAACATTTTTAATTTTTTAATATTTCTCATAAAAATACGCGTCGAATGACACCTCAATCATCAAAATCCGACTACTGGTTCAAAAGATAATTAATTTTGAAATTTTTAGTCGCTTTCCGAAAATGAGATGAAAAGTCAGTTTGTCTGTTTGTCTGTTTGATTGTTTGGATCAAATCGTTAATTTAGCTAAAATGTTTGAATGAGGACTTGTTCCTGTTCAAAAATATAGAAACTTTTGTTCTACGACTTTTTCGAAAAATAGCTAGTTTAGCGGGAAATCGCTAAAAACCGCTAAAACTAAAAACCCCTATAGGGTCCAAACCATAGAAGCTACAGATATGATCTATACGTCGTTGGAAAGGTACTTTGAAGGGCTTTTTAGCATATGTTCAAACTTTTTTTCTAAAGTACACAGGTAAAAAGCTACAGGTGAAAAAAGGTAATTTTTTCCACATTTTGGCGGTTTTCGAGAAAACGCCGCTAGCGATTTTTTTTAATTTTGAATATGTTTGAGCTTTTAATATTTCGCGTTTTTTGATACATCATGCATAAATTTTTGTTGATTGGTTTGGAAGATATAACCTATTAACTGAATATATACGTTTTACTTTGAATTGAAATAGAACAGCAGCGGCAATTACATTTGACTAACAGTCCAGTAACAATGAAATCTATAATTAGACAGTCGTAATTAAAGATCGCCAGTGGCGCAAAGTGTAGAGCGCCCGATTTTTGCATGAATTCTCAGCTCGGGTTCCGGGTTCGAATTCAGGCACGGACGAAACTTTTTTATTTTTTTAATTTTAAATGCAATTAATTTGTTAGTAGATGATTATCATGCATAAATTTTTATTGATTGGTTTGGAAGATATAACCTATTAACTGAATATATACGTTTTACTTTGAATTAAAATAGAACAGCAGCGGCAATTACACTTGACTAACAGTCCAGTAACAATGAAATCTATTATTAGACAGTCGTTCTTAAAGATCGCCAGTGACGCAAAGTGTAAAGCGCCCGATTTTTGCATGAATTCTCAGCTCGGGTTCCGGGTTCGAATTCAGGCACGGACGAAACTTTTTTATTTTTTTAATTTTAAATGCAATTAATTTGTTAGTAGATGATTATCATGCATAAATTTTTATTGATTGGTTTGGAAGATATAACCTATTAACTGAATATATACGTTTTACTTTGAATTAAAATAGAACAGCAGCGGCAATTACACTTGACTAACAGTCCAGTAACAATGAAATCTATTATTAGACAGTCGTTCTTAAAGATCGCCAGTGGCGCAAAGTGTAGAGCGCCCGATTTTTGCATGACTTCTCAGCTCGGGTTCCGGGTTCGAATTCAGGCACGGACGAAACTTTTTTATGTTTTTATTTTTAAATGCAATTAATTTGTTAGTATATGATCCACTAATGTTTTTTTTATTGTTTTTCAATTTAAAAAAGGTGTTGGCAGAAATCTTAGCTGCAAAATAAAGAATCGCTGTAGTCGATCTGTCTGTGTGCATATTGAAAATCTTCTAGCAAAGTAACAATGCCAGAAGCGTATGTAAATAAAATATTTATATGAAGCGATAATAACCAGTGCTGCCAGACTGTTCAATTTTGTCTTACATCAATGTGGGCTTTAATTTATTCATTTGAATTAAACTATAAAGGAAACCAGTGTTGCCAGACAGTTTGTTTTTGCTTGTACAAACAATAAACACCGATTGACAAAGTTACACTGTCAAAAAATATATCAATTGTCAAAATTTCCAATGTCTTATTAAAAAACTTCTGATATCTTATAAAAAAACCTCTTTACGAGGTAAAAGTCTAGTGACGAAAACATTTTCATGCCCAAAAATTTCTGATATCCAATTTTGTGACGAAAAATATTAAATTTTACACATGAATTATTAAACAAAAATTTTTGTCACTGGGCACATTGCGCTTAATTTTTCATACCTAATAAATAGTATTTTTTAGCGCAGTGCCAGTGACAAAAATATCATATCTGTAGCTTCTATGGTTTTGATAATATGGGCGTTTCAATTTTATCAATTTCAATTTGATCGGGAACAAGTCCTCATTCAAACTTTTAAGCTAAAAATTAATAAGGCTCCAACGGCCCCGTTTTCTCCAATCATTTAAATTTTGTCCCTCCCACTAACATCTGTTTATCTCACGAACCAAGTGAGTTTTCAAAAGTCTTAGTATACACATTTTTAAGTTAGACTGATACCTTTCGATCGGTATATAAATCGACCCGATCGGACTGTCATATCAAATTTTCCATTCTTCCTGTGCACAGTGGCCGGAAAACCCCAAATTTGCGCATAAACTAAACCGACATAGCTAGAGCGCTGTAACTTGGAATATTTACTACTTACGGTATATATAAGAAACTATAAAAATTTTAGACCGATCCGACTACGCCCTCATTTACTGCCCATGTAACCCAATTTTAAGAAAGTGTCTTTATATTGAAAAATCCTTTTTTTAGTTTAAAAAAATTTAAAAACAAAAAAATTAAAAAGTAATTAAAGTCTTTCTAAATCTAAAACATTTTATTCAAATATAATTTTTTCTCTTATAAAAAAAAAAAACAGTTATCTGATTGCAAATTTAGATAATTTTTTCAAATAAATGTATTACACTTAGTTATTTTTAAAATTCCTCTTCAACTTCTAGTTCTAACGGATTATTGTCCAAATCTAAGTCGAATTCTTCGTTAGAATAATCACTTTCTTCCTGAGAAACGACGATCGGTTGCTCTAAAAGCGCCAGCACGTCTGTTGGCAAATTTTTCCGACTTCTGTTTAATCGTTTGTTCATATAGATTCTTGAAAGAAGTGGATCCGAAGAATCTATTGCTCTATTGAAAATATCAGTCAAATTGTTAATCCGACTGTTTTTTCTCGCATGCAACAGTCTATCGCGTTTGTAAAATTTGTTTCGCGCCTCGGATCCATTATCTCCTAAACATCCAACAGGAATTGTTGAGGTCGAAATTATTTGTGTTCCATGGACCAATATCGGCGACATCGGGTACCACGGATACTTAGTCATGTATAGAGATCCAGTTTTAGTGCAGAATTCTTGAATTTTACTTGAATTTATTTGAAATTCACACGAAATTGCGACTAAGATTGTATGGAAGCTTTGAAGTATACCAGCATCAAACTCTAATATGGACGCAAATAAATTGATGTTTGAGAAGGCCTTCCTTGCAGTATTCCCATCATTAGAATTCCCGCATCCGTTTTGCTTTGGTCTATCAACATGAAGCCCCATTTCTTTCCACAATCTTTCCTGAATACTTTGTTTACGTAAAAGCATAACTGTTTTATCATTTGAGTCTCTTATTTGCCATTTGTTTAGACCAATTCTATAGGAAATGTGGAGAACAAATTCAAAGAATCGTATCCAAGAATGTAACGGGCTTACTCCATATTGAAGCGTTTCAGGCCTGGGCTTAAATATTTTCGCATTCATATCCTTTGTCATCAAGAAAAGTTTAGGAGTTGCTCCACATATTGGGCATGACTGGGAAGATTTCGTTTCCGTCAGAATGTTTAACACTTTACTGTCAATAAGAGTCATGTTCAGTTCAAAGCAAACACTGACAAGCCTGTCGTCAAAATCATCAAAGATGTAGGGCATCAAATTTCGGATTTCCTCATCTAAATTGTTTTTCTCTTTTAAAATATGCTCTTTGCTTTCCTTTATAAATTCCATTTTAAGCGGTCTACAAAACCTTATGGACTGAGTGGTATAATTCATCCATAGAACTCTTCCCAAGGAATCTAATAATTGTAATGGTATAAGAGTTGTAACAAATAATGAGTGGTCAAATGTATCCGGCTCATACCCTTCAAATCGTTGTTTATACATGCTGTGACCAGTCGATCCATCGAACCCATAGCTAACGATTAACTTGACGTCAGTTATGTTAGCAAATTGACATAAAACATCTTTTTGGAGAGTAATAATTCTTTTTGCGGTATGGTTTAACATATTCTGTAAGGGAACCTGGGCCACTGTTTCAGTCACTTGGATGTCCTTGGGTCTGCATTTTGACTTTGCATTGAAAACTCTATCATAGCTTGGAAATATATCGCAACCATGTTTCTTATTTAAACTTCGCATGTTATTGTACTGCTGCTTGCTTAGCGAGTTCTCAAGTAAAAATGACAATGCTTCATCTGGAGAAATTGGAACTGGCCCCTTCGAAGTATTATTTTTTGCTTCCGAGCTATGTATATTTTGATTTAAAGCAAATCCGGTGTGATCATATGTTGACTTTTTGCTCGAGATTTTAGCAGCATGTAAAAGCAACGACGTATTATGATCTTGTTCCATGGAAAGCTCAGTTGCTAATTTCCTCTTTAAACTGTTGCTGCCCTCTGCATAACTTATTCGTGGACGTCCCCCGGTCTTTGGTAATAGATCCTTTTTGTCAATGGTTATTATTAATTTAGAAGAAAGCCACATTTTATGCTCTACTTTGAATCTTGAAATCAGCCTATTGCATTTGGGTAAATACTTATTAATATAACCCGTGTAATTGCTAATTTGCTTCTTTATTTGCTGTGTTTTCGATGGATTTAGCGCACTATTTATTTTTTCGAAAATCCAATCAGATAAAGCACTAGTTTTGCGCCCACCATCAGTCCATTGCTCAAGCAGCTCTGAGTGACTAAACTCCAAGTTAACTGCAATAATATAAAAAGTTTCGCAGTCGAGCAAAAATGAGCTGGTAAGATTAATAAACCATAATAAAAACATTTCAATAAACAAAACTGCATCATTAGTCGCAAGAAGGAGCGAGAAGAATGCCAACTTTTACTCCACGAAACACGTGACATTTAGGTTAGAGACGTCTAAAAAACAAACACAACAATAACAGGTAAAAACAATACACAACACAAAAAAAGATAAGCTTTTTCTTATCCCTTGTATTCTACATACCCTGCGGCGTATTCTCCATTGCAAAACACTAATTGTATTTTCCGAAAAATATTGTTTTTTTTTGCTGTAAAGTTTACCTATTTTGGCAAGAACAGGGCGATGAAACTTTGGTCGAAAAAACAGCAGTTTTTTAGGGCTGATGTAAAAAACCAGGGTTGGATAAAAAATATTTGGTACTGCATATCGGAAGCTTAGTTCTATATTCTTTTAAGTTATTTAAGTTTTAATCAAATATTCCAAAATTTTCTTTTTGGGGTTTCTGGCAAAATTTTGGCAATTCCGGCCATAGTGCTGTGTATATATGCTAGTCGCCTTTCGCACCCTTCGTGCTGATTTCGTCACTAGCGCGGACTGCCGTCCGCAGTGATATTTCCAAGCAAGCAGGGCTCTAGCGCGGACAGAATCGCAACGCAAGCAGAGCTGCAGCGCAGGCAGAACCACAAAGCAAGCAGCGCTGCAGTGCGAGCCACACAAGCAGAAACACCGCGTGCGACCACAAAACTACAAACTAGCTCTGCCGCTACAACGGCGAGCAGCGCTACAACCTGGCTCTGTCGCCATGAGCGCCTCGTGTGCGAGCAGCAGCCACAGGCTGGCTCAAGCGCCACAAGGGTAAGCAGAGAGTTAGGCAGCATTTTTGTCGCGACGCATCCGCAAGCAGCGCCGCATCACGGCCTCTGCCGACGTCGACTGCGATCGCCACAGGTCTCATGGCTTGAGCCGAGGCAGAAAGCATTAAGTCAATTCAAGACCTCAACAGCGATCAGTCAACTTTAAGCAAAACAGTCAGTACGGGACCTCCACAGCGATCAGTCAACTAGAAAATCGAAACAAAACAGTCAGTTCGAGACCTCGACAGCGAGCAGTCAACTAGAAAATCGAGTCAAAGCAAATAAAACCCAAGCACTACAAAGTAAACAAAACAAAGTAAAACACGTGAACGGTCAAACATTTTCTCGAAAGTTAGCAACGGTCCTGCAAGTGAATAAGTCAAACATTTTTCTCGAAAGTTATCAACGATCCTGCAAGCGATCAAACATTTATCTCAAAAGTTATCAACGGTCCTGCAAATGAAGAAATATTTTCTCGAAAGTTATCAACTGTCGTACAAGTGAACAAACATTTTCGCGAAAGTTATTAACGGTCCTGCAAGCGATCAAACATTTTTCTCGAAAGTCATCAACGGTCCTGCAAGGGAATAAACATTTTCTCGAAAGTTATCAACGGTCCTGCAAGTGATGAAGTCAAACATTAAACCCTTAGTTTGAAAAAACCTTTGAGTATCCTTCAGCAACAATTCTTTTTTGAATCGCCAATAACCCAGCCGCGAATGGTTGCGTTCTGAAAACCATGCGATCAAAAGGTTTAAGGTTTAAGGTACGACTAACCGGCTCCTTGGAGGAAACCGAAGCCATTCCCAAAACCTGTCGAGCGCGGGCCTCATAGAGACACCATATCGCACGATGGAGGAGAGGGAACCACGCCGGGATACGCTATCCTCCCGCAACGAAGCAGACACAAACGAAGACCCCTTCGGGGGAACCACAGCCAGAATACGCCATCCTCCCGCAACAAAGCAGACACAAGACGAAGACCCCTTCGGGGGAATCACAGCCGGGATACGCCATCCTCCCGCAATAGAGCTGAGCCACAAGGAAGGATACCCCTTCGGGGGAACCACAGCCGGGATACGCCTTCCTCCCGCAACGCAACAAGGCAATCCCACGTGGGTCCAGCAAGACACAAAGACGGGCAACCAACGTTATACCTCAGGGAAAGAAGTATATGTGGGTGAAGTTATTCAAAAAAAATGTACTTTTAACACAAAAGATTTGATGCAGACTTCTTAAAATAATCTTATCATTTAGTTTTCTTTTGAATGACACAAAAATTTTCTTAACCCATTAAGTACCCGTGGAAAATTTAGAGCTTTTGTAAAAGTGTTTTTTTTTCACTTTTTTCCTCGATTTTTTACAAAAAATATTTTGATGCAAAAAAATTCAAACAATTCTAAGAGTGATTGAAAAAAAAAAATTTTCAAAAATATTTTTTCTAGTATTTTTCATAATTTTTTGAAAATTCCAAATATGACTATTTTAACCCATTTTTCCTACTTTTTCCTCCTTTTCATACAAAAATTGGCCATTTTAGCAATTTTCAAAAAATTATGAAAAATACTAGAAAAAATATTTTTGAAAATTTTTTTTTTCAGTCACTCTTAGAATTGTTTGAAGAATTTTTTTGCATCAAAATATTTTTTGTAAAAAATCGAGGAAAAATGTAAAAAAAAAACACTTTTACAAAAGCTCTAAATTTTCCACGGGTACTTAATGGGTTAAGAAAATTTTTGTGTCATTCAAAAGAAAACTAAATGATAAGATTATTTTAAGAAATCTGCATCAAATCTTTTGTGTAAAAAGTATATTTTTTTTGAATAACTTCACCCACATATACTTCTTTCCCTGAGTGTATGTATCAAAATCCCTTCGGGGGCACCAGCAAACCAAGAAGTTTGCTATCGAACGGCAATGACGACGATCCGATGACGGCTCCGAAAGACGAAGAGGACCCCGAGACGAAGAAGGCAGATGAAACCCGTTCCACTGGGTCAAGTTCGTGGGGGCCACTTGAATATGGCGAGCCTCGACCGAGGTCTGCTGTTTAGCAGTACCACCGGCACGAAATCCTCGTGGCAACGAGGCTGATGACGACGATCCTAGTGAGTCAAGATCTGGTCCAAGGGAGGAGCCATGGGTGAAAGAGTTCTTGGAAAAAACTAGCCCTATTCGAGCATTGAGCCCTCGAAAAGTCCGCACAGCGCCCCTATCGTATTGGTGGGAAAGAAGACAGGCGACGTCCGGATGTGAGCTTGAATTTTATTCCGGATGCGTACTCGTTGCCACGGATCCACCACATCCTGGAGCTGTTGCGCAACGCGACCTTTATCACGTCGCTGGACTTGAAGAGTGGTTGATGGCAAATCCCTATGGCACGCAGCAGTAGCGGACGAGGCTTGTTCCATTGGAAAGCGATGCCTTTCGGACTTCACTCGGCACCTGATACCTTCCAGCGAGCCCTAGACAGCGTCATCGGCCCCACATGGAGCCGTTCGCTTTTGCATACTTAGCCGACATTATCGTGAGCGGAACAACATTAGAGGAGCACGTGCACAACCTCGGGGAGGTTCTGAGGCGACTAAGACAAGCTAACTTGCGTTTGAACCAGGCCAAATGCAAATTCTTCCGGCGCAACCTAGTCTATCTGGGTCACGTCATCAGTGGAGAAGACATCCACACGGATCCGGACAAGATCGCAGCAGTACGAGAACTACAACCGCCGTCAACAAGCCGAGAGCTGAGACCCTATTTAGGAATCGCCTCAATGTACCGCCATTTCGTACCAAACTTCGCAGCCGTCGTACAACCCATGTCAATACTGTTGAAAAAAGGCCAGAAGTGGGAATGGAAACCCGAGCAACTAGACGCATTCGAGGAGTTCAATGCACGACTGACGGAAGCTCCGGTGCTACAAAACGACGCGAGCGCTTGCGGGCTCGGCTTGCTCTGGGCTATCAGCAAGTTGCGTTGCTACCTGGAAGGCTACAGTTTCGACGTAGTGACGGACCACCTCGCCCTCAAATGGCTAAAAAGCATCGACAACCCGTACGGGAAGGATAGCACGACGCTTCGACGCTTTCGGAAAATGGGTCAAGCTAATTACGTTGCAAAGGGCCACATCCGCACATTTGGAGAGGACATTCCGGGAAAGCATCCTCAATCGCTTCGGAGTCCCGCAACGTTTTGTGTGCGATAACGGCACCCAATTCACAAGCCGATCGTTTCGTTCGTTCTGCCAAACCGCAGGAATCGAACTACAGCACACGGCCCCACGTGGGACGAGCTTCTGCCAGAAATCATGCTGGCAATCAACGCCTCGGAGACAACAGCCCAGCGTTCTTAGTCTAAGGACAAGAACCTCGACTCCCTGGGGCCCTCTACGACGAAGTTACTTCCCGTATCGGAAGGGAACCTGAAGCATCCGACGCAAAGGCCAGACGACTTCAAGACATCTTCAGGATAGATAAGGAGAATACGCAGCGAGCCACGATCGATCAGGCTAGACATTACAACCTCCTGCGTCGCGAGTGGCTCCCGGAGTTGCAAAGTTTCGTTCTTGTCAAACAGCACGTGCTATCTAACACCGCCGAGCTGGCACCAAGATACGAAGGTCCCTATCACGTCCGAAAGTTTATTTCACCAAACGTGGTGCGGCTACAAGGGTTAGGCTCATCCCTACGCCGGGTGACTAACCTGGCCTATCTTAAAGCCTACCACACTTAACTCACACCCGCCGCAGCTTGGGGATGATTCCGCTCCATTGGCGCCTGAGCCAAGATTAGGCCAAGCATCGAACTAATCACCAATGCTAATTCTGCACCAAACACCGACTACCTGACAGGCCGAACTCTACGACGAATATGATGAGGTTTTAGCCGCAGTTGGGGACGTCGATGTCGCCCAGGACATTCCATGGGAGCAGCTGGACTGGGTTGAGATCCCGGCCGGACGGCGCGTTTTTGGTTTGGGAGCCATGGTGCCCGCAGCAGTACTGGACGCCGACGGGTCTGGCCGTCCCAGAGCTTTGGTGGAAGGACCGAAGAAATTCGTGGTGGAGGCAGAGGGACAATGCTTCCAAGTCCGCATCTCGCCCCGGGGCGTAGTTACGGTATTTTCCCACCCTCCGAAGTAAAGGTGGGGTGCGAGGCAGCATCCAGCTGCAGTGCAGGTGCCGCCACAACCACGCCCGACAAGAATAATAATCAACAGCGCAGCGCAGCGCCATTAGCCGCACGAGGGAGTGTGTGCCCGTCCTTACGGGAGCAGCCCTTCCTCCAATTCACGGCAACCGGCCGGCAGCGGCGAAGACCGCACGTAAAGTGCGAGTAAATAAGAACAGGAAGACAACGAGCCACCTGCGGAAAAGCGGATCCACATCGCGTCTCCGCCTTATTAGCAGCGGGTAAGCTGGTCAGCGGCTCCTTTCTTCTCTTTCTTGACTCCGCCTAGGTAGTCACTCTGCACATTGCGCTTATTTCTTCATACCTAAAAAAAATTTTTTTTTTTGTAATTTATAAGTAAAACTTAATATTATTTGTCACAAAATTAGATATCAGAAATTTTGGTGCATAAAAATGTTTTCGTCACTAGACTTTTACCTCGTGAAGAGGTTTTTTTATCTGTATGTCATTGGAAAGGTATTTTGCCGAGTGACAACAATATTTTTAGACCCCGTACTTAAAAAAAGTACGGTCTATTAACTTTGTCACAAAAAAAAATGTGCGTAACAGGCAGAAGGAATTATATATCTGTCCGTCTGTATTGACGCATAGATCTCAGAGTCTAAATGAGGTAGGTTCGTCTATATTGCACACAGATCGAGTTTGTTTTATATTTTGGCCACGCCCCCTTAAACGCCCACAAATTAGAAAATCTTGATTGTAAGGACAATTTTGAGATATCTGTTTGAGATATCTGAACCAAACTGACAGACTATGCATATGGAATGGTCCCATACATTTCGAATAAATTTGGTTGAAATCGGACCACTGTATTATATAGCTGCCATAGTAACGATCAGTCGAAAATCATGTCTCCGTAAGAAAAACTTTTTGTAGATTGACATATCTGAACAAAACTGACAATATGCATATGGGATTGTCCTAAACATCCTGACCAAATTCGGTTGAAATTAGACCACTATATCATATAGCTGCCATAAGAACGATCAGTTGGAAGACAAGTCTCAGTATTAAAAACTTTTTTTTTTTGTTTGAGATATTTGAACAAAACTGACAGAAAATGGGACCTATGGGAAGGGTCCTATACATCCTGACCAAATTTGGTTGAAATCGGACCACTATGTCATATAGCTGCCATTGGAATGATCAGTCGAAAATCAAGTCTCAGTATGAAAAACTTTTTGTTTGAGATATCTGATCAAGACTGACCGAATATGCCTATGGGATGGTCTTATACAGCCTGATCGAAAATATAGATTTAGTATGAAATTTTTTGGAGATGTGAATCTCAACCAAACTCACAGATTGGGAATATTCTTGATTTATGTTAAGGGTTGCTTTTCGATAGTAAGTGTAATTATTAAATAGGCCTAAACACACTGCGACTAATGTTTGTAGTAAGTGTAAAAATATATGTTATAATTGATTTTGATTAACTGAAAAAAATTTAAAAGTAATTGGCGCTAAAAAATAAAAATTACTCGACAACTCTAGCAATTGTCTGCTTTCAGAACGAAACGACACAACTCTACAGTTTAGTTGGCAACATTTAAGCGTGTGATAGAATTGTGTTTTATTTTTCATTTCTGACAGTCCGTCAGAGCGAAGTGTGTAAAATTCAAATTTGTTGCATTCGCATTTAAATGGTATCGAAGAACAATAATTTCCAATCGAACCGGACCATGCAGCAGCAGCAACAACAGCGTCAGAATGTGCGAGCTGCAATTGCACCGTATCGCAAGCCCTTCCGGCCTCAGGTGCAGGGACAGGTGCAAAGTCAATTGATGTTTACATCCTGCCAGATGCCCAGTGATCCGCTCTATGTGGACTTTAATAGACCAGCTCCAGCACCGCCAGCAGCTCAATCGACCAAATCAACAGGGCCAGCGGTGTCCTCGCCTACCGGCAACTCCTAATCTGGATCGGATGGTGGCGGCAAAAAGAAGTCGCTTAAGGGTAACAAACAGCTTAAGGGCAACTAGCAGCAACAGCCACAGCAGGGACCAAATTCGCAATATGCGCCACAGATTCAGATGTCGATGCCAATGCATGGCGCTGGTAGCGACACTGGCTGGCAGCCGCACCCTCAGCAGCGATTCCATTCGCCGAATGCTAATCGCTTTAATGGACCACAGCGCAATGGATTTAACCGAGTAGGACCTCTTAATCGGGGCGGCGGCGTTGGCATTGGACGTCATATGATGGGTCCAGGTCCAGGTCCCATGGGTCCACGCCGGGGTCCAGGACCGGGACCAGTTGGCGGTGGCCCAATGCCACCATTTTCACCGATGCCATTTCAAGCACCCATACCGCCCATGCGTTGCCCAATGCCACCAATGGGCGAACCACCGCCTCCTCCACCGTTTATGCGTCGCAATGGACGCGGAGTTCCGAACCATCCACCGTTGCCGCCGCCGCTGATGGGGCCGCACATGTTGGGGCCACGTCTGCGTCCACGTGGCATGCCACCCAGCCCCAGTCCCTTTAATATGGCTCACATGAATGGCAATCTCCTAAAATAAATAAATGAAACAAGCTTAAGTTTTTTGTTAGTTAGTGAGAAATATTCAGGGATTGCAAATAAGAGTTATGAGGCGGAAAAAAATCAAGCCCTAAAAAAATGCCAGGGACATCGAAAAAATTCCACATATGCTATTTTTTGAAGGTCTATCCAGCTACCGGATAAACTTTTATTTCCCATTTTTTTTTTTTTAAATTATTTTTAGCTCTTATTTTAAATTTTTATGATAAAAATTATAATGAGAGTTATTTTTCAATTTTTATTTAAAAGTTGAAAAATAAGAGTTATTTTCAATTTTTAAAATAAAAATCAACTCTAGACAGAAATCGAATAATTGAAAATCAAATAGTTATTACTTAAAAGGATGGAGACTGTAGTCTCAGTGCTATCTATCTTAATCAAAGCAGCTTTTGCCTCTTTGAACAGAGTGGTATTTCAACATTTCCAGATCGCAAAAGAATGTGAGAGAGAAGCGGGGCCGCGACTCTGGCACAGCCGCAACATGTATCGCGAGATGCGCTTTAACGGCGCACCAGCGCTGGATATATCGATGGTCCCAGCAGCCCTCCAGGCGTGGAACCGCCCCTGAACAGCCCTCGGTGCTCAGACGACAGTTGTCGACGGAGCCCAACATATCAAATACGGCCCCGTGCCGACCATTAGTCCGGAATCGGTAGCCGCAAGATTGGCCGCCGCCCAGGAGCAGGAAGACGCCGCCAGGGCAGCCGTCGGTTGGGGCAATGTCAACTGGGTTGCCGCCCCAGCAGAGTGGCACCTCCGCGGCCTGTTCAGAATAGTTCCGGTTTCCCTTTTGGACTGCGTCAACAGGGACAAATAGGCAAGAAACAAGTATGAAATGCAGGACTACGAAGAAATGAAATTCGATTTAATGCTACGGGAAATGAAATTATATAAAAGAGAACTAAGAGTCACAGCACGTGAAAATGAAATGTTAAAATAAAAAATGAATAATTTTGACAGCTCTGAAAAGAAAAACATTAAAATTAATTTCACACAACTCAAAGAACTGATATCCGAGTATGATCCAATGGAAAATGACTCAGATATTAAATTATTTAAGCAACAAGTAATTTCAGTGCATTTAATATACAAACTGGATGATCACAGCGTTCGCGCACTTATTGCCAACCGCATAAAAGAAATAAGCGCAATGTGCCGAGTGACAAAATTTTTTTTTAGTAATTTATAAGTAAACCTTACTATTATTCGTCACAAAATTGGATATCAGAAATTTTGGTGCATGAAAATGATTTCGTCACTAGACTTTTACCTCGTAAAGAGGTTTTTTTTATAACATATCAGAAATTTTGAAGTCAGATATGAGAAATTTTTAAAATTGCAATATTTGTTGACGGTACAACTTTGTCAAAAGGTGTTTATTGTTTGTACAAGCAAAAACAAACTGTCTGGCAACACTTGTTCTTTTACAAACATACATGCAAAATTAGAAAAAATTATTACTTATTATTACTACCTTATTTCACCTGTAGCTGTTTACCTTATAACTTAAAAAAAAGAGTTCAAAGTATGCCTAAGAGCCCTTTGAAATACCTTTTCAACGATATATAGATCAGATATGTAGATTTTATCGTTTGGATGCTATGGGGGTTTCAATTTTAGCTTTTTTAGCGATTTCCCGCTAAACTAGCGATTTTTCGAAAAAGTCGTAAAACAAACGTTTCTATATTTTGATTATAAAATGATTTATCTGCCGCTAAAAGAATTCACCACTTGCAAGCAGTTTATTTCAGCATTACGCTGCAAGCAGTGTACATACTGCATATGTACATGCAGTAGTGTAAAGGTAAAAGGTATATTCAGTTAATAGGTAATATCTTGCCCAAACGAATTTTGACAGATATGTGCTATATGTCAAAAAACGCGGAATAAAATTGCCTATAACATATAACATATTTTTTGGTGATTTCATGTGTAGATTTTTCTTAAATCGCTAAAAAGTGGGAAAAAATACCTTATTTCACCTGTAGCTGTTTACCTTTTGACTTAAAAAAAAGACTTTGAAGGTATGCCTAAAAGCCCTTCAAAATACCTTTTCAACGATGTATAGATCTGTAGCTCCTATCGTTTGGATGCTATGGGGGTTTCAAATTTAGCGGTTTATAGCGATTTCCCGCTAAACTAGCGATTTTTCGGAAAAGTCGTAGAACAAACGTTTCTAGATTTTTGAGCGGGAACAAGTCCTCATTCAAACTTTTAAGCTAAATTAGCGATTTGATCCAAACAAACAAACAAACAGACAAACTGACTTTTCATCTCATTTTCGGACGGCCGCTAAAAATTTCAAAATTAATTATCTTTTGAACCAGTGGATTTTGAGGATCGAGGTGTCATTCGACGCGTATTTTTGATGAGAATAGTAAAAAATTAAAAAAAAATCAGAAAGGCTCCAACGGCCCCATTTGCTCCAATCATTTAAATTTTGCCCCTCCCACTTACATCTGTTTATCTCACGAACCAGGTGAGTTTTCAAAAGTCTTAGTATGCACATTTGTAAGCCTTTCTATCGGTATATATCTCGACCTGATCGGACAGTCATAGCAAATTTTCCATTCTTCCTGTGTATATATGCTAGTCGCCTTTCGCACCCTTCGTGCTGCTTTCGTCACTAGCGCGGACTGCCGTCCGCAATGATATTGCTTATACTATTACATTGTTTTGGTAGATTACTTGATTTACCAAATACTAACTTAAATGGACAATAGTTATGTGCCATTGAGGGATTCGTGTTGAAAGAAAAAGCGAAATATTGAAGCCATACATCCCAATCAGTTTTATCAACCGATATGTAAGAGCGTATGTATTCATTGAAAGTTCTATGACTTCATTCAATTGTTGTTATATTTTTAATTTTAAGATATTTGCACAAGTCATTTAATATTGAACTTTTATATTCTGTTCCCATGTCCGTAATGAATGTCTTCATTGGACCGTACTTCAGAATAAAAGAACAAATATAGCTTTAGCGACAGTTTTTGCGCTCTTATTAGCAATTTGTATGGCAACTAGATATTTAGTTAAGTCACATATTAGCGTAACTGCATATTCATTGCCACGTTCTGATTTTGGTAGTGGACCAATAGTGTCACTCTGTCGAAAGCATTTATAGGTGTATCAGTGATTGTTAATGGGGTCTTATTGTGCTTTGTTGTTTTTGCTTTTTGGCATTTTTGACATTACTTCTGACCTTGGCCAAGGTTTTTGTAATGCCTGTGTGACCTTCTTGTATAGGATCGTCATGGTATGTAGACAAAATAGCTTCTCTTTCTTTTTCTTTTTTATTTGGGTCACCGGGTTGAGTAGCGCTACTCTTAATGTTATCAATATTTTATTGCCCATTTTCTTGAAATTATCAATTGAAACATGTTTAAAGATATTTTCCTAAGGTGCCACTTTGAGTTGGCTGATTTTATGTATACCGGCTTGAATTTCAAGCCTTTGGAAAAACTGACCTAAGTCAAGAGTTCCATTAGTATATTAATCGCTAACATCATATCTTTCTGTAATTTTCTTACCATGTTTAAAGAAACACAGCATGTATTTTACATGCAAGGTCACTACTTTACGTACTTCGTCATTCTTGATGACTTCATAAACGTTGGGCTTTAAAGCTTCTTCTGTAGATTGCCTAGGCAATTCTACTTTCTCATTTCCTGGGCAGGATTTTTGTCTACTTTGGTATCTTGTAGTGACTTTATTGACATTTCCTGTTATATTTTGGAGTTCTTTAGGTACTCTACTTCAAGCCTCTACTCAAACCTCAAACGTGTTAATTTAGAACTTGAATTAACCATTGAAAATAAATATATAAGTGGCCTATGATCTGTTTTGACATTGAAAGGTCTACCATAAATATATGGTCTGAAATGTGTTATTGTTCCGTTGTACTCTTGTTACTTTCTCCCTTTGTGAATGATTTGGATGCGTATGCAACTGGAAGTTGGAGTCCGTTGTGGTTTTGAGTTAAAACCGCTCCACACGCTTGCTTACTCGCATCCGTTATTATACAAAATTCCTTTGTGAAGTCTGGGTATCGTAACAGAGTTGGTTTAATAAGTTGAGATTTTAAGTATAAGAATGCCTTTTGACAATCATCCGTCCATTCAAATGGAATACTATTTTTATTTAGTCTACACTGAAAAAAAGACCACTTTCAAAAATCAAGAACATTCATCTTGAATATTTTGTTCTTAAAATAAGAATATTTTAAGACCAAATTACTAAAACGAAGAATATTAATCTTAAAAATCGTAAGTTCTTAATATAAGAATAAAATTCTCAAATTAAAAATTTTGTTCTTATTATAAGACCATTTTAAGACCAAATTACTAAAACTAAGAATATTATTCTAAAAAATCTTAAATTCTTAATGTAAGAATAAAAATCTTATATCTTAGATCTTTTTCTCTTAAAATAAGAACAAAAGTCCTTAAAATTTTGTCACTTCTTGAGACTTATAATTCACAACTGGTTCTGGCGTCTCAAAGATGACATTTGGCTTGGATCGCTGGTTAAGTCAGCACAACGATACTGATTATAGAGATTGGCATCTCTTGAAACAGCTGTATACCGAGCCATGCACCCTGCGTTCTGCAAGTGTTTTGTGTGTTGTTGTTTGTTGTTTACTGACATTGTTGGCACCGGACCCGTGCCGTTGTGTGCTTTGCCTGAATTCCTAGCAGTCCGCCACCGAAAATACCAAAACAATTGTGGTGGGTCAGCTGAAATCTTTATTTTCACAGTTCAGTATTTGTATATGTATAAAGTTTCACAATTATTCAATTTTCTTACTTACATTCGTGCTTCGCGCACACTTTAATCCCAATTTACAAAAATATGCCTCTGCTTGGGCCAATGTGTAAATTTCAAGTGACTTACAGACGAAGAAAAATGTGCAGCTGCACGCATTGATCATTCGCATGTAAGTGCGAGCGAGATGAATATATAACTTAAACGGTAAACTTCCAGTAGGCAGTAAGGAATTGGCGATAATTAGTGCCCAGTAGAAAATTTGACGCTTAGTGCCTGCTGGAAATTTTAGCTCGCCCGCCAACATTCCCCACCCCGTAATTCACTAGCATTCGCGCTGTGTATTACCAACTATCAAATCTAATTTGGCTAGCTTTACGGCGGGGCGAGGCAGCATTCCTTCCATAGTGTGCACTACGGCGCTTCGAACCTGACCGTCTCTTGATCGATGAACATCTAGGACTACTCCTTTGGGCCAGCTGTTTCTTTTGCTACGTCCACTATGACTACGATGTCATCTACAGCAATCGGATCGGGCGACGGCTGAAACCATTTTGTGCGACGTGTAAGCGTGGGTAAATACTCCCTCAGCCATATTTTCCAGAATTGGTCCGCTAATTGGCTTGCAACTCGGAAACCTTTTGCTAGCATAGCGCCGCTCTGAACTTCGGAGCCCTTTTCACGCAATCCGCTGGAGTGGCCCAGCAAAAAGTGATTTGGTGTGAGCGCCTCTGACTCCGGTGACTCCAATGGTACATATGTAAGCGGCCGCGAATTTATAGTGCACTCAACGTCGGCCAAAGCTGCACGCAGTATTTCTTCTCGTAGACCATCAGACGGCAGAATTTCAGACAGGATGGATTTCGTTGAGCGTACCAATCTTTCCCAGGCACCGCCCATGTGCGGAGATCCTGGCGGAATGAAAACAAATTCCATTTCTGGTTCGAGTCGATATGCGTTCCACTTCGGCTTTTAATATTCTGCTTGCTCCACGAAAGTTGGTTCCATTGTCAGACATCATACGGCGCGGGCAACCACGTCTCGATACGAATGACTTCAAAACGCATAGGAACGAGTCTGTGGACAGCGACGTTGCAATCTCTAGGTGCACGGCGCGCATGGTGAGGCATGTAACAGGACTCCCCAGCGCTTCTCATGTCGTCGTCCAACGATGATATCAATGGGCCCAAAGTAGTCCACACCCGTGTATGTGAACGGCGGTGTGTGCGGTGACAGGCGTTCCTGTGGCAGATTTCCCATTTCTGGTGGTTCGGGTCGGGCACGTCGTATCTTGCACGCATGGCAAGCAGAAGAGACCTCTCTCACTAAGCCTCTCAGACCGAAAATCCAGAATCGTTGTCGAAGCTCATTGACCACAATCTCGTCGTGTAGGTGATGGTATCGCCTATGATACGATTCGACCATCAGATATGTCAACCGGTGTCGTCTTGGCAGAATGATAGGACGCTTCACGTTGATCTCGACTCCTTCTATTATGTCGATTCTCCCCTTAATACGCAGGATGCCCATCTCGTCTATATAAGGGGAGCATTTAAATATTGAACTTTTTCGTTCCACAGTTCCACGTTCTGATTTCAAGCACTTGAACTCGTTGAAGAACTCCTGTTCCTGGCAAACTCGTATCAAGAGGACATCCATTTCGCTCCGTTTTAGTTCAAGCAGACTCTTCAATACGGCGCCGGGACTCTTCTTGGTAACAGATCGCAGGAAATCCAGTATACGTAGTTGAACGGCTCTCAATTTCTCAATTTTGCTGAATCTCGTAGGGTCAGGTGAAATACAGCTGAGTGGCGAAATGTGCTGCGACTGTATTTCTTCGTGTTGCAGTATCAGGTGACCACGCTGCTTGTAGTCGATATCCGTTTGTGGCCATTGCGAGTCGTCTTGGTACAAAAAGGATGGCCCGTTGAACCACCTGTTGGAAACATTAATTTCGGGCGTCCTGTTCCATTTGGTACCGTCGTCTGCCACGTTTTGCGCCGATGGGACCCATCTCCAACTGTCCACCTCGGACCCTTCTAGAATCTCGCCTATTCGCAGTGCCACAAATTGTTGGAATTTG
Organism: Drosophila limbata; assembly: GCA_963924055.1. Classification (NCBI taxonomy): domain Eukaryota; kingdom Metazoa; phylum Arthropoda; class Insecta; order Diptera; family Drosophilidae; genus Drosophila; species Drosophila limbata. The sequence goes on from CAWUOW010000172.1 coordinate 1,697,156, forward strand.
CGAGCGTCGGATCGGATCCACCATAGGACGTCCTTTGAGTCGGTCCAATACACGCGCTTCTTGACGCGCACTGACATTTCCGTCTCAATACAGTTGGTTAGCCTCAAACCCAAAACTGCAGCCATCAGTTCCAAGCGAGGTATCAAGACAGGCTTCAATGGGGCAACTCTTGTTTTGGACGCCACTAGACTGCAATGTACTTGACCATTCTCTTCAGCTCGTAGGAAGACGGCTGCTGCGTAAGCGTTGATACTGGCATCTACAAAGGTATGAATTTGTAAATCCCCAGAGTTGCTCACCCCTGACAGACATCGTGGTATGCACACGTCGTTCAGCTTTGGCACCAAGTCTAGCCAGTGGCGCCAGTCGGCCTCATCTTCCTCTCTAAGTGGCTCGTCCCATCCAGTATTGGACCTCCACACGTTTTGCAGAATGATTTTCGCTCGTATATTGAAAAATCCCAGCAGTCCGAGCGGGTCAAAGATTGACATGACCATACTCAGAACTCGCCGTTTGGTCGGACGACCATCCTGGGCTTTAGCGACTGTGTCTGGTTTCACCATGAACGTCAGCCAATCCTGGGTAGGCTGCCACCACATTCCCAGAACTTTCTCTTGAGTAACATCAGGTGAAATAATGGGCTTCACAAAGATTTCCGGATCGTTCTCAAGAGCACAGACTACTTTCTGGGAGTTTGAAGTCCAGTGTCGCATATCAAATCCGCCGTTTGCATGAATCGATTTAACTGCCATTGCCAGCTCGATCATTTCACTCTCCGTGTCAACGGACTGCAGCCAGTCGTCAACAAACGTGTTGCGGCAGATCGCCTTCACTGCCTCAGGATAATCGGCTTCGTACCTTTTAGCATTACGACTCAGGACGTAGCTAGCCAGAGCCGGTGAACATGATGCTCCAAATGTCATGACCTGTATGACGTACATTTCAGGCGGGCGTAACGAGTTTCCATCACGCCAGAGAAATTTCTGAGCTGCTTGATCCTCTGGGCGCACCTTGACGTGGTGGAACATCTCACGTATGTCTCCTGAAACGGCGATTGGGCGTTCTCTAAAGCGTATGAGAATGCCCATCAATGACGCTAGTGAGTCGGGACCTTTTAACAAGCAGTCGTTAAGTGCCACGCCTTGGCTTCTGGCAGCTGCGTCCCACACTAAACGCGTCTTCTTCTTGTTTGGATTGGTAACTGTAAAGATAGGAAGAAACCATGTTATATCATTAGGCGCCAGCTCACTATCCTCCAGTCGCCTGATGTATCCCTTTTGTTTATGACTGTTCATCATGGCCAACATAAACTCCTTTAACTGTGGATCCTTTGACATCTTTGCTTCAAGACATTTGAGTCGCTTGAGAGCCATTTGATACGAGTCTGGTAGAACGACCCGGTCGAATTTCCATAACAGCCCAGTTTGCCATCGTTTTTCCTTTTCACGAAAGCTTGTAGTTGCTTCCATAATCTTCATAGCACGCTCGTCATCTTTGGATCTCAATGGACTTGACGTAACAGTGATCCCCAACGATTCCAGGGAAAAGTAGTTTTTTAGGGCATCATCCATATAGCGCGTCTCACTACATTGGCAAATATGTAGCAGGCGGGGTATCGTTGCATCTTCCTTCACTGCACGGCCGTATACAGCCCAACCTAGTCTGCAGCGTGTTGCAATTTTATCGACGCCTTCGGCTTCGCGCATCTCCAGTGGTACAGTCGTTTTAATGTTGTCAAATCATATGATTATTCGGGCTCATACTTCGATATACGGCTCAATTGGCAATGCAAACAAGTGGCTCCGGGACCTTAATAATTGAGACTGAAGACTCTGTTCTGGCAGATCCAGATCTGTCACTGTTCTTACACCTTTCAAAGTGTATTGCCGTGTATCCAATTTCATAGCCGATACGTTCACCGTCAGCGTCTTCGAATCCTGTTCTGTTTTGGAAACGTCTCCTGTCCACTTCAGACATAGTTGACTTGCTGGTCCCTCCAGCTCGAGCTCGTCTGCCAGCGACCTTTCCATTAACGTACTCGCAGCTCCGTCGTCTGCCAATGCATACGTATGTACGCATTTCGATTTGCCGTACAGTGTGATCGGTATGTATCGAAAAAGCGCACGGCCTGCAGTTTTTCCATGAAACATGAGTGCGGACTCCTCCTTCTTGCTAACATGGGAAGACGTCTGTTCAGTTGTGCCACCTCTGTTACCATTTGAGCTGGCAGTGTGCAGCAATATATGGTGGATTGATGTACAGTCATCAACGCCGCAGTCTCTCTTTGCCTTGCAGTTACGAACGAGATGCCGCATAAAACAGCAGAAACAGAGTCGCTTGCTTTTGATAAATTCCCATCGCTGCTTAATGCTCAGGCCACGAAAGTCATCACACTCTGCCAGGTGATGTGCGCCTGTGCATTTTGGACACTGGGTCGTATCTGAATCTCTTCGACTCGGTGACTGTTGAGCATCTTCACTACTGGTCGTAACGTTGTGCACAAATAGCCTTTCTTTTGTACTTCTGCCCGGATTTCTCTTAGCAATGTCGTCCTGTTGAAGCTCGTACGGAGTGACCATAGTGGCGCACATCGCCACATTGAAAAGCCAATTGTCAAATGTAGTCAAGTTGACACTGTGATTTGCAAGCCGGTGACGACCCCATTCTAGCTTCATACTACACGGCATATTTGCAAATAGCTCATTCAACAGTACGGGATCATGCAAATATTCATGAAGACCCACTGCAGCCATTGTTGCGCAATAGTTCTGAACTGCCAGTGCTAGTCGTATGACGCTATCCAGATTTTCTGCTTATATCGCTGGTTCATCTCTCAGTTTGCGTTGCAGAGCCGCGTGCACTATTTCAGAGCGGCCATACAGCATCCTCAATGTGCCGATAGCATACGGGACCGTCTCTGGAACCATCAATTTCCCACGTACTGATTCTAGGGCCTGTCCTCTGAGGCACTTCTGCAATCGTATAAGATTCTCTGCATTGCTGAATCCGCATCTTTCCGTAGACTGCTCATAGTTGCTGATGAAAATCAGCCATTCATCTGGTTTGCCGGTGAAAATTGGTAGATCGCGACTAATGACATGACGCGCACTGATTTGAGTTGATGTCAGCAATCCACTCCTAGTCGGGGTGCTACCAAAATGCGTATTACTGGGCTGCTGCGTATTGCCAGCTGATCCGATTAATCCAGGTTCCTGGATTCCATTGGCAACACCCCCAAACGCACCTATGAGAGGCATAGAGGCTTGATTGTAAACTGCCGTGTTTGCCTGATATGGCAGAGTAAGTGCAGCGCCCCAGGCCGAGTATTCCTGTTGAGGCTTAGTGATTACGGTGCCATATCCGGAGCTATTGAACCGGTGCTGGACCGGTGTCGACGAAGACGATCCTGTGCCAGCTCCGACTGACGCGGACGTACCGCTTTTAGTTGCCTCTCTGTGTGTTGCGCCGTTGCGTTCAAAGTCCGCAACTGCGGCTTGCACATTAACGAACTCACGTGATCCGTGAGCAAGTCCTGTTGGATCTTGAAATGCAGGCGTGTTAGCAGCGTGACTGAGTTGAGTGTCACCTGCCTTGTCTCCCTCACTCACGAGGGCTTCGTCCGCGTTATGCATATTCGGGCACTTCTAGGTTATGTCCGACCTAAAATGTGCTTTTCTATTTAACTTCTCCTGAAGTTGTTCTCTACGGCGATTTCCACCTGGTTGTGGAAAATATTCCAGAACACGCTTCAGGCTGCGAAGAATATTTCAGAATGTTGGCACCGGACCCGTGCCGTTGTGTGCTTTGCCTGAATTCCTAGCAGTCCACCACCGAAAATACCAAAACAATTGTGGTGGGTCAGCTGAAATCTTTATTTTCACAGTTCAGTATTTGTATATGTATAAAGTTTCACAATTATTAAATTTTCTTACTTACATTCTTGCTTCGCGCACACTTTAATCCCAATTTACAAAAATGTGCCTCTGCTTGGGCCAATGTGCAAATTTCAAGTGACTTACAGACGAAGAAAAATGTGCAGCTGCACGCATTGATCATTCGCATGTAAGTGCGAGCGAGATGAATATATAACTTAAACGGTAAACTTCCAGTAGGCAGTAAGGAATTGGCGATAATTAGTGCCCAGTAGAAAATTTGACGCTTAGTGCCTGCTGGAAATTTTAGCTCGCCCGCCAACAGACATATCGACATTACTAGACTTCAAGTTAACTAGAACTTACTTCATTCTTCTTAAAATGTCAAGAAGCTTAATCTTAATTTGACATTTTATGCCTTGAGTATTCAAAACTTTTTGGTCTTAAAATAAGTCTTGAAAAAAATAATAAGTTTTATTCTTATAATAAGATTTGTGGTCTTGAAAATGTAAGAATTTATGGTCTTAAAAATAAGAACTTGGTCTTAATTAAAATGTTCTTAGAATCAAGATGTGTTTTCTTACTTCTAGATTTTCGTGTTCTCGACGCATTTTTTGACCAATGTTCTTAGTTCTGAGACCAAAATCTTGATTTTATAGCCTTTCCTCACTGAAACTACATTTCAGCATTTTAGCATTTTTGTATAGGGTGAAATGTGACATTTGCTCCGAAAGTTGATCTAAAATATCGTCAATTCTAGGTAGTGGGAACTTATCGGATAACAGCTTTTTGTTGATTTGACGGTAGTCAATTACTAATCGCCATTTTTTATTATTGGATTTCGAATGGCATTTCTTTGGGACTAACAAAATTGGGCTATTATATTCTGATTCGGAAGGCTCAACCATTTTGTCGTAATTAATTTTTGTACTTGGGCTTGGATTTCTTCTTTTTGGCTGTAAGGAATTCTATAATTTTTTAATGTGACTGGTTCATCGTCTTTCAATCTCAGCTTTTGTTTATAAAAATTATTCGTTGAAATGGATTCGGTTTCTAGTCCGAATATATCTGTATAATGGGTGCATAATTGAGTTAATTTTGTTTTAAACTGTGGTGTAAATTTTTGAATAATCGAGACATGACTTCTTCTTTTCTACTTTGGTTGTTTGCTTGAACCACGTCATAGTTCGAAAGTGATTTATAATTAATATTATTTATACTAACTAGTTGATCTATACTGGTTGTGTTAAGTAGTCGGACAAATGTATTTTGTGTAAATGCAACGGTGTTTGCAACATAAATACCGGTTTGAACTTCCTGATTTGGAATTAGTACACTATCTTCACTTGAAGATAGTTTGATTTTTCTGACAACTTGAGACCGTGCTGGTAAAAGTATTGTATTATTAACAGAACTATATGTTATTGGAACATGAATCGGAAAATTTAGATTATTGGGTCTGATTATTAGCCAATCTTCTGTCGGCTTGAAATGTAATTGGCACTTGAATTTTTTAATAAAGTCAATGCCTAATCACTGCGGACGGCAGTCCGCGCTAGTGACGAAAGCAGCACGAAGGGTGCGAAGGCGACTAGCATATATACACAGGAAGATTGGAAAATTTGCTATGACTGTCGGATCAGGTCGAGTTATACACCAATCGAAAGGTATCAACCTAACTTACAAAAGTGCATACTAAGACTTTTAAAAACTCACCTGGTTCGTCAGATAAACAGGTGTAAGTGGGAGGGGCAAAATTTAAATGATTGGAGTAAATGGGGCCGTTGGAGCCTTTCTGAATTTTTAGCAATGTGCCCAGTGACAAAAATTTTTTTTTAATAATTCATGAGTAAAATGTAATATTTTTCGTCACAAAATTGGATATCAGAAATTTCGGGGCATGAAAATGTTTTCGTCACTAGACGTTTACCTCGTAAAGAGGTTTTTTTTATAAGATTGCAAATTCCTAGCAACGTACAGCTAATGAAAAGGCTCATTGGCTCAACAGAGGACTTGTTCCCGACAAAAAATCTAGAAACGGTTGTTCTACGACTTTTTCGAAAAATCGCTAGTTTAGCGGGAAATCGCTAAAAACCGTTAAAATTGAGATGAAATTGACAAGCTGGTCAACTAGTGTAAATGCACCTTTAGGTGTAAATGCACCTTTAGGCCGCCGCGTTTTGTTTTCTTCTTCTGTGTCTTCTGCTGTCTTGCCCTGTACTCAGCTATTGTGAGTGGGCGCGGTCCATCGTTGGGACACAACTCCAGAGCCTCTTGCAATGTAGGAGCGTCCCTCTGCTCGACAGGTGCAGTATCTTGTAGAGCGATTTGATCCGATTGCTGATGTGTAGACATCGACAGTACGTTAGTATTTGGGTTTACTGTACTACGTACTTGTTTATGTGCTGTTGTGTTTAGTTGATGTTTGTCTGGTGGAGGCTCGTCTTATTTCTTTCTTACTGGGGTTTAGAAAGTCCAACAGCGGCGGAGTGGGCGGCCTGCCTACCCCGCATTAGGTTTCCAGCGGCGGTGAGGTGGGCGGCTTGCACACCTCACTTTTCCCCCGTCTTACTTGTAGCTTCTACTCCTGCTACAGCTGCTGCTGCTGTCCTGGGCCTATGGGCTCAGGCGGTGCCGGTAATGGTCATCGCACAGGCTGTATTAGTTTGCTTCGGTTTTTATACCCTGTGCCCATTGAAAATAGTCAAAAAGGGTATATTAGATTTGTGTGATGTATGTAACAGGCAGAAGGAAGAATCTCCGACCATATAAAGTGTATATATTCTTGATCAGCATCAACAGCCGAGTCGATTGAGCCATGTCCGTCTGTCTGTCCGTCCGTCTGTCCGTCCGTCCGTCTGTCCGTCTGTTTGAACGGGTCGATCTCAGAAACTATAATAGCTAGAGACTTCAAATTTGGTATGTAGGTTGCTGGATACCGGACGCAGATCAAGTTTGTTTTTAAATTTGGATCGGAACACTATATCATATAGCTACCATAGGAACGATCAGTCGAAAATCAAGTCTCAGTATGAAACACTTTTTTGTTGTTTGAGATATGTGAACCAAACTGACAGAATATGTATATCTTATAAAAAAACCTCTTTACGAGGTAAAAGTCTAGTGACGAAAACATTTTCATGCCCCAAAATTTCTGATATCCAATTTTGTGACGAAAAATATTAAATTTTACACATGAATTATTAAACAAAAATTTTTGTCACTGGCACTGCGCTAAAAAATACTATTTATTAGGTATGAAAAATTAAGCGCAATGTGCCCAGTGACAAAAATTTTTGTTTAATAATTCATGTGTAAAATTTAATATTTTTTGTCACAAAATTGGATATCAGAAATTTTGGGGCATGAAAATGTTTTCGTCACTAGACTTTTACCTCGTAAAGAGGTTTTTTTATAAGATATCAGAAGTTTTTTAATAAGACATTGGAAATTTTGACAATTGATATATTTTTTGACAGTGTAACTTTGTCAATCGGTGTTTATTGTTTGTACAAGCAAAAGCAAACTGTCTGGCAACACTGGTTTCCTTCATAGTTTAATTCATATGAATATATTAAAGCCCACATTGTTGTAAGACAAAACTGAACTGTCTGGCAGCACTGGTTATTATCGCTTCACATAAATATTTTATTTACATACGCTTCTGGCATTGTTACTTTGCTAGAAGATTTTCAATATGCACACAGACAGATCGACTACAGCGATTCTTTATTTTGCAGCTAAGATTTCTGCCAACACCTTTTTTAAATTGAAAAACAATAAAAAAAACATTAGTGGATCATATACTAACAAATTAATTGCATTTAAAAATAAAAACATAAAAAAGTTTCGTCCGTGCCTGAATTCGAACCCGGAACCCGAGCTGAGAATTCATGCAAAAATCGGGCGCTCTACACTTTGCGCCACTGGCGATCTTTAAGAATGACTGTCTAATAATAGATTTCATTGTTACTGGACTGTTAGTCAAGTGTAATTGCCGCTGCTGTTCTATTTTAATTCAAAGTAAAACGTATATATTCAGTTAATAGGTTATGTCTTCCAAACCAATCAATAAAAATTTATGCATGATAATCATCTACTAACAAATTAATTGCATTTAAAATTAAAAAAATAAAAAAGTTTCGTCCGTGCCTGAATTCGAACCCGGAACCCGAGCTGAGAATTCATGCAAAAATCGGGCGCTTTACACTTTGCGCCACTGGCGATCTTTAAGAACGACTGTCTAATAATAGATTTCATTGTTACTGGACTGTTAGTCAAGTGTAATTGCCGCTGCTGTTCTATTTTAATTCAAAGTAAAACGTATATATTCAGTTAATAGGTTATATCTTCCAAACCAATCAATAAAAATGTATGCATGATAATCATCTACTAACAAATTAATTGCATTAAAAATTAAAAAAATAAAAAAGTTTCGTCCGTGCCTGAATTCGAACCCGGAACCCGAGCTGAGAATTCATGCAAAAATCGGGCGCTCTACACTTTGCGCCACTGGCGATCTTTAATTACGACTGTCTAATTATAGATTTCATTGTTACTGGACTGTTTGTCAAATGTAATTTCCGCTGCTGTTCTATTTCAATTCAAAGTAAAACGTATATATTCAGTTAATAGGTTATATCTTCCAAACCAATCAACAAAAATTTATGCATGATGTATCAAAAAACGCGAAATATTAAAAGCTCAAACATATTCAAAATTAAAAAAAATCGCTAGCGGCGTTTTCTCGAAAACCGCCAAAATGTGGAAAAAATTACCTTTTTTCACCTGTAGCTTTTTACCTGTGTACTTTAGAAAAAAAGTTTGAACATATGCTAAAAAGCCCTTCAAAGTACCTTTCCAACGACGTATAGATCATATCTGTAGCTTCTATGGTTTGGACCCTATAGGGGTTTTTAGTTTTAGCGGTTTTTAGCGATTTCCCGCTAAGCTAGCTATTTTTCGAAAAAGTCGTAGAACAAACGTTTCTATATTTTTGAACAGGAACAAGTCCTCATTCAAACATTTTAGCTAAATTAACGATTTGATCCAAACAAACAAACAGACAAACAGACAAACAGACAAACTGACTTTTCATCTCATTTTCGGAAAGCGACTAAAAATTTCAAAATTAATTATCTTTTGAACCAGTAGTCGGATTTTGATGATTGAGGTGTCATTCGACGCGTATTTTTATGAGAAATATTAAAAAATTAAAAATGTTGACCAAAAAGCTCCAGCGGCCCCATTAGCTCCAATCATTTAAAATGTGACCCTCCCACTTACACCTGTTTATCTCACAAACCAGGTGAGTTTTCAAAAGTCTTAGTATGCACATTTGTAAGTTAAATTTATACCTTTCGATCGGTATATAATTCGACCTGATCGGACAGTCAAAGCAAATTTTTCATTCTTCCTGTGTATATTTGCTAGTCGCCTTCGCACCCTTCGTGCTGCTTTCGTCACTAGCGCGGACTGCCGTCCGCAGTGATGAGATGGTCGCATACTTTCTGACCAAATTTGATTGTAATCGGATTACTATATCATATAGCTGCCATAGCAACCATCAGTCCAAAATCAAGTCTGAGTATGAAAAACTTTTTTGTTGTTTGAGATAACTGAACAAAACTGACAGAATATGCATATAGAATGGTAGCATACATTCTGACCAAATTTGATTGTAATCGGATTACTATATCATATAGCTGCCATAGCAACCATCAGTCAAAAATCAAGTCTCAGTATGAAAAACTTTTTTGTTATTTAAGATATGTGAACCAAACTGACAGAATATGTATATGAGATGGTGCCAACCAATATTCTATTTTATGGAGACTGGCACAGGGTATCCTCCAGTCGAGCAAACTCGACTGTAGCCGCGCCCCTTTGTTTTTGTGAATATTAATGTACTTCTTGATCTTATAAAAAAACCTCTTTACGAGGTAAAAGTCTAGTGACGAAAATTTTGTGACGAAAAATATTAAATTTTACACATGAATTATTAAACAAAAATTTTTGTCACTGGCACTGCGCTAAAAAATACTATTTATTAGGTATGAAAAATTAAGCGCAATGTGCCCAGTGACAAAAATTTTTGTTTAATAATTCATGTGTAAAATTTAATATTTTTTGTCACAAAATTGGATATCAGAAATTTTGGGGCATGAAAATGTTTTCGTCACTAGACTTTTACCTCGTAAAGAGGTTTTTTTATAAGATATCAGAAGTTTTTTAATAAGACATTGGAAATTTTGACAATTGATATATTTTTTGACAGTGTAACTTTGTCAATCGGTGTTTATTGTTTGTACAAGCAAAAGCAAACTGTCTGGCAACACTGGTTTCCTTCATAGTTTAATTCATATGAATATATTAAAGCCCACATTGTTGTAAGACAAAACTGAACTGTCTGGCAGCACTGGTTATTATCGCTTCACATAAATATTTTATTTACATACGCTTCTGGCATTGTTACTTTGCTAGAAGATTTTCAATATGCACACAGACAGATCGACTACAGCGATTCTTTATTTTGCAGCTAAGATTTCTGCCAACACCTTTTTTAAATTGAAAAACAATAAAAAAAACATTAGTGGATCATATACTAACAAATTAATTGCATTTAAAAATAAAAACATAAAAAAGTTTCGTCCGTGCCTGAATTCGAACCCGGAACCCGAGCTGAGAATTCATGCAAAAATCGGGCGCTCTACACTTTGCGCCACTGGCGATCTTTAAGAACGACTGTCTAATAATAGATTTCAATGTTACTGGACTGTTAGTCAAGTGTAATTGCCGCTGCTGTTCTATTTTAATTCAAAGTAAAACGTATATATTCAGTTAATAGGTTATATCTTCCAAACCAATCAATAAAAATTTATGCATGATAATCATCTACTAACAAATTAATTGCATTTAAAATTAAAAAAATAAAAAAGTTTCATCCGTGCCTGAATTCGAACCCGGAACCCGAGCTGAGAATTCATGCAAAAATCGGGCGCTTTACACTTTGCGCCACTGGCGATCTTTAAGAACGACTGTCTAATAATAGATTTCATTGTTACTGGACTGTTAGTCAAGTGTAATTGCCGCTGCTGTTCTATTTTAATTCAAAGTAAAACGTATATATTCAGTTAATAGGTTATATCTTCCAAACCAATCAATAAAAATTTATGCATGATAATCATCTACTAACAAATTAATTGCATTTAAAATTAAAAAAATAAAAAAGTTTCGTCCGTGCCTGAATTCGAACCCGGAACCCGAGCTGAGAATTCATGCAAAAATCGGGCGCTCTACACTTTGCGCCACTGGCGATCTTTAATTACGACTGTCTAATTATAGATTTCATTGTTACTGGACTGTTTGTCAAATGTAATTGCCGCTGCTGTTCTATTTCAATTCAAAGTAAAACGTATATATTCAGTTAATAGGTTATATCTTCCAAACCAATCAACAAAAATTTATGCATGATGTATCAAAAAACGCGAAATATTAAAAGCTCAAACATATTCAAAATTAAAAAAAATCGCTAGCGGCGTTTTCTCGAAAACCGCCAAAATGTGGAAAAAATTACCTTTTTTCACCTGTAGTTTTTTACCTGTGTACTTTAGAAAAAAAGTTTGAACATATGCTAAAAAGCCCTTCAAAGTACCTTTCCAACGACGTATAGATCATATCTGTAGCTTCTATGGTTTGGACCCTATAGGGGTTTTTAGTTTTAGCGGTTTTTAGCGATTTCCCGCTAAACTAGCTATTTTTCGAAAAAGTCGTAGAACAAACGTTTCTATATTTTTGAACAGGAACAAGTCCTCATTCAAACATTTTAGCTAAATTAACGATTTGATCCAAACAAACAAACAGACAAACAGACAAACAAACAGACAAACTGACTTTTCATCTCATTTTCGGAAAGCGACTAAAAATTTCAAAATTAATTATCTTTTGAACCAGTAGTCGGATTTTGATGATTGAGGTGTCATTCGACGCGTATTTTTATGAGAAATATTAAAAAATTAAAAATGTTGACCAAAAAGCTCCAGCGGCCCCATTAGCTCCAATCATTTAAAATGTGACCCTCCCACTTACACCTGTTTATCTCACAAACCAGGTGAGTTTTCAAAAGTCTTAGTATGCACATTTGTAAGTTAAATTTATACCTTTCGATCGGTATATAATTCGACCTGATCGGACAGTCAAAGCAAATTTTTCATTCTTCCTGTGTATATTTGCTAGTCGCCTTCGCACCCTTCGTGCTGCTTTCGTCACTAGCGCGGACTGCCGTCCGCAGTGATATCGAATTGTTTCTTATTCTTTCATTTCGTAATTCCGATAGCACTTTGTTGTAACTAATATTTACAAACTTTTTTTTTTTCGGTATTACCGATGACGTGTGTCTTTTGCAATATAAAAAGATTTATTTGTAATAAGTGTTGGCGGGCGAGCTAAAATTTCCAGCAGGCACTAAGCGTCAAATTTTCTACTAGGCACTAATTATCGCCAATTCCTTACTGCCTACTGGAAGTTTACCGTTTAAGTTATATATTCATCTCTCTCGCACTTACATGCGAATGATCAATGCGTGCAGCTGCACATTTTTCTTCGTCTGTAAGTCACTTGAGAGTTGCACATTGGCCCAAGCAGAGGCACATTTTTGTAAATTGGGATTAAAGTGTGCGCGAAGCACGAATGTAAGTAAGAAAATTGTATAATTGTGAAACTTTATACATATACAAATACTGAACTGTGAAAATAAAGATTTCAGCTGACCCACCACAATTGTTTTGGTATTTTCGGTGGTGGACTGCTAGGAATTCAGGCAAAGCACACAACGGCACGGGTCCGGTGCCAACATTCTGAAATATTCTTCGCAGCCTGAAGCGTGTTCTGGAATATTTTCCACAACCAGGTGGAAATCGCCGTAGAAAACAACTTCAGGAGAAGTTAAATAGAAAAGCACATTTTAGGTCGGACATAACCTAGAAATGCCCGAATATGCATAACGCGGACGAAGCCCTCGTGAGTGAGGGAGACAAGGCAGGTGACACTCAACTCAGTCACGCTGCTAACACGCCTGCATTTCAAGATCCAACAGGACTTGCTCACGGATCACGTGAGTCCGTTAATGTGCAAGCCGCAGTTGCGGACTTTGAACGCAACGGCGCAACACACAGAGAGGCAACTAAAAGCGGTACGTCCGCGTCAGTCGGAGCTGGCACAGGATCGTCTTCGTCGACACCGGTCCAGCACCGGTTCAATAGCTCCGGATATGGCACCGTAATCACTAAGCCTCAACAGGAATACTCGGCCTGGGGCGCTGCACTTACTCTGCCTTATCAGGCAAACACGGCAGTTTACAATCAAGCCTCTATGCCTCTCATAGGTGCGTTTGGGGGTGTTGCCAATGGAATCCAGGAACCTGGATTAATCGGATCAGCTGGCAATACGCAGCAGCCCAGTAATACGCATTTTGGTAGCACCCCGACTAAGAGTGGATTGTTGACATCAACTCAAATCAGTGCGCGTCATGTCATTAGTCGCGATCTACCAATTTTCACCGGCAAACCAGATGAATGGCTGATTTTCATCAGCAACTATGAGCAGTCTACGGAAAGATGCGGATTCAGCAATGCAGAGAATCTTATACGATTGCAGAAGTGCCTCAGAGGACAGGCCCTGGAATCAGTACGTGGGAAATTGATGGTTCCAGAGACGGTCCCGTATGCTATCGGCACATTGAGGATGCTGTATGGCCGCTCTGAAATAGTGCACGCGGCTCTGCAACGCAAACTGAGAGATGAACCAGCGATATAAGCAGAAAATCTGGATAGCGTCATACGACTAGCACTGGCAGTTCAGAACTATTGCGCAACAATGGCTGCAGTGGATCTTCATGAATATTTGCATGATCCCGTACTGTTGAATGAGCTAGTTGCAAAGATGCCGTGTAGTATGAAGCTAGAATGGGGTCGTCACCGGCTTGCAAATCACAGTGTCAACTTGACTACATTTGACAATTGGCTTTTCAATGTGGCGATGTGCGCCACTATGGTCACTCCGTACGAGCTTCAACAGGACGACATTGCTAAGAGAAATCCGGGCAGAAGTACAAAAGAAAGGCTATTTGTGCACAACGTTACGACCAGTAGTGAAGATGCTCAACAGTCACCGAGTCGAAGAGATTCAGATACGACCCAGTGTCCAAAATGCACAGGCGCACATCACCTGGCAGAGTGTGATGACTTTCGTGGCCTGAGCATTAAGCAGCGATGGGAATTTATCAAAAGCAAGCGACTCTGTTTCTGCTGTTTTATGCGGCATCTCGTTCGTAACTGCAAGGCAAAGAGAGACTGCGGCGTTGATGACTGTACATCAATCCACCATATATTGCTGCACACTGCCAGCTCAAATGGTAACAGAGGTGGCACAACTGAACAGACGTCTTCCCATGTTAGCAAGAAGGAGGAGTCCGCACTCATGTTTCATGGAAAAACTGCAGGCCGTGCGCTTTTTCGATACATACCGATCACACTGTACGGCAAATCGAAATGCGTACATACGTATGCATTGGCAGACGATGGAGCTGCGAGTACGTTAATGGAAAGATCGCTGGCAGACGAGCTCGAGCTGGAGGGACCAGCAAGTCAACTATGTCTGAAGTGGACAGGAGACGTTTCCAAAACAGAACAGGATTCGAAGACGCTGACGGTGAACGTATCGGCTATGAAATTGGATACACGGCAATACACTTTGAAAGGTGTAAGAACAGTGACAGATCTGGATCTGCCAGAACAGAGTCTTCAGTCTCAATTATTGAGGTCCCGGAGCCACTTGTTTGCATTGCCAATTGAGCCGTATATCGAAGTAAGAGCCCGAATAATCATTGGATTGGGCAACATTAAAACGACTGTACCACTGGATATGCGCGAAGCCGAAGGCGACGATATAATTGCAACACGCTGCAGACTAGGTTGGGCTGTATACGGCCGTGCAGTGAAGGAAGATGCAACGATACCCCGCCTGCTACATATTTGCCAATGTAGTGAGACGCGCGGTATGGATGATGCCCTAAAAAACTACTTTTCCCTGGAATCGTTGGGGATCACTGTCACGTCAAGTCCATTGAGATCCAAAGATGACGAGCGTGCTATGAAGATTATGGAAGCAACTACAAGCTTTCGTGAAAAGGAAAAACGATGGCAAACTGGGCTGTTATGGAAATTCGACCGAGTCGTTCTACCAGACTCGTATCAAATGGCTCTCAAGCGACTCAAATGTCTTGAAGCAAAGATGTCAAAGGATCCACAGTTAAAGGAGTTTATGTTGGCCACGATGAACAGTCATAAACAAAAGGGATACATCAGGCGACTGGAGGATAGTGAGCTGGCGCCTAATGATATAACATGGTTTCTTCCTATCTTTACAGTTACCAATCCAAACAAGAAGAAGACGCGTTTAGTGTGGGACGCAGCTGCCAGAAGCCAAGGCGTGGCACTTAACGACTGCTTGTTAAAAGGTCCCGACACACTAGCGTCATTGATGGGCATTCTCATACGCTTTAGAGAACGCCCAATCGCCGTTTCAGGAGACATACGTGAGATGTTCCACCAGGTCAAGGTGCGCCCAGAGGATCAAGCAGCTCAGAAATTTCACTGGCGTGATGGAAACTCGTTACGCCCGCCTGAAATGTACGTCATACAGGTCATGACATTTGGAGCATCATGTTCACCGGCTCTGGCTAGCTACGTCCTGAGTCGTAATGCTAAAAGGTACGAAGCCGATTATCCTGAGGCAGTGAAGGCGATCTGCCGCAACACGTTTGTTGACGACTGGCTGCAGTCCGTTGACACGGAGAGTGAAATGATCGAGCTGGCAATGGCAGTTAAATCGATTCATGCAAACGGCGGATTTGATATGCGACACTGGACTTCAAACTCCCAGAAAGTAGTCTGTGCTCTTGAGAACGATCCGGAAATCTTTGTGAAGCCCATTATTTCACCTGATGTTACTCAAGAGAAAGTTCTGGGAATGTGGTGGCAGCCTACCCAGGATTGGCTGACGTTCATGGTGAAACCAGACACAGTCGCTAAAGCCCAGGATGGTCGTCCGACCAAACGGCGAGTTCTGAGTATGGTCATGTCAATCTTTGACCCGCTCGTACTGCTGGGATTTTTCAATATACGAGCGAAAATCATTCTGCAAAACGTGTGGAGGTCCAATACTGGATGGGACGAGCCACTTAGAGAGGAAGATGAGGCCGACTGGCGCCACTGGCTAGACTTGGTGCCAAAGCTGAACGACGTGTGCATACCACGATGTCTGTCAGGGGTGAGCAACTCTGGGGATTTACAAATTCATACCTTTGTAGATGCCAGTATCAACGCTTACGCAGCAGCCGTCTTCCTACGAGCTGAAGAGAATGGTCAAGTACATTGCAGTCTAGTGGCGTCCAAAACAAGAGTTGCCCCGTTGAAGCCTGTCTCGATACCTCGCATGGAACTGATGGCTGCAGTTTTGGGTTTGAGGCTAACCAAATGTATTGAGACGGAAATGTCAGTGCGCGTCAAGAAGCGCGTGAATTGGACCGACTCAAAGGACGTCCTATGGTGGATCCGATCCGACGCTCGCAAATTCCAGCAATTTGTGGCACTGCGAATAGGCGAGATTCTAGAAGGGTCCGAGGTGGACAGTTGGAGATGGGTCCCATCGGCGCGACGGTACCAAATGGAACAGGACGCCCGAAATTAATGTTTCCAACAGGTGGTTCACCGGGCCATCCTTTTTGTATCAAGACGACTCGCAATGGCCACAAACGGAAATCGACTACAAGCAGCGTGGTCACCTGATACTGCAACACGAAGAAATACAGTCGCAGCACATTTCGCCACTCAGCTGTATTTCACCTGACCCTACGAGATTCAGCAAAATTGAGAAATTGAGAGCCGTTCAACTACGTATACTGGATTTCCTGCGATCTGTTACCAAGAAGAGTCCCAGCGCCGTATTGAAGAGTCTGCTTGAACTAAAGCGGAGCGAAATGGATGTCCTCTTGATACGAGTTTGCCAGGAACAGGAGTTCTTCAACGAGTTCAAGTGCTTGAAATCAGAACGTGGAACTGTGGAACGAAAAAGTTCAATATTTAAATGCTCCCCTTATATAGACGAGATGGGCATCCTGCGTATTAAGGGGAGAATCGACATAATAGAAGGAGTCGAGATCAACGTGAAGCGTCCTATCATTCTGCCAAGACGACACCGGTTGACATATCTGATGGTCGAATCGTATCATCGGCGATACCATCACCTACACGACGAGATTGTGGTCAATGAGCTTCGACAACGATTCTGGATTTTCGGTCTGAGAGCCTTAGTGAGAGAGGTCTCTTCTGCTTGCCATGCGTGCAAGATACGACGTGCCCGACCCGAACCACCAGAAATGGGAAATCTGCCACAGGAACGCCTGTCACCGCACACACCGCCGTTCACATACACGGGTGTGGACTACTTTGGGCCCATTGTTGGACGACGACATGAGAAGCGCTGGGGAGTCCTGTTTACATGCCTCACCATGCGCGCCGTGCACCTAGAGATTGCAACGTCGCTGTCCACAGACTCGTTCCTATGCGTTTTGAAGTCATTCGTATCGAGACGTGGTTGCCCGCGCCGTATGATGTCTGACAATGGAACCAACTTTCGTGAAGCAAGCAGAATATTAAAAGCCGAAGTGGTACGCATATCGACTCGAGAAGTGGAGCGACGATACCCAGAAATGGAATTTGTTTTCATTCCGCCAGGATCTCCGCACATGGGCGGTGCCTGGGAAAGATTGGTACGCTCAACGAAATCCATCCTGTCTGAAATTCTGCCGTCTGATGGTCTACGAGAAGAAATACTGCGTGCAGCTTTGGCCGACGTTGAGTGCACTATAAATTCGCGGCCGCTTACATATGTACCATTGGAGTCACCGGAGTCAGAGGCGCTCACACCAAATCACTTTTTGCTGGGCCACTCCAGCGGATTGCGTGAAAAGGGCTCCGAAGTTCAGAGCGGCGCTATGCTAGCAAAAGGTTTCCGAGTTGCAAGCCAATTAGCGGACCAATTCTGGAAAATATGGCTGAGGGAGTATTTACCCACGCTTACACGTCGCACAAAATGGTTTCAGCCGTCGCCCGATCCGATTGCTGTAGATGACATCGTAGTCGTAGTGGACGAGAATAGCAAAAGAAACAGCTGGCACAAAGGAGTAGTTCTAGATGTTCATCGATCAAGAGACGGTCAGGTTCGAAGCGACGTAGTGCGCACTATGGAAGGAATGCTGACTCGCCCCGCCGTAAAGCTAGCCAAATTAGATTTGAGAGTTGGTAATACACAGCGCGAATGCTAGTGAATTACGGGGTGGGGAATGTTGGCGGGCGAGCTAAAATTTCCAGCAGGCACTAAGCGTCAAATTTTCTACTGGGCACTAATTATCGCCAATTCCTTACTGCCTACTGGAAGTTTACCGTTTAAGTTATATATTCATCTCGCTCGCACTTACATGCGAATGATCAATGCGTGCAGCTGCACATTTTTCTTCGTCTGTAAGTCACTTGAAATTTGCACATTGGCCCAAGCAGAGGCACATTTTTGTAAATTGGGATTAAAGTGTGCGAGAAGCACGAATGTAAGTAAGAAAATTTAATAATTGTGAAACTTTATACATATACAAATACTGAACTGTGAAAATAAAGATTTCAGCTGACCCACCACAATTGTTTTGGTATTTTCGGTGGTGGACTGCTAGGAATTCAGGCAAAGCACACAACGGCACGGGTCCGGTGCCAACAATAAGTGTTCGGAGATTTATTGACGTTCATTTTGCGGTAACTTTTTGCACTTCTTTTTTTTTTTTTTTTTGTTTATTACAGATGATTCTGTCATTTCAGATGTTGTCATTTAAGTCTCCCAATGATTATTGCTGTTGTTTTTGTTGTTTTAGCAGCATGTCCTGTCACGGTCGCCATATAAAGATATATTCGAAATCACACAAGACACACTCTACTGATCGCTTTGGCATATCTTTAATGAATAATCTTATAAAGTTCTTAGCCTAAACCATAAGCTGTATAAAATATATGTAAAGTTCTGTCGCAGCAGAACGTTCTTCAGAGAGAGTGTGTAGTTTGCATATGCCTGTGTTAGAGAGCATATATATGTTGCTCATGGAATGCGCTCCAGACGGAGCGTGGGATATGCAGCGTAAGCATAAACGGTCAGCTAGAGAGCTGGTGAACCGCGCTGCGTAATTTGAGCCAGTGCCAATGTATTCAAGTGGCTCTGGCTGTTTAATGTATAATTGTAATTGTATGCAACGAAGTGCCGCATACTATGTATATTAGAGTGCATTGATGGGCCCGAAAAAATTCAAAAATTTTAACCCATTTTCGTAATCTATGGTCAATTCTAAGATGTTTTCACCAAGAAACCATAGTTCTAAAATGAATTCCTGGTCCGCGCTTTTTGATTTGAATAATTAATTTTTTTTAACATTTATATCTTGGGTAATGGATGTTTGGATGTTTTCAAAATGAAACATCGATGTTGTTTGATACATCGGGTTCGAAACATCGATGCATCGATGTACGTCCCATGGTTTAAAACGTTCAATTTTTTTTTTTTTTTTTTTTAAAGAATTTCTTAGCTAAATAAAGGTGATTTATTCTACACTACTACACGATGGTGTTTCATTTGTTGTTTACTGAGGTACTTCTGCAACATTTTCCTTGTTTATTTTATGGACATGGCGTAGGTGGTCCATCATGTTTGTTGTATTTCCCGCAGTCCGAATTGCTTTGCCACAGATGTTGCATTTTGATCTGTTTGAATCTATTTTGCTGAAATGCTTCCAACAAAGGCTCGTCTTTGTTGTTATTCTGAAATTAATGCTTTTGTAGTAACAATAAATCCAAACTACAAGAAGGCTTTTTGATGCGAGCTTAATATTCGAATAGACAAACGTAGCTATAGTCCTGTTGACCAATTTGAATAAATTTACTTACTTTGGCATTGCAAACACTGTTCATAAATAAACGCACACGCGTCAAACAAAAATTGCGTATTGAAGATGAGACAACTGGCAATAAATACGCAAAATTGTGAAATTAAGCCGTTGTTTTTCAAAACATCGATGCATCGTCATGAAACATCGATGAATCGACATCTCCAAAAACATCGGGAAACATCGCTAAAAAAACATCGATGTTCGATGCATCGATGTTTTTTTACATCACTATCACGAGAACGAAGTATCGAACGAAAAAACCGCGGCTTATTCCGTGCGCGGTTCTTCGTGTGAACTGAACGTTGTTCGCTCCATGCGACGTTCAAAAGAACAAAAGAGGCCAAATGAGCGAGCGCGATCCAATGGCTCGCTCATTGGAATAAAAACAAATAAATTTCCAAACTTATTGTGGGCCAGCAGAATGCTGGCTCACAATGTAACCAAAAAAATTAGCGAGAATTTAATATAATTTTTGGCAAAAGGACATTTTAATCGTCCTTGAACTTGTATTTTTTATTAACAGAAAATTTACAAAATATTTTAATACAATTTTAATAAAATACGTTTAACATTTTTTGTTAATAAAAAATACAAGTTTAAGGACGATAAAAGTTTCCTTTGGGCCTTTATATTAAATTCTTGCTAAAATTTTAGGTTATATCTTGACATAATTGAATTGCGAAATCGTCTTTCCGTGGACGAAAATCATGTCTAAAGGACAATTTGTCCTTTGTTTCTAATTAATTTTAAAAGACATGGTCCTAACAAGAGTATGACGCTAATTTATATTTTTTTGGTTTTAAGATTATGATGTTATCTCTTTCTTTCATGTTTTATATACAATTAAATTGTTTTGACAAGTTGATAGTCTTATAGCCTTTCCTCACTGAAACTACATTTCAGCATTTTAGCATAAGGTGAAATGTGACATTTGCTCCGAAAATGCTGAAATGTAGTTTCAGTGAGGAAAGGCTATTACAATCAAATTCATTAAGTATGGAATTTTCATATTTCCCATGTCCGAAATGAGCATCTTCATTGGAACGAGATCAAATATAAAAGATTGAAAGATTCAAGATTATAAGGAGCATTCTGCTGGCCTCACAACACGAACAACTGTGCGTTAGTATTTCTTTTTATTATTTCCCAACACTCAACGAGGATTAATTGGCAACGCAAGGAACGCAGCCAAGAGTAAGTGGCAACGACAACAACGCAAAAGGCATCATGAGCAACGCAATGAGGAGCGAGCACATTCAGTTCAAAGAACTGTTCGATATTTTAGTTCTAAGGAACCTCGCACTGGAGCGCGATCGTTCATCTAGTTCCAAAGGTGAACGATGAAGAGAAAGATGGTGGAATTTCCGCCATGCCGGCAACTTTTCTGACGGTCCTCGAGGTGTCAACAACAGACGCGGACAAGTTTTCCTGCAAACAACAAGAACAACTACAGTAACAGTGGCCGTGTTCACCAGAACAAATCGACAACAGAAAATCGATGAAATGTGCATGATTATTCTGGTGAAATGCAGTGATTAGCAATCATGATTTCAAATTTTGTGATGTATGATGACTGAAAATTCATCACCAAAATAGTACGCTGAAATTCTGTGATGTGATGCTTTGTTATCGAACAAACAAAATACATGATTACTGATTGATTAGTTCTGGTGAACGCGGCCAGTGTGCACACGTACACTCAACCAGAACAACAACATTTTTAAAGCGTGACAGTGCAGCAGCCGCCACAGCCGCCAACAACAAAAACAACAGTATCAGTGGCCGTGTTCACCAGAACTAATCAGTCAGTAATCACGAATCAGAAATCAAAAAAATTTTGATGGGCTTCTAGTGAACGCTTTGATGAAATTTTAAGGCAAAATCGAAGTTGTCATTTCTTTTTTTGTCAAAGCTTTTACTATTTATTAAAAAAATTAAAAAATAGTTAATCAACACAGCAAAAGGCCAGACCTTAAATAATAGATGATATGTTGGATAAATAAATAATTAAGACAATATTGTATGCGCATTAAAAGCCCCTTCAGACGAGCGCTTTTTTACCGACACTTTTTGTCAAAAAGCTGTCCGTGTCGATCACCATCGCTCACCGATGGAATAGAACGTGTTCCATTTCCATCGGTGAGCTTCGGTTTTTCACCGGCGCTTTGAAATTTTGTGTGGTTACGCGACACGGACAGCTTTTTGACAAAAAATGACAAAAAGTGGCGGTGAAAAAGCGCTCGTCTGAAGGGGCTTTTAATCTCTTATATTATATATATAAAAGAAAGTCGTGTTAGTTACACCACTTATAACTCAAGAACGGCAGAACAGATTTGGGTGAAAATTGGTAGGGAGGTAGCTTAGAGCCAGGAGACGGACATAAGATACTTTTTATTCCGTTCGACACGGGTTGGAAGACCATCTGCGTTGTTTGTTTTTGCGCCTGATAATAAAACAAAAAATGTCGTGTATCACAAGGTACTTAAGTGAAGAGCAACCTATGTACTAAAATACAGAAATAATAATGAATGATTAATGTAGGTATTTAATTTTTTTGTATTTTTTCCAATAAAAAAAAACACAATCTGCTTATTTATTGCCATTAAGGCGGAACAAAGTTCGCCGGGTGATTCTTGTATTTTATATAAGAAAGTTAAAAGCAATTTCCTAGCCATTTTCCTTTAAAATACGCAGAGCCCAACGTCTTCTTTGTACTTCTTTTATGCAAACCAAAATAACTTGAATAAAGTGGTTTCCTTATTAATTTCAAATCGGGTGTTCTTCTGATTAAGATTTGATTTATCGATAACAAAGCATCACAATTACAGAATTTCAGCGTACTTTTTTGGTGATGAATTTTCAGTCATCATAATCACACATGCGAACGAAGATTTGCTGTTCCTAGCAGGCTTCAAATCTGATTTTTGTTTGATACTAGACTTGAAACTTTCCTCAGCGCACAAATGTAGATAACGCCTATTTAATATCGAAACACATTCAGACCACTGGGGTAAGGAGTTATAATCTATCTGTTCTTCATACTTCGATTTAGTCGCATGATTGACCTTTGAAATAGCGACATGCACGAGAACGGCATTAGCAAAGTCCTGCTCATTACCAATAGAAATTAGGGACTCGAAAATTCCGGAAATAGAATCGATAATTGAGCGTATTCCAATTGCAAAAGGCTTGCTCATAGGCTCAATGTCGAATAACTGGTCCAAAGTATTAGAGAAAATAACGTACTTTTTATCGTAAACACGTTCCAGACTGGCCAATGCCTTTGGGTTTCTTCCGAGACTCGGAATGATCTCACAGTTCCTAAAGCTCCATCGGACAAACACGAAATCAAATGATTGAATTTCTGGATGTTAGACAACGAACGATCAGAATCTACCAAGCTCTTAAATAAACTGATGAACGGTTTGTACTCCTCATGTTTACCGCTAAAAATTTGGGTAATTTGAGTTTAGGCAAATGCGACCTATGTGAGGTCGAGGGAACATTTTCTGAGACTTGGTGAGCACTTAAAGCAGCCATAAACGAAGATCTTGCTAGAATGCACTTTTCCTCAAGCACTGCCCGGCTAGTGTTATCAGGATCAAGGGCATCGATCTCAGATTGTAGATCCATAGCCTTGGCAATGTAGGAATTCAAAATGTCTAACCGGCACTGAACTTCGAATTTACTTGGATTGACCATTTTATTTGTCAACGATGATCTTTGGCGTTCTATGTCACTTTCCACTTTATCTAATTTAGCGAATAATTGAGTTAATCTTTCACTGTTGCAATCTCCATCTACCACAACGGTGTCGTTGGGATTAATTTTTTCTTCACCGGTCGCCATATCGAAAAAACCAACCAAAAAAATGCACGTATGTATATATATGTACCCTTATACGTGTTCACTATTGTATGTGACACACGCACTATCTTAAAAAATATGCCGAACAACGTATGTGTAGCGCAGCTAGTTGCCCAAACGACAATTAAGAGAGCGCCTGCACTTAATCAACGCAGGCGGCGCTTCAGTGTACAGACTAAGCTGCGTTGGTGGAATTTGCATGCACAGGAAAAGTAACAAAACTCAAACAGCTTAAGCGATGCAACGCAAAGAGAGAATAAAAACAGTTGCGTTATGTATGTATGTGTGTGTGTTTGCGCGCGCTTCTACTAATGTATGTATAAGTGGCGGCGAACGGACAGCTGAGGGCAAGAATAACGCAACAAGTAATAACCAACGGGCAAGAAACTAGACACTGTTAAATGTATATATGTATACACATATATATAATAACGAGTTCCAACTTTAGTTTATTTTGAAAAAAATATAACTTTATTTAAATAGAAAACTTAAAGCGAGTTGAACATCGGAGTTTGAGAATAATTCAAGACTAACTGTTAAATGTTTTGACGTCGCATAGCAAACCTCGGCTGTGAGCTTTTGGGGATTGAGCTTTGCGCTCTAATATAAACAGAGTGATTTTAGGGATCGCTCTTTTGAGAAAACGAATATTTGGGTGCTAAGCAACAGCCTGGATTTGTGCCGCGTCGGCAGATTTGACCCTTGGTGGGAATGACAATTCTAGCGGATGTTTATATTAACTGTTTCGATCGTGGGAGCGCTTGAATTGTTATTTTCACCAGCCTGTTATTGTTATTGATATCTTATTACTTGATAGGGGGAATATGTGCGAGAATATTTAGGTGGCTATGTGCATTACATATGTTACTTCCCCATCCATAAAAAATTAGCCTGTCCTCAGGCGGTAATATTGGGATATAGTGTTGGTTCGGATTCGAGTACAATATTTGCTGTTTCATTTGATATTGGATTAATTTGTACATTATTTGATTGTGGGGTTATTTCTGATTGTTTCTTATAGTTAACAATTATTTTGCGTGGTATGCTTTTATACTTATAGCTAAAATATAGTACTAGTATGATTACAATAATTATAAGAGTTGTTAAAGTAATAATTTGAAGTGTATTGTAATGTTTTGTTTGTTGATTTACAATTTCTTTTGCCTGTATATAAGAGAGTGGTTCTAGTTTAGTTACATTATTGTTTACATAAATAGTTTGTGTGTAATCTAACATAGTACTTGTGATCAATATTTCTTCTAATTGAATGGAGCAATTAAATGCTTTTATAATATTATTACTTTCTATTGTTATATCTCTGTTAATATAATTTTGATTTAGAATTGTTTTAGGTAAGTTCCAAGTTAACATTATATTAGGCTCTACATATTTTGTTTCAAAAGATTTATGTGTTTTTGCATATCTACATTCGGTTGTGTCTTGATTTAAAATTCCTGTTATACATTTGTTCATTACTAGATCTTTGGTCTTTTCGGTATATGCTTTATTATTTTGAATGAAATATTTGTCATGTATAATTTCAGTTAAAATGTTTCTGTTTTCGTCTGGGTATGGAACAATTTCAAAAATTGGTGTATTGATGATTTCGCGAGGAATATGGGAAATTATCAAAATTTCGTTTGTAGTTGTTTTCAACCATGTAGAAGTCTTAATATTTAGAATCTTTTCAGAGTTTACGTGTGATAATGGACTATGTTTTAGTAATTTAGGGTTAAATATACCTAATCTTGTTAACTGCATTCCTAGCTCTATGTCTTCGATATATTCTGTAAATTCTTGTAGATTAAATGTAATTATTGCTAATTTTTTGTCTCCTTCATTAATAAATGTTAAAGTATTTGTAACTTCTATTCCTCTATTTACTACTTCTATTACTTGATTTAGTTCGTTTGCTTGAACGCTGTTTTCTGATAAATTATTTATTTTGGATTCCAGTTCTGCTTTATCTTCCTGATCTAATGTACCAAATAAGTATTTATAAAATGTTCCCATAAAATTGATAAGGCCTCTTTTGTTGCGTTTTGCTATTCTTATGCCGTTCATTTCTCTTTCCAATTTTTCTGTTAAATATTGAATTTGGGATAATGTTTTAAATTCTTCAGCTTGTTTCATTAAATTATTGAATGTGTTTTCGATTTTTGTGAGATTAACAGTTAAATAGTGGTATTCGTAATTTATTGGTAAGTTAATAGTTCCTGTTTTAAATATAAGGTAACCGTTTTTCGATTGGATTGGGTTTACTTCTAAGCTTTGACCATTAGTTTGTTGGATGAAATACATTAGTAAGAATTGTATTATAAAAATAATTATTTTATGTTGTAGCTTCCTGATTTGAGTTGTCATTAGGCGATGATCTGGAATTATCATATTTGCTCTTGTTAATTTTCTTTTTCTTTTTAAATTTAGATTTGTAGTGTATTATCTTTCTCCCTCTGTTTGTCTCTTCGAAATGTTTTTCGTCTACTTGTCTCAAATTACCGGTCTTTTTGAATGGATTAGTTGATTTTGAACGTACCAAAGGTGATTGTCTATAATTAGTATCAATTTCAAAATCTGTACGGTTTTCATTTAGTTTATCTATTTGAGTTGTTTTGTTAAGTTGAGTGTTATACTCTGGGGTTCCTGCGTATATAAAAATGTCTGCTGGTGTTCTACCTGTTGTATTATGAGTGGTTTTGTGATTATATGTGTAAAGTATTATTTCGAATCTAGTAAGCTTATTTTCTGGATCTGATTCGCTGTTTATTATTCTTAATTTTTCATTAATAGTTTTATGAAATCTTTCTACGTCAGATATGCCATTTTTACTTGTTGTTATATTTATATCTACTCCTTCAGCTTTTAGCCATATTTGTAATGCTGAGCACATGAATGCTGAATCTTTATCTGCTTTAATTTCTTTCGGTTTTCCCATACTATTGAAAATTTTAAGTAACGCTCTTTTAGCTTCTAACCAATCTTTACCGTTCACTTCGATTAGGGACGCGAATTTTGAATAAATGTTTATGCAAGAAAGGAATTGTTTATTATCTACCATATAAAAATCTATAACGTATTTTTCTCTGGGATTGAAAGTTTCTGGCGTTAACTCGAAAGCTAGCTTTGTGTCTCTATGTTCTGTTTTCGCAATGTTACAGACTTGGCATTCATTAATAATATTTTGAACTAGGTTTTGGTAATCTGGGTAATAATACTTTTCTTTAAATAATGACGTTAGTTTCTGAATACCTGGGTGTAGTAATTCTTTATGTGTTTTAATAACGAAGTCTTTAAATTCTGCGTATGTTTGAATATCTTTTAATTTTTTAGTAGATCTCATTACTTTGGTTAAATTGTTGAGACTGATTATTTCCAAGAAAGCGGTTTGAAAAGTTAAGAAATCTGTTTCACAATGAAAATAGATTACGCTTTTCTTTGTACATAAATATTCTTTGATAAGTTCTTTGGCATGGGTGTTGGTCATTTCTTTATACATAATTTGAATTTTAGTTTTATGAAAATAATTTATTACGTTTACTTCGTTTGTATTATGTTTGACAAATTCGATCTGCCTGTTGTAATAGTTGATTGGCCTTTCTGTAATCGAGATAAAATTTTGATTATCTTCTTGTGCACTGTGTACAGTTGCTGCTGTACTGTTAGGAGATTCTCCTAATAAATTTTCTTCAAGTTTAATTCTTGACAAAGCATCGGCAACATAATTTTCTTTGCCAGGGACATATTTGATGTGATAGTCAAATTCATTTAATTTGATCTTCCATCTTTGAAGTTTCATGTTTGGCTCTTTAACATTGTTGTTGCAGGGGCGTTTTTGAGTCCAAAAGGCATGCGAGTGTACTCGTAATGGCCATTTTTCGTCGAAAAAGCAGTCTTTGGAATTGAATCAGCATCCATTTGGATCTGATGAAAGCCTTTTGCCAGGTCAATGGTAGTGAAATATTGACATTTTCCAAGTTTGTCTAATATATCATCCATAACTGGTATTGGGTATTTATCGTCAACTGTAATTTCATTTAAGTTTCGATAGTCAATTACTATTCGGAACTTTTGTTTTCCTGATGCATCACTCTTCTTTGGTACAATCCAAATTGGTGAGCAATAAGGAGAATTTGATTTTCGGATAATTCCTTGTTTTATCATTTCCTTCATTTGGTTTTCGACTTCTTCGTCATAAGCTTGGGGATACTTATACAGGCATGCCACATAAATCTCTTTCACTTGAGTTTCACGTCAATTTCATTTCTCCGTGCCACAGTCTCAATCACCTGCACAATTTTTGGTGAAACGAAATCATCGCTCAATTCACTGGCATCCGATGCCATGAGAATAGTGTCACATTTTTTGTCCGAAATTTGGAATTTAGAGTTGTTGAGTAACCTTCATTGTTTGTCGCGCCAATAACTTTTAAATTTTTTTAGGCTATACAATATCAATTATTAAATAAATAAATTAAATAATATTAATTAAAGAAGAAATAAAATAAAAACCTACTTTTCAGCAATAATAAACTTACAAAAATTGCTAAACAAACCCTTGGGAAATTTAATCTGAGAAGGGGCCAACCCTAAGCAGCCTAGTACGAAAAGGTTGATGAACATGCTTAAAAACCTAAATCACACGAATTTCTGTGGCACGGAGAAATTTTCGAAGTGGAATTACTTTTTTCTGAAATCACTTTCACTAGTGTTTTTTGTGGCATGCCTGATAAGGTCGTTTGTAAATTGCATCTTCATGTTTAGTTTGAATGACATGCTTGATTGTACTGGTGAAAGTCAAATTTTCACTTTCTTTGCACTGTATGTCTCTGAACTCATGAAGGATTTTTGTTAATTTTAATTTTTCTTCCTCATTGAGGTGTTCTAATCTGAACTGGTTACTTTCTATTAACTCATTTTCGATTGCAAAATTAAACGGTTGGTCCGTTGTAAAAGGCGGATCAAGGCAATCAAATTCGGTATCTTTCACGTAAGGTGGATCAACACGATTGACTGCGGTCTTGTCCTTTAAGAATTCTTCATGATTATATCTCATGATAAATGGGTAATCGCTTAAGGTGACAGTTTCCTCTTTATAATTTATGTTTGCTTCACAAGCCTCGAGATATTCCCTGCCTAATAATACATCGTAATTTTCTGAAAATTCGTGTATAAAAAATCTTTGGTGTTGTGGACAGAGTTTACTGGGGGCTAAGGAAATACATTGGTTTAAACAAATATTTCCTTTTATTGTCTGGACTTCCAAATGACAAGATTTAATTGGGAAATTCAAAAAGTTCTTTTTCATTAGATTTATAGAGGAACCTGTATCGATTACGCATTTGAGGTGAATGTTGTTCATTATTAGTCGAATGAAGGGGTTTCTTCTAGTTCTTGGTCCGAGGCTGCGTGATGAAAATTTTCGGCAGTATCCATTTTGGATTGACCACTAGAACTTTCGCGTTGTCTTTTGACAGGCGGATTTGAAGTGTTCGTTGAAGTTCTGTTTTGTTGGTAGTTCATTGGGTTTTGGAATCTACCTTGATTTAGTTTTTGTTGAAATTCAGTATGCAACTGTGGGTTGCTTTGATTTGGGGCTTGAAAGTTTTGAGTGGCATTACTTGTGTTTGGGGGGCTTGCCATTGGATAGAAATTATGAGAGTTTCCTCTATTCCTGCGAGCATCACTACTGTTTGACGTAGTTGAGGTGTTGGTTTTTGAACGGTCAGAAAAGTTGTTTTCGTATAGTCCCTCTCTTTGAGCTACTTGTTTTAATTTAGTTATTGTCGTAATATCGTACCTAGCCAGAGTCATAAAAATTCGGTCGGGTAATTTTCTTGTTATAACGTCTTTGATTGTGTTGTTCATAGCATTGGTGTACAGAATTGTTTGTGAGTCTATGCCTTCTAACATTAATTTGTTTGAAATTACAAATGATTTATGCTCAAGGTCTTCAACAAACTTACGGATACTTCCGTTATAATTAGTGTTGTAGAGTCGACGAAGCAGTTCTTCATAGGGCGTCTGTGTTTTGAATTCGTCGATGAGCGCGTTCCTCAGTTGTATCCAGTTTGTAGCTCCTGATAGCTGTGCGACTCGCTGTGCTGTTCCAGAAGTCTGTAGTTCGATGGCTCCAAATAGAACGTTGTGTTGTCTCAGATCTTGGGTGGGGTATAGCTGCATTATATAGTCCACTCTTCTCACGAACGCCGTGAGCTCTTCCGTTTGTCCATCATAGGTGGGCACTTGTTTTATTTGTCCAAGAGCTTGCTTCAGGAGAAGCTCTGACAAAACCATTGGTGGGGTTGATGGAGATGCTGGGGGTGTCATGATTGATGTTGACAGTGTATTTATTTTTTCTTTTTAATGTTCGGGTTTTCTTTGTCTTGTTGTGGCCTAGGATTATAATTATCCTTTAGTGGTCACAAAGCAAAATTGACAAAGTTTGTCACGTTTTTTTAAGCACAAAACTTGGTTTTATTTAACCTAGGACTTCAGTTGTCCCTTAGTGGTTAACACTTTTGTTATAACTTAAACACGCACGTATGTTCTTTAGCGGATATGTATTTTGGTTTAATAAAGTTCAACTTTACTCTTGACTTTGGATATGCGGATCCTTAGTAGTCTTTTTAGTTTACTCGATTACAAACACTTTACATATCCTACCGGCTGCGCCAATAACGAGTTCCAACTTTAGTTTATTTAAAAAAAATATAACTTTATTTAAATAGAAAACTTAAAGCGAGTTGAACATCGGAGTTTGAGAATAATTCAAGACTAACTGTTAAATGTTTTGACGTCGCATAGCAAACCTCGGCTGTGAGCTTTTGGGGATTGAGCTTTGCGCTCTAATATAAACAGAGAGATCTTAGGGATCGCTCTTTTGAGAAAACGAATATTTGGGTGCTAAGCAACAGCCTGGATTTGTGCCGCGTCGGCAGATTTGACCCTTGGTGGGAATGACAATTCTAGCGGATGTTTATATTAACTGTTTCGATCGTGGGAGCGCTTGAATTGTTATTTTCACCAGCCTGTTATTGTTATTGATATCTTATTACTTGATAGGGGGAATATGTGCGAGAATATTTAGGTGGCTATGTGCATTACATATGTTACTATATGTATGTTCAACGCTTATTTTGGGGACACAAAAATTCATGTATTTTGTTTGTAGAAAACAATGAAATGGACCATATTGGATACTTGGGCTTTATGGTGGAGCTCCTGGAGCTATGGGTAAAAAGTTATGTTATTTCTTTAACAAACGTTTATTTTAAGGACCCGATATGTAACGCTTATTTTGAGGACCAAGTTCCCCAAAATAAACAATAAGTATTATTCAAAATATTTGTGTATAAACTACATCTTTTAGTTTTATAAGCATTTGCTTATTGTGGGGACTTCGGCTCAAGGTTGCCACCTGGTAGCAGAAATCCTATATGTAGAGCTTATTTTTTTTTTTTTTTTTTTTTTTTTTTTTTTTTTTTTTTTTTATTTATTTATTTAACATCCTAGTGCTACAAGTTGTAAAGAACTTATGATTATGGCACTAGTCACAATTAATGCTACATTCGGTTGAAAAATACAATTATTCTAAAGTAACTTAAGATTAATATTACAAAATTTGATTTTGATTTAATTAATATAATTTTTAGATACAATTTTTATTTTTAATTTTTAATTTTTAATTTTTAAAATTTTCCTAAATAATATTATATTGCTTGTGATTAATATCTATATATGATTTTGTAGGTGCATAAAAAGCTTACGTTTAAAAATAGGCGCGCTTCTAATTATTTTAAGGTCATGTGGTATATTATTCCAAAGGCGAACAGCATGTACAAAGAAATGTTTTTCTGACGAGGATAGTCGATGTCTAACAGCTATGATATTGTTTGTTCGTCGTGAGTTAGAAAAGTTCAGTTTTTCATAGAGATAGTTCGGTTCTTTTGTGGTTATTATTTTATGTAACAATATTAATGCTCTGAGATTTATCCAGTGATCTAGTCTAAGGTTATAAATTTTGAGCGAATAGGATGATATATGATCTATTTGTTTGCGGTTAAACACATATCTAGCTATGTTATTGAATACAACATTAAGTCTTCTCTTGCTGATGCAGTCAGTATTGCAGAAAACCTCAACTCCATAGAAAAGTGCTGGTGTCAAGTAGGTCTTAGCAATAAGGAGTCTAATATGTTCTGGTAAGAGGTGCTGCGTCAGGTATAATATGCGAAGTGAGGCGTAGGTTCTGCCTACAGCTCTGTTTATGTGGTCAGTCCAACTAAGAGTTTTATTAAAAACAAAACCCAAGTTTGTGACTTTATCTACATAGTCGATGCCACTGCTTTCGATTTTTAATTTTCCCAACAGTTGCGTGTTTATAGATTTCTTATAAATCACAAGGCATTTACATTTTGCGGAATTTAGTCCTAGTCCATTTTTCTTTGACCATTCGCTAATATTGCAGAGCGCTCTATTTGATACATTTACACATTCATTTATTCTGGACAAAGGACGACACATATACATTTGAACATCATCAGCATACATGTGGACATTACACTCAGAGACAACATCAGGCAGGTCATTGACATAACAAGAAAACAGTAAAGGACCAAGAACTGACCCTTGCGGGACGCCACGCTTAATAGGAAGAAAGGACGATGAACTCGACATGGTGACAACGGATTGAGATCTATTTCTTAAGTATGACCCTAAGAGTAACTCGGCTGTATTAGTAAAATTGTAGATCCTTCTCATTTTTGTGCATAAAATGTCGTAGTTGACAGTATCAAAAGCTTTGCTATAATCGAGCAGTGTCAGAAACGTTACATATCCATCATCCATACTTTGTCTAATATCTTCGACAATATTTAGAATTGCAGTTGTACAGCTCCTGTTCTTTTGAAACCCAGACTGCTTATTGCTAATGAGTCTATTAGTTACCATATAATCATTAATTTGTGTTGCCATTAGGCTCTCGAATATTTTAGAAAAATATGGCAAAATCGAAATAGGTCGAAATTCTCCATTAGTTTTAGGGATTGGGATTATTTTAGCCAACTTCCATTCTGTGGGGAAGACCGATGTTGTGAGAGCAGTGTTAAATATGTGTGTGATCAAGTTTATTATGTCAGGAAGTATTATTTTAACAAATTTGGGGTCAATTTCATCTAAGCCTACTGCATTTGATTTAACATTTAACATAGATTTAAGGACATCATATTTGTTTACGCACATAAAGCTAAAGCTAATATCACAGTTTAGTGGATCACAGTTAAGATAGTCGTTGTGAGTAATCTCAGGTACATGGCAATCAACAAATTTTACATTTAGTTCATTTAAGTCTATAAGAGGATTTTGAGCTGTTTTAGGTTTCCCTATCCCTATTTCCTTTATAGTTTTCCAGTTTACTTTTGCAGTAGTTGATTTATTAAATTTATCAGAGTAAAAAGCACATTTTGCAGATTTTATCAATTTCATCACTGCAGTCCGTTGATGTCTAAAAATCTCATAAGAGTAAGCTGTCTTGAATCTCCTCCATTTAGCGTAAGCCTCGTTTCGTTTTATTATTGCACTTTTAATATTATGATTAAACCATGGTTTTTCATGAGGCTTGATAATTTTAGTTTTCAGTGGGACACAGGTATTATACAGACTGCGAATGTTATATTGCAAATGATTAACTTGGTCATTAACTGAGGTCATATTGTAAATCCTATTCCAATTATATCTAGTAAATTCGTCATTCAAGTGGTCCATGCTCAAGTTTCTATAGTCCCTATATGTAATCGTTTTTTCAGCATTACTATAGAATATGTCATAAGATACGAAAACAAGATCATGTTTGGAGAAGCCAGAGATTTGGTCATAAAGTAGAATTTTAAGAGGGTCATTGACAAAAACAACATCTAAAAGAGTGCTACTGGTTCTAGTAAAGTGAGTCGGCATGGTGGAGTTCACAACATTAAGTCCAAGTGTTAGCATGTTATCGATGAGATGATTCTCAGAAAGTAAATTGCTATTAAAGTCACCCAAAATTGCAATGTCCAGGTATTCGATGGATAATCTAGATGTTAAGGATAAAAAAAGGTCGTAGTCAACAGATCGATTAGGACGATAAACACAGCCAATAAGTATTTTATGTTCATATTTGGAGCAGCTTATCTCGACAAACATAAACTCCACGGGACTTCCGTCATTATGCTTTTGAACGATTTTGGATTTAAGAGTATTTTTAATAAATATTGCCACGCCCCCTCCATGCCCCTCCCGATCAGCACGATAAACAACATAACCACTACATAATATTAACAAATCAGACATTTCAGACAAAAACCATGTTTCAGATACACATACAACATCAACATTTGAATTTTCAAAAATATATCTAAATTCATCCATCTTCCTACTTAAACTCTGAGCATTAATATGGCATATGTTTAATCCATTCTTTTGTCTACACAGAACTCGTATCATTGAATGACTGTTCGCCTTGGGGTCAGTTAAATCGGCTTGCATTTAATTAAATTTGACAAACGATACAAATTAACGCACCTAACAAAATAATAATAAAAATAAAGATAAAGCACCATACAAAGAACACATTTACACAGAAAGAGATAGATAATTAAATTAGGCTTAAAACTAAGATTCAAATAAACATAATAAAAAGAATAAAAGGAATACTGCATTTCAATAGTGTACAAGAACTGCTTACGCACGAAAAAGATTATTATTAGTAAATGCAGCATCGGCAGACGAAGAGTGTAAATCAAGAGAGCGGCTATCATCATGGCACATGTTTACAAGAGCGTCAAGCTCATCCATACTCTTAATGCAGGTATACTCCCCCCCCGCCTTAAGTTTGACGTACACAAGAGCGGTGCGCGTAAACACAGCAGAGAGAGTTTTCTGCTTTTTGAGCTTTAGAGCATTCTTAAAAATTTCGTAATTCGCCTTTGATAGTTGCTCATTTAGGTAAAAAGGTGCCTGAGAGTTGAACCCGAGCAGATCTAAGCTTAGTGGTTGCTTTGAGTTACGTCGGTGTGCACCAGCTGCTGAAAGCAATTCCCTTTTGTCCCTCGGGCTGTCGAATTTAACAAAAATAATCGGGTCCAGAACAGATCGAGTCTGGATACGCGGCCGCAGTCGGTAAATCTCCTTAATTTTTGGTGGTGGTGTTATGTTGAGCGAGAAACACATTGAGTTAAAAAGTGTTTTTAAGTTTTCGCCCTCATGTTGTGGTATGCCATGCATGCGCAAAACATTTGCATTTGCATCATGCTCTATTTTCGCTGCCAGCTTGGCCTCCAAATTCGCCACGTGCTCCTTCAGTGCTCGAACATCGGAGACGTCGCTCTCCAGTTGCTGAACTCGCTG
Organism: Drosophila limbata; assembly: GCA_963924055.1. Taxonomy (NCBI): domain Eukaryota; kingdom Metazoa; phylum Arthropoda; class Insecta; order Diptera; family Drosophilidae; genus Drosophila; species Drosophila limbata. Next base: position 1,732,315 of record CAWUOW010000172.1, read on the forward strand.
AGCCATTTGGGCGAGCTCCGTTGCCATTCCACTCAACTTGTCATTGAGTACAACAAGAATGCGAGCTTCAGCATCACGCATGCTTGTGCTAATATGCTCAGCCTGTTCGTCAAAACGCTGGTTAATCAGCTGGATGAGCTGCGGTGATGGAGCAGCGATATCGGACACCCTTCCGGTCCTCATATCCGTGGACGAGGTCTCGCTACGCAGGCGTTTAGGGTTTTTGCTTGCCATTTTCAACGTTGGAATGAATTGACTATTTTGATTTGATTATTTGAGTGGTTTTTTTTTTGTATGTGTTACGAGTGATTATTGCCGTTCTTGAAGAGTTTGTGTGTGTGTATATGAAAGTTGCGAGTAATTATTGGGATATTGAGTGATAGTGATTTTTGTATATTGCTTGTTGTGTCTTGTTTTTCGTTTGAGTGAAATGATTGTCTGCAATATTGAGTGGAATACTTTTGTTTGTATGTTGAGTGATTTGTATGTATGGCACACCGCGTATAAATGTATGTATAATGGCCGATGTAGTTTTGCCAAAGTTTTTAATTTAAATCAAATGAGCGAAAACACCATAAGTTTGCATTGACAACATAAACTAGGCGACACCCACTAGATGTTTAATTGTTTTTTGTTAATTGACTGTTTGATATTTGCAGGTAAAACAATTTATTAACCGGAGTAAACAAAAACTCGACCGCCAAGGGGACAAAATAAGTACACCCTGTCCGCTTTATATAAAATAATAAACTTTTTTGGGGACTTACTAATTATGGGGACAAATTACTTAACCCTCTTCCCTCTATATATAATAATAGACTCTTTTGGGGACTAACTAAGCTGGTGAAAAACAGATACGTTTACTAAAGTAAATAAAAAAAAAAATGCTGAAGACATTTTTTTTCCCAATTTTTTTTTAATAAACGATTTCGTTTTTCATCGCTCTTTGGCAAGCTAAGGAATATCAATAAAAAATCAAAAATTTTAAAAATCAATAAGAAACATTTAATCCACTTTTATCTTTAACAAAATATTAATTATTTCATAGTTTTTTCTTTTTCTTAATTATTATAATTTGTTAATAGTTGATACCCCAAAATCAAGTTTTCATTTTTACTTTGTTACAATTTAAAATAAACTTGTCAGAAATGGAAACTTAAAATCACTGCCAAATTGTTATTTTTGTCAATAAGGATCTACTATTGTAACAGACAATTTTTTTTTGTAATTATTAATGTGGATCATTACAAATGATATTGTTTGTTAAAATGGTAAATTTTTCTTGATATAAATAACAATTTGGTGTTGATTTAAAGTTTTTATTTCTGACAAGTTCCTTTAAATTTGAACAAAATAAAAATGAAAACATGATTTATGTTTGGAACATCATAAGAAAACAATTCAATTGTTCTTAGCTCTTAAGAATTAATAATGAGTTAACAATGATCAAAAACTATTTAAAAACTTTGCGCTGCTCTGCCTTCCGTTGGTTATCAATAAACGTTTTGATTTGTGCAGCAGATCGTTTAACCAAACATGGATATTTATTTTTGAGGGCGACACATTCTTTCAGCGACGGAAGACTCTGTATTTTTGCCAGGTCACCAAATTCATGACAAAGAACGGTCTTTTCCTCCTCATTCCATCTGATTCGTTTGGTTTTTCCAAAAGGAGATCCTAAGATTATAAAAAAAATTTGTTAATATTTTAATTTTTAATCAGGGGTGCGACAGAATTTTAAACCAACTGAAACCAATTTTGTTTGGTTTGGAATTCTGTGGTACCCCTGTATAAGATTGTAATGATTTAATAATTATAATTTTTCGTACTAGAACGGCGTTTTATTTTAACTGGTGGGACATACTCATCCTCGGAACTGGCATGAAAATCTGTTCCATCACTTTCTGGGCAAGCATTTAAATTTGATACGCCATTTCCTGAGCATACTTTAGAAACTGCTGTGTCCTCATCCGAGCTTGTATCTCCTGCTGCATCTTCAGTAGCTGCTGAGTAGAATTTTTTTAATTAGAACAACGAAAATTATAGGTGACTAACATTTATGTCTAAATACAAACACAACAAAGTTAATAAGTTTTTTAGCTTAGCCCAAAAACTCACCATCAACGTTGTTATTATTGAAATTCATTGCTGACATAAGCAGTTTTGATACTTCTGACATTTCACTAATAGATGGTGGCATGCGATAAATATTTTTGTGTATATCCTTGTGGTGGCCCATAAAATTAGCCAATCGGTCTACTTGCACGTCATTTATATTTACCATCGTTGCAGTATGGGTTGCTAATTGTTTTCGTAAATTTGTTCCTCTTAAAGTCTCTGGGCGACTTGCTCCGCATTCTTTAGAGAATTTGACAAGAAGAGGACAAGCTCTAAAATACTGTTTTGAAAGTGCCCTTGCATTAGGTACGCTAAATATATATTTATTGTTGTTTTTTACTCCGGCTTCAGTTCGATGCTGTAGAATGTTATCTATAGAAATTTGATTTAGCATGGTAAGAAGAACAGGCACTGTTCTATTAAGTTTTCCTCTGAGGGTTACCCTTTTGAATCTTTTTGAAATTTCTATTATACTTTCGGATAAGTTTTCTAGTCCAGCAAAATCTTGAATCTCTTGAGCTGCATTGTAATTCTCAATGGTCATTCTTTCGATTTCGCCAGCTCTACGTCTGTTGAAAATTTGCAAGCTGATAAGAGTACACTCCGTTAATGAGATCCACGCAGATAAACTAAAGCCTATACTGATAACATTTAACATTTCTTCCGCTTTTGTGTTGACATAATCGTAAAGTTTTTTTATATCATCTGCTGATGGTAACATAACTTTTGCAGCCCTTCGCTTCGTTGATTGGTCTTCAACTGCTCTTCTATTTATGTTGATGTTTATTTCATTTTCCCACAGGCATAAAAAGTCGTCTACTTGTTTTTTTTTTGACAGTGTCATCAGTTTTAATGCAGTTCGCAGACAGAATTTTGGCACTTTTTTTTATAAGACATGATAATGTCGTTGCTACGGTTGGTTTTTTAAATGCCATTTTATCGTAATCAAATTCCGCTACAGCCCTTATAGATGATATTACAATATCGTAATATTTTGGGCAAATAACTTCTGTAAGCTCTGAAATTTCAGGATTTTCCTTTTTTATATTAAGTAAAAGTCTACTTAAAAGTCTCATATTCGCTCTTATCATGTCATGTTGCACCTCGGAATGTTTTAAGCACTCTACATTGCCAAATAAAACTATTAAATGATCGTATAATAATGTACGACTAATTTTGTCGTCGTTCAAGACAGGTGCTACTTTATTTCTCAAGATTTCGTTTGCTGCGCTGTGCATATAACCAGTCTTTGCCCGTCCAGCTTTTAAAATATCTCGCAATCCTTTCTTATGATCATTTTCAAAACATTTCTTTACATGGTTTCGAATAGTTTTTTTTGGGTAAAACCCATGGCAAGTATGACAGGGAACAAAATCGAGTGCCGTATTTTTGGAATTAACTCGATTTCGACGTGTTGCAATGATGTTTCCATTATTAAAATTAGAGTCAGTGTTGTACAGAAAATCTCCCTTTTTTCGAACACATTCTATTAGCTGATTTCGTTTTTTTGAATTTTTGCTCAAAACTAAAAGTTCTTTCACAACGGGTTCATTGCGATGCATTAGTTCCAAGTGACGTGCAAACTTAGACTGGAGTTTCTTGCAATATATGCAAAAGTGCTTCTTAGACTTGGGTTGACTTTCGGTTGTATAAACCGTAAACTTTCGTATGTAATTTATGGGGGTTTTGGCAACGAATGATAAACTACGGTCAACGGTGCTATTAAAATCCGATTGAGTATCTTCTGGATTGAAGGTAGTGTCATGATTGACAGAAATAGACGATTCATTTATAGAGCTGAATATATTTGTATTATCTAAAGACAAAGATAGGTCCAAATAGGGTATAAAAATTGTTTACGTTATTTAAAAACTTATTTCACGTAGAGCCGAGCAACATATGCTACTACAAAATAAAAAAAAAATATTTAACTAAAGATGATATTTACTTTGTTCTTCACTCGAATAAGTCTGCTGGAGATTGCTAGCTGGCGTCGCAAATGAAAAATCCAGTGGGCAAACTTCACCGTGTGTGTTGTCTTCGCGTCCAATTGCGCGCACTGTGTGGGTGCGCATGACGGGCGTTGACTGTTCCTCCTGATCCGCATACTCAGTTGCGCAAGCTAGAATATAAATGTGAAAAGATTTATTAATGTGTGTGTGAGTATGTGAAAGTGTATGTGTGAGTGTGTGAAAGTGTATGTGTGAGTGTGTGTGGGACTGTATAAGTGTGTGTGAGAGTACTCACCCTCATCGGCATGCAGCTCCGGCAACTCCTCCTGATCTTGTCCTTTGGCTCGCACTGCCTTTGGGCGCTTGGCTGGCATTTTCTGGTCTGTTGCGTTATCTGTAAAAGAGAAAAAGAGAAATCAGTTGAATTGAAAAAAAATTTAGTGTATGTGTGAGTGTGTGTGTGTGTGGGAGTGTATGAGTGTGTGTAAGAGTACTCACCCTCATCGGCATGCAGCTCCGGCAACTCCTCCTGATCTTGCCCTTTGGCTCGCACTGCCTTTGGGCGCTTGGCTGGCATTTTCTGGTCTGTTGCGCAATCTGTAAAAGAGAAAAAGAGAAATCAATTAAATTGAAAAAAAAATTTGGTGTATGTGTGAGTGTGTGTGGGAGTTTTTTTTTTTTTTTTTTTTTTTTTTTTTTTTTTTTTTTTTTTTTTAATTCGTGTTTATTTCACCTTTATATCTTAACTCTAGATAATTATAACTAGTTAACTTAAGAAGTAGAGTAGTCTTTCCCGGCGGAACTACTTTTAGTCAGTGCATCGCAAGGACGATGACTACATCTACCACTATCGGTTCCTCTCTCTTTCAATTCTGCGCAGCTCCTGCATGATAAGAGCAGCAAAGTTACATGTTTCCTCCCAGAATTCGGGTCGTTCCAACATAAAATCCACAAGGTTATCTGGAGATATTTCTACCCCGGCCAACGCTGAGAGTCGCTGTCTCTGACCGCTGAAACGACCGCAGCGGAATAGAATATGCTCGGCATCTTCCATTACTTCTTCATCGCACCAGGTGCACTGGGCAGATGTCTCATGGCCAAATCTGTTGAGATACTGCCTAAAGCACCCGTGGCCACTCAGCAGTTGAGTCAGATAAAAGTTGACCCTGCCATGTTTGCGTCCTGTCCATCGCCTTATGTCAGGCAGCAGGCGGTGCGTCCAGCGACCCTTGGACGACATGCTCCATCGCAGCTGCCAGCTTGACATGCTCGCCTCTCTAGCCTCAGTACGCGCCATATTTCTTTCTTGTCCTGCTGTTGTAGCTGCCTCCACGACTTTCTCCTCGGCGGCCAGCAAGTCGATTGGTTGAAGTAAACGAGTCCGCAATTTGTATTTAGAATATTAATTTGTTTATTGGGAGCAGCAATGGTGCCGCTCCAATGTTCGAATTCGTTCTCTCTTTGGACATTATTCTTTAAGTCTAATTAAGGCTAGGTCTCGTAGCTGCGCTGCCCGCAGACGGCGGCAGAGAGACGGTTAGGTAGGTATATACTTATGTATGTATGAATGTACTTATATACATTGGCTATGCACTCTCAAGTGGAGGCGCGAGGGATATGCACATGCTGTCCGTTTGTTACAATTATGCCGACGCTAGCACTCTTTGTGTGCGGGCTAAGCCATAGCGATCGGTTCATATTTCGGCCACTTAGGGTTTATGACCGGGACATTGAAATATGCAAACACTGCAACAAAGTGTTACAGTGCGTACCCTTTAAGTACTCTCGGTACAGTGGGTATTCATTATACGTGCATACTACATCTCCCTCCTTTTGAAAAATAACGTAATATAATGAAGTTATTTTTATAATAATAATTTTTACTTAATACATTTTTGTTTTTTTTACGTTTTTTTTTTTTGATTATTTTAATTTTTTTTGTATTATATTATTATAATCAAAGAAAATGAAATTACTAAAAAAATATGTATATATATGTATCTATGTATGGATGTATCTATCTATGTATGTATCTATGTATGTATCTATGTATGGGCATACTAAGTACAATTTATGAAATAAAGATTTTTAATCTATCCTTATGAACTGTCTGTATCTTATTTTTATTATCTTTAATGTAAATGTTATTATTATCTTCTATTTTTTCTACTATATATGGACCTAATTATACTGGCTCTAATTTGTGGCCTGCTTCATTTCTTAAAAGTACCTTATCTCCTACTTTTAATTCAAAATTTTTTGTTTTCATATCGTATGCTAATTTCCTATAAGCCTTGGCTTTTTCTAACATAATTCTAGCTCGTTTGTATGCTATTTCTACTCTAAATTTACTTTTCTTAGCATAGTCATCTATATTCGATATGGTTTCTATAAGGATAACTTTGTGGTTTTTCTATATTTTTTTTTTGTTTTTTTTTTTTGCTTTTACTAAACTTGCTTTTATATTATTCGTTATTTGTAATTATGCTTTTGCTTAAGTATGGCCTTTTTTTTTTTTTTATTTGAGATTATGATGTTATCTCTTTCTCAATTATTTTATACATTATTAACATGTTTTTGAAGTTGCTTGTTTTACAATATACATATATGTATATATTGTTCAAGTCATTAAGTATGGAATTTTTATGTTTAGATCACATGTCCGAAATGAACGTCTTCATTGGACCGAGATGCAATATAAAAGATTCAGGATTGAGTATTAGGAGTTTTTGAATATTTTGTCGTTTTCGACATCAGGCTTTTTTTTTTTTTGAAATCTATTTATATGAAGATAATATGAAATTTCATATTGTTTCAATAAAAGTGTCTTTAACTTCGTTTTAATGCCTGTACTCCTTGTATTTGTAATTCAAGTTTTGTAGACAAAATTGCTTCTCTTTATCTGGGTCACCGGCTGAGTAGCGCTACTCTTTATATATTCATAATATATTTGCCCATATATATAGAAGATATCTATGACCTTAGTCAAAGACCTTCTTGCTCGGTGCCTCTTTGAGTCTTTTAATTTTCGTGTATACCGGCTTCTGATTAAGCCTTGCGTGAACTGACCTAAGTCATTCTCGCATAAGCATTCACTCATATTAATGATCTCAATGCTTGCAATTAATCATGTTAATTACAAGGTCACTACTATATTTCGTACTTCATCATTTGACATGATTTCATGTACGTTGGGCTTAGAAGCTTTAGAGATATTGCCTAAGCAATTCTTCTTATTTATTTATTTCCTGCGCAGGACTTTTGTCTACTTGAATTTGTGGTAGTGACTTTTATTTCTTTTTTATCTATTATATAATTAACGTTTATGTCATGATAGACATCGGAATTTTCTTTGACTATTGAAATGTCTGCACCCGTATCTACTAAAAACACTAGTTCTTTTCCTGTGGTTACGTTAGTAAAATTAACAAATATATTCTGACTGAGATTAATTGCATGAACCATCACATTGTCTACTGTTGAGTACCTAAAGGGGCTTGTGAGTTTTCCGATGCATTTTGGGTAAATCTCACATTGTTATGGTTATTGTTATTGTGGCCTCGATTTGAGTTACCACGTCCTCGATTGTTTCCTCTGTATTGTCCATTTCCATTATTATAATTGGTATTATTATGATTGGTATTATTGTAGTTGTTGTAACTATTGTTACGACCACGATAGCTACCTCTAAAATTTCCACGTCCGCGGTTTCCACCACGGTTTCCACCACGCTGAGGATAGTTCCTATAATAAAGGACAGTATTTGGTTGGCCAGTTGCTTCCGTGCAACTGTTTACGAATTTGGATATGGCATCATTCATGGTGTTGAAAGTGCCAGCCTGCATGATAAGTTTTACCTTATCAATTGCGCAATTCTTAGTCATTGCCTTAACTGCAGACTGTGTAGAATAACTTCTGGCTAACGCAAGTGGTAAGCCGTCCGATATGTACGCACTTTCCAGAGCTTTTGTCATCTGCTCAACCTCTGAAGTATATTGGTTAGCAGTTTTGTTGCGCTGCTGTAGATTCATCAGCTTAGCTGACAACACTTCTACAGTTTCGCCTTTGACATTGCTTCTTAGTCCGGAGATGACTTCTGATATTGTTTTTTCATTTCCGACTAAGTTTCTGGCGCCACCTTTTAGCTTTGTTTTTATTATTGAAATAGCTAATTGTTCGTGTTCGCCTTTTATTGATTCTATAATTTCCAATGCATCGAGAAAACTTGTTAGGTTTTCTGCTTTACCATCAAATACTGGTATAAGCTTTGATGCAGTGTTAATAAAATCGGTATTTGACTGTGCCATTGTAGTAACTTTTTCTTCTACTATACACGAGCTATTGTCTGAATCTGCTGAATCGTCCAAATCAGACATTAATATAGCTGGGATAGTGAGATTATTTAAATCTTCCTCTACTAATTCTTGCTCGTCGGTATCAATTACTTCTTTTGATTCTGGTTCTTCACCAGTTTCAATTATTACAGAGGTATTAAGTATATTAGGTATTGATATCTCTAGCTTGAACTTATCTGTAATAGTTACTAGATTAGATCTTAGTCTGATCAAAAGCTTTGATACCTGAGACCAATGATCTTGATTAAGTTTATCCCTATGTTCATATATTAGTATTCGTGCTTCATTAAAGCATTTAACTAATATTTCTACGTGTTTTCTAACTGTAGTCTTCTGTATTGGCCTATTTTGGGTAAGCGATTTATGCGACTTGTCAAATTCTGCTTTAATGTTTGATAATTCTTTAGATAATTCCTTCCATTCCATTATATTATGGATATGGATTATTTCTTAGATACCATCAAAACTATAGCTCTACCTAGAATTGGATGGTCATCTATTCTTGATTTGACTCTCACACCAGGAATGGTTGTTAGTACTATTGCCTTTTGGGTTGCCGTGCAGTGTATCATAGGTGAATCATTACGATTGAAAGTTTCTAAATAGATGTTCTGTAGCTCATATATACTCATTGGTGTTGTAGATACTAACTGCTGAACTCGTTCAGAAAAGAATGGGTCCCTTTCATGTGTCTTGCTTATGGCCCTTTGTGTATCCATACTTTAATATATATATATATATTTTGGTTTGAATTTACTTTATTTTATTTCATTTTCTTAACGTTACTTAATTAAAAAGTTTTATGTTTTACTAAATTATTTATTTGTTGTTTGTGCGTTTCATTCTATATTTTTTTAAATTTTGTCCAAGTCGTTGGCTTGGCTCATATATTTTTTCTTTAAACATTTATTGTGTAGTTTGTACAATTTATAAAAAAAATTGGTACACATTATGACAACAACAATTATTAAAAGTATATGTACCCAATATAAATCAATATTACTTGACTCTACTTTATTTATGACATTGGCAGTGGAATCCACTGTTTTTATGTCCAAAGTCATTTTAATGGGTTTTAAAAATACTTTTTCTCTATATGTATTATTATAATTGTTATTGTTTTCTTTTGAAAATTTGCTTATTGCATTACTGTTCATTAAAATTAACAGGTTTCCTACCTAGTCTTTTGCATAGCTTTACGGGCTACACTGCTAATTGGGCAGAAAAGGTTCCGCTCAATTTTACAAAATATATTTTATATTAAAAAAAAAATATGCATCGCAGTGCAATCAAAAAAAATTATGCAACGCAGTGCATGGGTTTGGGTTTTTTTTTTTCCGCAGCTCTCTTCCTCTCTTTGGTCCAGGCTTTTGTCCACGTCAGCTGGTCGTCGCCGGTTTGGCTACGCTGACGTTCCCTCGATGGCGCAGGTGGCGGCTGTGCCTCCCACGCTTGATAACCGCTGCTGCTGTCCTGGGCCTTTGGGCTCAGGCGGCGCCGGTGCTGGCTTCGCACAGGCAACTTCTCCCACGGAGGTGCAAGGGGCGGATTGCCTCTCACACTAGTTATTTTTCCTCATGCACGTATATTTGCAGTGCACGCTGTCCAGCGGCCCTGGGCAGTCGGCGGGGCAGCTGTCGACTCTTCTAGGTAATTCCTTGGGAGATGGTGGATCAGTTTTTTGTTCGTATATATGTTTCACTACTGAGTGAGTTGTGATTGGGTTTCTGGGCTTTTTTACTTGCGATTTTAAAAAATCGAGCTCATTTTGTAGTTTTTGAGCCGTGGCCCATGGCGGGGGTGGTTCTGCTGTGAATAACAGCCACTTTAGATGCGCTATTCTTTTTTTTATTTTAGTTTTAACGCCAGCCCTTCCCATCACACTTTACTCACTCAGATTTTTTTTTTTTGTTGCTGATTTTTCCACTGCTCGTATAGTTCGCGTTGGCCAATGGGATCCGCACATTTAATGCAACGTGCAGGTAATAACACAAATTCCACTTAATGTTGGCCACGTTGCCCTTGTAATTAATTTTTCCATGTAGTCCTTTGTAGTCCTTTTTCCATGTCACGGTCGCCATGAAGTAAACGAGTCCGCAATTTGTATTTAGAATATTAATTTGTTTATTGGGAGCAGCAATGGTGCCGCTCCAATGTTCGAATTCGTTCTCTCTTTGGACATTATTCTTTAAGTCTAATTAAGGCTAGGTCTCGTAGCTGCGCTGCCCGCAGACGGCGGCAGAGAGACGGTTAGGTAGGTATATACTTATGTATGTATGAATGTACTTATATACATTGGCTATGCACTCTCAAGTGGAGGCGCGAGGGATATGCACATGCTGTCCGTTTGTTACAATTATGCCGACGCTAGCACTCTTTGTGTGCGGGCTAAGCCATAGCGATCGGTTCATATTTCGGCCACTTAGGGTTTATGACCGGGACATTGAAATATGCAAACACTGCAACAAAGTGTTACAGTGCGTACCCTTTAAGTACTCTCGGTACAGTGGGTATTCATTATACGTGCATACTACATGGTATCATGCCCGCAATGACCAGGGCGGCATCGTCAGATACCGTTTTAAAGGCACTGCATACACGTAGGGCACAAAGTCGATAGCTTGCTAGTATTCCTCTGGAGTAGCTCTTAACTTTGATTGCGTCCGCCCAGATCGGCGCAGCATACAATGTTATGGATCGGACGACACTCATCAAGAGCATCCTCCTCTCCTGCTTGGGTCCTCTGGTATTGAGCATAATTCGCGACAGTGCACGGCTCGAATTCGCTACCTTTTCCTGCACCGCTGCCATGTGCTCCCGGAAACTTAAGCGAGTGTCGATAACCACACCCAAGTATCGAATGGCCCTTTTTGAGGTCACGACGCTGTCTCCAACTCTGATGCGTGCCGTCTCCACCTTCTTCCGGCTGCTACTAGCGTTGCTGCCGCGCTACAGATGCTTTCCACTTCTTCTAGCTGTTTGGCAACGACTACAAGAGCGACGTCATCCGCATATCCGACTATATGGCAGCCACCGGGTAATGCCAGACGCAAGACACCGTCATACATAGAGTTCCACAAAAGGGGCCCCAAAACTGACCCTTGAGGCACGCCTGCTGTGATTTTATATGACATTGTTCCCTCTGTGGTGGAGTATAGCAGATGCCTGTTGCCGAAGTAGCTCCTCACCAGCGCGTAGAGGTATTGCGGGATTCCAAAATTTCTGAGTGCATCAAGTATGCTTCCCCAGTCTGCAGTGTTGAACGCATTTTTTATGTCCAGGGTAGCAATGAGACAGTATTGCTTACTCCCACCTTTCCATCTGGTACCTTCTTTAGCTTTTGAGGCGATCTCCGTCACCCTCCGAATAGCGTCAATGGTGGAGAATGATTTTCTAAATCCATATTGGTGTGGCGAGAGCCCACCACTGTTGCTGATTGCCATTTCTAGTCTCGAGCAAATAATTCGCTCGAGAATCTTGCCCATGGCATCAATCAGGCAGATCGGTCTGTAGGACGCCGCTTCGTCAGACGGCTTTCCGGGCTTCGGGATCAGCACCAGCTTCTGCAGCTTCCATCTGTCTGGAAAAATGCCTTCATAAAGGCATTGCGTATACGCCTCCGCAAAAATCTCCGGTCGCAAGGAGATTGCCAGCTTCACCGCCCGATTCGGTATTGCATCTGGGCCAGGAGCCTTTCCAGGCTTCATCCTCTGGGCCGCTGCGACAACTTCGTCAACGGTGACTGGCTGGATTTCAAAAGGAGTCACTAAATAGCCGCTTCTTGTCTCCAGACTGTCCATGCGATGTGGGAAGAGCTTTTCCACGATGTCTTTAAGGCGCTGTGGGTCGCTCGGCGATTCCAGTCTGTTGGCATAGATACGTTTGACCACAATTTTGTATGCCTTGCCCCAGGGATCGTGATCCGCAGAATCACACAGTTGAAGAAAGCACTCTCGTTTGCTGGTGCGAATCGCATTTTTTAGAGCTCTCCTTGCCTCTCTGAATCGCCGTTGAAGTGCTTGCCAGTTTGCTCTATCCCTTCTTCTCGCCCGTTGGTATTGCCGTCTTGCAAATAAGCAACTCGCGCGTGCCTCTGCGATCTGATCATTCCACCAGTAAGCTGATCTGTGATGCCTTTTGTACGTCTTACTAGCCACCATGCTGGCGTCACATGCTTGCTTAAGATGTTGTGCCAGTTGATCCGTCATGTCCTTTGCTGAGCCTGAAACCAACAGATTGCTCATCACATTAGTAAAAGCTTGGCAGTTGAGTGTGTTCTCCTTGTATGCCTTGCCACTGGACGCTTGATTCCGGTCTCGTCTTTCCGATGAGCCGATGGAGAACAGAATGGGCTCATGGTCGCTCGCTGAATAATGGTCGCCTACTCGCCAGTTCGATGAGGGAAACAGGCAGCTGCTGACGAAAGTAAGGTCTATGATTGACCCTGCTCCTGCACGGCTGAATGTGTGCCGGGAGCCTTGATTTAAAAGGGCTAAATCAAGAGCCGCAAACGTTTCCAGCAGACATCGTCCTCTAGCATTAGTAAGAGTACTTCCCCACTCCAGAGCCCAGGCATTAAAATCCCCAGCTATGATGACCGGACTGTTGTTCCGGGCGTCGGTCGCAATCTCATCCAGCGCGATGCTGAATTCCTCATAGCTAAGGCTCGGAGGCAGGTAGCAACTGTATACCCAGTAGTCATCTAGCCTTGTTTTGACAAAGTGAGTAGATCTCGATGCTGATGCGAGCTGCATAGCGCGCTCACCACATATCCAGATTGCTGCCTTTCCTGATGTGCTCCAGATCCAGTTTCCACTTAGTTTGCGTCTATATGGCTCGCTTAATATAGCCACATCCACGCCTAATTCGTGCACAGCCTGCGTAAGTAGGTCCTGGGCAGCCTCACAGTGGTTGAGATTAATTTGTAAGAAATTAATCATGGCGATTGTTGTGCGCTTTTCCTCCTTTGTTTGCTGCAGCTGGGCAGCGCTGGCTTCCGGCTATGTGGCTTGCCTGTTTTCCATTTGCACTGCAGAGAAAACACCTTGCCTCGTTGTTGCAGTCGCGAGCCAGGTGCCCACTGTTACCGCACTTGAGGCACCAACCACTCCTGTCGACTGGGGACTGGCACCTAGCTGCAATGTGGCCAATCTCGAGGCATCTGAAACACCTAGTTGGCATGACTCTTGACACAATCCTGCATACAGACCAAGCAATCTTTAGTTTTCCTGCTTGGAGAGCTTTTTCAGCAGCTGCTAGAGGTAGACTGATGATCGCGGTCTGGGTTCCGCCAAAAGCTGGGCGAATTCTTTTAATAGATTTTGCATTTAGCTCAATCTCGAGTTGTGACTTGAATGCAGATATTAGATCCTCTGCTAGGGTCATCTCATCCAGGTCTTTCACCTCGATCGTCGCTTCCTGCGTTAAAGCCCGAGTCTCTAAATTTCCACCAAGAGCTTGGCCAATATCGTCTCTGAGTTGGCACAAGTTTTCTGTCAGCGACCCTTTTAGCTCCAGAAGCAGATCACCTTTAGCAGTTCGTCTGACTTTATGGACGTTCTCGCCAACGGCTTGCAGCTTCTCATTCTGGCTTCTCGTGACCATCTTCAGGATGTCGCTGTATGACACGTCGCTCTTGGCCTCTATCAGAATAGCATCTGGTCGAGGTTTAAGCTGGCGCATTGTTCCCGGGTTTTTCGTCGGCTTTGGACGCTTGCTCGTGGGCTGGCGGCTCTTAACGAGTGTCCAGTCCTCCGCGTTCTGTGGGGCTGCCACTACAGCTTCCTTCGTGGATGGGCCTTGGCGCCTGGGCTTCTTTGGCGGGGTTTTACGTGGCCCCGGCAGGGATTCTCTAAATCTTTTTGGCGTACACGCTGCTCCATGTGACATTTCGTCAATTGCTCCAGCAATTTTTCCATGTCGCTGCTCTAGGGATGGCGTGACTTGCACTTCGGCTTCCGCAAGAACTGGAGAGCTCAAGGAAGTGAGCAGCTTCTGGAACTCGATAATCTTTGCCAGCTCATCTCTCATAGACAGCGTTATATGTCGTTGACCACCAAAAAGCGTTGAGAGAGCATCAAGTGCAGTTCCCATCGATTTTAATGTGCTCTTAAACGACACAATTTTCACGTCATCCAATTGACGTGGGAGTGTATAAGTGTGTGTGGGAGTGTATAAGTGTGTGTGTGTGTGTGAGTGTTTTTTTTTTTATATTTTTAATGAAACGTAGATAGTTAGTACATATAAGACAATATATAGATATAACAAGTAGTGGGTTAAAGATAAACAATATAGAAAGGAAAGAAACGAAAAAGGGGCTTCTTCCGCTCCCGCGGGATTGGGCTGTGGAGTTCTACTTCACGGGGCGGTTGAAGACATGCTAAACGCCTGGACCTAGTCGGCGATTCTGCTCCTCTCTCGGCGGCGCAGCTCCCTCATTATGGTTGCTGCCATCCGTCCCACGGCGCTCCAGTTCTCCTGATTTTGTAACATATGATCGACTATGTTGTCCGCCGTCAATTGGTGGCCGTCTGTCCTCATTCTTCTTCGTAGTGAATTGAATAAAGGACACTCAAAAAAGGCATGTTCGGCGTCATCCACCACTTCGCCTCGACAATGGTCGCAATATGGGCTGTCAGCGTGCTTAAAGCGGAAGAGATATGCTCTAAAGCAGCCATGCCCTGTCAACAGCTGACAGATGTAAAAATCGACTTGGCCATGGCGACGTTTAATCCAGGGTCGAATGTCACTTATAAGGCGTCGTGTCCAGCTTCCATTGACGGAGTTTAGCCACCTTGCTTGCCACTGCAAAACTGTGCCTTCCCGTTGGGCTCTGTTGCCTGCTATGCCGCTGGATCGTTCCTGTGCTAAGAGATCCAGTGGGATCATTCCAGCTACGACGAGTGCTGCCGCTTCGGAGACAGTGCGAAATGCACAAGTCACTCTTAGAGCGCATCGCCTGTACACGGCCTTGCAGTCCCGGCTGTACGAGGGGACACTCATCGCTGGAGCCCAGATAGTGGATCCATACAGCAGGATTGAGGTAACCACTCCCGCTATGAGCTTTCTGCTTTGCTGCCTTGGACCTCTTGCATTTGCCATCATCCTGCTTATGGCATTGCTTGCGTGAGCTGCTTTGATGCTTGTAAGCTGCAGGTGGTCTTTGAAGTTTAGCCTGTGGTCTATCATTACGCCCAAATATTTGATTGATGGCTTGGTCACAACCGTTGTGGCACCTATGCGGATTGTTGGATTTTGCGGCTTTTTCCTGCTGCTTATTAGGACGGCTTCAGTTTTATGTTCCGCGAGGCAGAGACCGTGATTTGTTAGCCATGTGATGATGGCGTCAACGGCGGCGCTACAGCTGTCAGTCGCATCAGCTAGCAGGTTTTTGACTGTGATCAGCGCAATGTCATCAGCAAAGCCAATGAGTGTGCATCCCTCTGGTAGATCAATGCGTAGGACTCCATCGTACATTATGTTCCACAGCAATGGGCCAAGAACAGAGCCTTGTGGAACTCCTCCCGATATCTGGTAGAGCTTTCTGCCATTTTCTGTCTCATACAGAAGAGTGCGATCCTTAAAGTAGCTTTGGATCAGCTGGATGAGGTATTTCGAGACTCCCAATCTACATAGAACCTGCAAGATTATGTCCCACTTGGCCGAATTGAAGGCATTTTTAACGTCTAGCGTACAGACCAGGCAATATTGTTTTTGTGCTCGTGTTCCTTCAATAGCACGGCTTGCTATGCCTACGAGCTCGCCGATAGCATCAGTCGTGCTTCGATGCTTTCGGAAGCCGTATTGGTGGTCAGAAAGGCCACAGAGGTTTACTACTTCACTCTCCAGGCGATTGCAAATTATCTTCTCCATGATCTTGCCCGTGGTGTCCAGCATGCAGAGTGGCCGGTATGACGATGGGTCCTCAGATTTTTTTCCTGGCTTGGGTATAAGCACAAGCTTTTGTTTCTTCCATCTGAGTGGTATTGTACGCTCCATGAGACACTTGTTAAACATGTTAACAAACACGTCAGTATGTGCAGCAATGATTGTCTTCAACACGGCGTTTGGAATCCCATCAGGACCTGGAGCTTTTCCTGGCTTGATTCTGGATGTTATTTCCAATACCTCGCTCGCAGTTGCTTGGACTACGTCATCTGTATGTGTGAGTGTGTGTGAGTGTGTGTGAGAGTACTCACCCTCATCGGCATGCAGCTCCGGCAACTCCTCCTGATCTTGCCCTTTGGCTCGCACTGCCTTTGGGCGCTTGGCTGGCATTTTCTGGTCTGTTGCGCAATCTGTAAAAGAGAAAAAGAGAAATCAGTTGAATTGAAAAAAAAATTTGGTGTATGTGTGAGTGTGTGTGGGAGTTTTTTTTTTTTTTTTTTTTTTTTTTTTTTTTTTTTTTTATTCCATTTATTGTCTACTAAAATAACATGTACAACTATATAATACTAGAATACAGATGGCACCAGATGCTCCCGGTACTACCTTTAAGGCAATGCTTCACAGGTACCGTGGTGTCACCTATAGCAATTATATTAAACTATATTAAACTATTGATATTATTCTGTGCTCCTTCTTCTGCACTCTGCTCTTCTCAGATCAGTTAAAACCATAGCTGCATATGTACTGGTTGCTTCCCAATTCTGAACAGATTCCAGCATCCTGCTAACTAGATTCGCTTCAGTAATGGGGCCACCCAATGCTTGCTGTAGCCACTGGCGTTGGTTTCCGAATCTCGGGCACTGGAACACCACATGCTGGGCATCCTCGATTATACCTCGCCCACATGATGGACATTCGTCGGAATCATCGTGGCCGAACCGTTTTAGGTAACTCCGAAAACATCCATGTCCTGATAATATTTGGGTTAAATAGAAGTTTACCTCTCCATGATTTCTGCTGAGCCAAGCAGCCAAATTCGGGATCAGGTGGTGAGTCCAGCGGCCTTTCCGGGAGCAGTCCCAGCGGACTTGCCACCGCGCGATGGATCGCTGTCTGGCGTCGGCTCGTATTGACCGTAATGATGGCAATTCGGAAGCGTTGGGGCCAACGGCTTTGTATATTGAATCGGCCTCCCTGGCCAGCTCCTCAATTGGTACCATTCCTGCGATTACTAAAGCAGCCTCGTCGGAGATGGTACGAAACGCGCAGCACACTCGAATAGCGCTAAGCCGATATATTGAGCAGATTCCTCGATTGTAGCTTGGAACCGATACCGCCTTGCACCAAATGGGAGCCGCATAAAGAATTGTAGCTTTGGCTACGTTCATTAAAAGCTGACGGCGAAGCTGCTTGGGTCCTCGAGTATTGGGCATAATACGGGAGAGCGCACGAGTTGAATTCGCAGCTTTTTGGTGGATATACTCCAAGTGCTCTCGGAAAGATAGCCTTGTGTCCAACATTACTCCTAGGTATTTAATTGCACGCTTCGACAATATTGTTTCGCTGCCGACAGTTATTTGAGCGGTCTCCACCTTTTTGCGACTGCTGATGAGAACAGCTTCAGTCTTATGGGCGGCTAGTTGTAGTCCTGCGGAAGCTAGCCAATGCTGGACGCATGCTATGCAGGAATTGCAGGCCTCCTCGGTCCGACGAAGCTCCTTGCCAACCACTACGATGGCTACGTCATCCGCAAATCCGACAATGTGGGTGCCAGGGGGAAGTGCCAGCCGCAAAACTCCGTCATACATGGCATTCCATAAAAGCGGTCCCAGGACAGACCCCTGAGGTACTCCAGCTGCTACGTGGTGTGTTCTCATGCCATCGGTAGTGGAATATTGCAGCACCCTACCTTGGAAATAGCTCTTGACTATCTCCAATAAGTATTCTGGGACACAGAAGTCAAGCAGAGACTGCACAATTCTGTCCCACCTGGCTGTATTGAAGGCGTTCTTCACATCCAACGTGGCGACTAGGCAATACTGCTTTGTGCCTCCTTGCCATCTTGAGCCTTGGATAGCCTGCGATGCTATATTGGTCACCTTGAATATCGCGTCGATAGTGGAACTGGCTTTCCTGAAACCGTATTGATTTGGGGACAACCCTCCTCCTACGGTGATAGCTGCCTCTAGTCTCCTGCAGATTAATTTTTCCAATACCTTCCCCAAGGTGTTTAGCAGACAGATAGGCCTGTAGGATGATGGGTCCTCCAGTGGCTTACCCGGTTTTGGAAGTAGCACCAACGATTGTAGCTTCCATATTGATGGAAAAGTTTTTTCCGCTAGGCACGTATTAAATATCTCCATGAAGACGCCTGGTTGCAGGAAAAGAGCTAGTTTAATTGCTCGATTTGGTATACCGTCAGGGCCTGGGGCTTTATGTGGTTTGATGCCTCTGGCGACCGAAAGTATTTCGTCCACTGTTACCTCTTCTATAGGAGATGAAAGTGTTGCTCTCTGACGTGGTGCGAGTACTTGTGAGTGCTGCTGCGAACTTCTGGCCGGGAATAGCGTCTCTACAATATGCTTCACCTCGCTTGCATCCGTTGGTGCGTGTTGTCTTCCAGCGTAGACAGCTTTAACGACGATCTTGTATGCTTTTCCCCATGGGTCATGCTCGGCGGAGTCGCAAAGTTGCAGGAAACATTCTCTTTTACTGGAGCGTATCTCGCGTTTGAGTTGTTTTCTAGCCGCTCTGTACTCATCTTGTCTGGCAGTAAAGTCTAATCTCCCCCGGGCCCGTTGGTATCGCCTTCTAGCATGCAAACAAGCGTGGCGGGCGTTGGCTATGCGTTCGTTCCACCAGAATGTGGGTTCATGGTGTCTCCTGTAGGTTTTTCTCCTCGGCATGCTGCTGTCACAGGCATTGGCCAAAATGCATGTGATTTGGCGTGCTCTGTCCTCAGCACTTCCTTCCGTAGCTACTGACTGGAATGCTGCCGTAAAAAGCTGGCTGTTGAATTGCTCAACACGGTATGCCTGCATGTGTGTTGCTCCGTTCCCAGCTGCCCGTGAGTGATTCCCAATGGTGGTCAATATGGCCACATGGTCGCTAGCGGTGTAGACATCGCTGATCTGCCAATGCGCGCCGGCTGCCATTGACGAGCATGCGAATGTGAGGTCGACGATTGACCCGATACCAGCTCTGCTGAATGTATTTTGGGAGCCAGTATTGAGCAGCACAAGATCCAATGATGCTAAAGTTTCGAGTAGGACTCGACCTCTAGCATTTGTAACTTGGCTGCCCCACTCCGTGGCCCACGCATTGAAATCACCTGCAATGACTATGCCCCTTCGTCCTCTGGCATCCTCAACCAACTCCTCCAAGATGGATGCAAATACATTCAGTTGCAGACTAGGGGCCATGTAGCAGCTGTAGATGCATTTGTTACCCACAGTTGCCCGCACGAAGCCGTTAAAAGGCTTAGTGTCAGCCAGCAGTGGCGATGGGGCGCCACAAGCCCATATTGCAGCTTTCCCACTCGTATCAGCGATCCATGTCCTGGGACATATTGACTCGCGGTGATGCGGCTCACTGATAATAACAATGTGCGCCTGCAACTCTCTTACATACTGCTCCAAGAGAGCTTGAGCAGCAATGCAATGGTTAAGGTTGATTTGAAGCAACCTTAACATTTCATTTTGCTGACCGCTTCCTTGTACGCTGGACACTTAAAGCTGCCCACTGCGTGATCAATGTTTTTCTCGCCACTGCGAATACATAGGCTACATTTAGGCGGTTTGACGCATGTTTTGGCGAGATGGCCACGTTCCCCACACCTGAAGCATGCTCCTTTCAGGTCCTCCGTGCTTGTGCAATTTGCTGCCATATGACCATAGGCGAGGCACTTGAAGCAGCGTTTCGGCTGCAGAACTGGTCGGATGCGACATACAACCCAACCGATGCGAATTTTGCGTAAGTCCACCAACACCTTGGCTTGCGCTGCCGGCAGGATCAAATTTGCCACCTGTTGGCCGTCCCTAAGGGCACGTAGTGACTTCACAGAATCCTGGCTCACTGTAGCGTCGTTTAAGGCAAGCTTGACTGCCTCCACAACTTCTTCTCTGGACACAAGCTCGTCTAGATCGCGAATCTCAACTTGGGCTGTTTCCGTTAGCTTCTTAACGACAGCTCGGCTGCCAAGAGCCTTGCTCACCGCATCTTTCAGCACGTCTGAGGTGTGTGCTGGGTTTTTATCCAGTTTGAGCAAGAGATCGCCATTTGTAGCTTTTCGAATGCTTTTAACATCACCGCTTAGATATTTTAGTGATGGATCACTTTTAACTACTTTGAGGATTTCAGAGTAGCTACAATCGCCTACACCGGACACGGCTATAGCATCCGAGCGGATGCGTTCCCGCAGTCTCTGGCGCCCGTTGACCTTGGACCATTTTCCGTGCCCTGGTGGTTTGCCAGCTGAGCTACGTGTTTCTGCATCTACATGCAGAGCCATGTTTTGGTGACTCTTACTCTTTTTTGGAGGAGTTTTACGGGGCTCCCAAGTAGGGTCCCTCTGACGCTTGGGGGTGTCGCTGTTTTTAGCACTCATGCCAGTTGCTTTTTTAATTGCTGCATTTTTTAAAGTCGCAGCTGCTCCAATAGTCGGCGTTGTTTGCACTGCCGTGCTTGCTACATTTAAATTTGGGATATAGAGCTCAGTTGCCAGATGCTGAAGACAGCTCAACTCGATTATTTCGTCCCTCCTCGCTGCAGTTATATATCTCTGCGTCTTGAACCAGCTTGTCAGAGATTCCAAAACTTCTCCCATACGAGAAAGTGCGCCTTCCACTGTCGTTGGCAACACGTCTTCATTTTTTTCCGGCGATTTTGTCGGGCTCAGAAACACCTGTGGAGTTGGCGGCGTTCGTTGCAACGCTGAGCGGCGCTCAAACGCTCGACGTTCCTCCTCCTCTTCCTCCATGCTCCCAGAGATCTAGCCAAGAATCTGCGCAATCTGTAAAAGAGAAAAAGAGAAATCAATTGAATTGAAAAAAAAATTTGGTGTATGTGTGAGTGTGTGTGGGAGTGTATAAGTGTGTGTGTGTGTGAGTGTGTGTGGGAGTGTATGAGTGTGTGTGAGAGTACTCACCCTCATCGGCATGCAGCTCCGGCAACTCCTCCTGATCTTGCCCTTTGGCTCGCACTGCCTTTGGGCGCTTGGCTGGCATTTTCTGGTCTGTTGCGCAATCTGTAAAAGAGAAAAAGAGAAATCAGTTGAATTGAAAAAAAAATTTGGTGTATGTGTGAGTGTGTGTGGGAGTGTATAAGTGTGTGTGTGTGTGAGTGTGTGTGGGAGTGTATGAGTGTGTGTGAGAGTACTCACCCTCATCGGCATGCAGCTCCGGCAACTCCTCCTGATCTTGCCCTTTGACTCGCACTGCCTTTGGGCGCTTGGCTGGCATTTTCTGGTCTGTTGCGCAATCTGTAAAAGAGAAATCAATTGAATTGAAAAAAAAATTTTGGTGTATGTGTGAGTGTGTGTGGGAGTTTTTTTTTTTTTTTTTTTTTTGTTTTTTTTTTTTGTGTGTGTGAGTAAGTGTGTGTGTGTAATTGTGTGATGTGTGTGAGTGTGTATGTGAGGGTGTTTAATGTGTGTGCGCTCGTACTCACCGTTCTTGGCGTGCATTACATGAGCCTCCGTTTGGTCATGCTCCTCTTTTGGCGCTGAGTGCTCCTCCTGAGTCATATTGTCAAATGTGCGAGCTGCAAAAGAAATTAAATAAAATATAATTATATTGAAAAAAAACTTTAGTGTATGTGCGAGTCTGTATTCTGCTTCGACTTGTATGTACACACAAATAAATGTATACATTCATGTCAGCGTTGAAGAATAAATACAACATATAATTGTTAAAATAAATGTATTAAAACCGAAAGTTTTTTAATACATAAGTTTAAACAAGTATTTGTGTTTTGCTTAAGTGTTAATAAGGCTCGCAAGCATTTTTCGAAAAACAACCCGCTTGTCGGCCATTTTGTTCTTAGAAAATTGCTTGCCCGCTTTTTTTCCACTGATGTTAGCGTACAGCAAATAATTGTTTAAGCAAATGTAGTAAAATGAAAGTGTTTTAATACATTGTTTAAGCAATGATTTGTTTTATTGTTTTATACTCACATTCTGCATTTAACTTTTTGCACTCCAATTCCAAGAACTCTTTACATTCTGAAATACAAATAAATTGTAGTCACTCTAAAATAGTTATTGTTGTCTTTACAACTTACCATTGCTCCTAATTATTTGTGCTTCAAACGAGCCACTCTTAAATTTAGCTAAGCACATATGCTTGCTTAAAACTTTAATACGCTTTGCGTTCAACACAAAATATCGGTCACACTTCACTAAATAGAACATGTTGTCTGTTCAAATTCTCACTGCGAATTGAGCGAGTAAAACATGTATTGACACATTCAACGCTCTCGCAAAGAAAAAGTACCGCTAGGCAGCGACTGCAAAATCGGCAACCGTGTTTCTCTTTTGCGTTCAAGCTAGGAGGCGTCAAAAGCCTAACTGTTAATCGTTGAAATGCGAAGCAGAAAATTTGTTGAACAGTGGAACGATGCGCCTTTACTTTGGCTAATACATAACTATAATAAAAGTCAATGCTTGCACATTTTTATTCGTACGCTAGATAATTTTAAAGTTTTGAAGCTCAAGTCCGTAACCTATATCAATATTGCTAAAATTATAGTATCAGCATTTTTATCAAACAGAAAGCTGAGACATATTAAAAAATTTTTTTTAAACATTTCATATTATGAGTACTCCACTGTGCGTTGTATGCGACGCATTACTACATATGTATATACATACATGCATCGAAACAAACCTAAGTCGCATACAACGCACAGTGGAGCACTCATAATATGAAATGTTTAAAAAAAATTGCTTAATATGTCTCAGCTTTCTGTTTGATAAAAATGCTGATATTATAATTTTAGCAATATTGATATAAGTTACGGACTTGAGCTTCAAAACTGTAAAATTATCTAGCGTACGAATAAAAATGTGCGAGCATTGACTTACATTATAGTTATTTATTAGTCAAAGTAAGTGAGTATTGACCCACGGTTTAACAAATTTTCAGCATCGCATTTCTAAGAATTACTGTTAGAGTTTTGGCTTCTCAATGTTTGAGTGCAAAAGCGAAATGAGAACCAATGCAGATCTGTCCTTTTATAGCTATTTTATTCAGGAAAATGTCAAGAAATATGTAAATTCGAAAAGCAATCCTGTTTATGAATTCTAAAACTGATCGAATTCAAACACCTATGGTCACAATATAAGCAGTCAAGTCAGTCAGCACTTTTAAATTATTTGGTCTCGAGTAGTTGGCATCACTGATGATCGGACTTATTTTTGGTACACGTACAGTGGCTTTTTGCATATTGGGCTTGGGTTATGCTCGCATTTAGGTTTTCGGTTATCGGTTACGAAAAATCTTTAAATAAAGGATTCGTAACGGTGAACCGGTTTTTGAATGTTTCGGCTTTGAAATATCGGTATAGTTTCGGTTCACAAAAAAAATTTTTTTTTTCCAATATTACTAAAAGTACTTTACTTTCCCACTGTTTCATGGAAATAATCTTTAAAATTTTTTTTTTAATATAAAAAAATACTTTATGGGGTCTGCCATGTCTCCTCCTGCAAAACCATTACACCCATTTTGCACATTTTCAATGGGCACAGGGTATACAAAAATATGCAATAATTTTATTGCCTTGTCAAAACAATTACTCGCCGTATTGTATGTTTAAAATTTAGGTATACACATACATACCTACATATGCATGCAAAGAGAAACGATATTTCAATTGTCTCCTCCTTTTTTCGTGGTGACGATCGGCGCCTAGTTTGTGTGCTCTCTTGCGCAGAGGGTGCAAATGCGAGTGAGACAGCAAACAGTCGAAATCTTACAGGCACACATTTATACGCCGACACACATATGCGAATGCAGAAATACCCATTATATTTATTGCTACTTACATACATATGTATGTAATATATCTGCATTTACATAAAATTATTTATGTTAATAATACATAATAGCTTATTATTTATGTACATATATTAATGGTAATGTAATGAGCTAATAATTTGTTATAATATATCTGCATGTACATATATTTGGTCAAGAAAGAGCGCGCAAATACATACATATGTGAGTATGTATGTGAAGTCTTTGAAAAATGCATGCTACATACATATGTATATGCGCGCTCTTTCTAGATATACATTTGAGTCCAGAGGCGACTACAAAATACCCTATGACCAAATATGTGTACATGCAGATATATTATAACAAATTATTAGCTCATTACATTAGCATTAATATATGTACATAAATAATAAGCTATTATGTATTATTAACATAAATAATTTTATGTAAATGCAGATATATTACATACATATGTATGTAAATAGAAATAAATATAATGGGTATTTCTGCATTCGCATATGTAAGATTTCGACTGTTTGCTGTCTCACTCGCACTTGCACCCTCTGCGCAAGAGAGCACACAAACTAGGCGCCGATCGTCACCACGAAAAAAGGAGGAGACAATTGAAATATCGTTTCTCTTTGCATGCATATGTAGGTATGTATGTGTATACCTAAATTTTAAACATACAATACGGCGAGTAATTGTTTTGACAAGGCAATAAAATTATTGCATACTTTTGTATACCCTGTGCCCATTGAACATGTGCAAAATGGGTGTAATGGTTTTGCAGGAGGAGACATGGCAGACCCCATTAAGTATTTTTTCATATTAAACAAAAGTTAAAAATATTATCTGCATGAAACAGTAAGAAAGTAAACAGAAATTGAGAAATTGAAAGGTAAACATGTACAGTGGCTCCCAGCTTATTTGACCCAAGAGTAATACAAATAAAAGTTTCGGAATAATTCTTTCTTAAAATATGAAAGAGTTATTAACAAAGTACAAGCGGAGATTTTAACCTTAATGAAAAAATTTCTGCATGAACTTTGCTAACATACTCGCCCTTCACTCTAGAAGGGTGAGAACTTGCGACGCATACGCTTTTGCTCTGCCACAGCGGAGCGACACGCGCACAGAGTTTTATGCAGCGGCGGTCACCAATGCCTTGACATTTTTTTTCTCCCGCACACATACCCAAATCAAAAATGAGATTGTGCACGTGTTCTAGTTGTGATCCGCTTACACAAAAGCAGCGAGGGGTGTAGAAGAGATTGACTCCTGAAACAGGTTTTCTTTTATTTATAGTGACGAAAGCAGCACGAAGGGTGCGAAAGGCGACTAGCATATATACACAGGAAGAATGGAAAATTTGCTATGACTGTCCGGTCAGGTCGAGTTATATACCGATCGAAAGTTATCAATAAAACTTACAAATGTGCATACTAAGACTTTTGAAAACTCACCTGGTTCGTGAGATAAACAGGTGTAAGTGGGAGGGGCAAAATTTAAATGATTGGAGCAAATGGGGCCGTTGGAGCCTTTCTGAATTTTTTTATAATTTTTTACTATTCTAATCAAAAATACGCGTCGAATGACACCTCGATCCTCAAAATCCGACCACTGGTTCAAAAGATAATTAATTTTGACATTTTTAGTGGCCTTCCGAAAATGAGATGAAATGTCAGTTTGTCTGTTTGTCTGTTTGTTTGTTTGTCTGTTTGTTTGTTTGGATCAAATCGTTAATTTATCTTAAAAGTTTGAATGAGGACTTGTTCCCGCCCAAAAATATAGAAACGTTTGTTCTACGACTTTTTCGAAAAATCGCTAGTTTAGCGGGAAATCGCTAAAAACCGCTAAAATTGAAGCCCCTATAGCATCCAAACGATAGAAGCTACAGATGTGATATATACATCGTTGAAAAGGTATTTCGAAGGGCTTTTAGTCATACCTTCAAAGTTTTTTTTTTAAGTATAAAGGTAAACAGCTACAGGTGAAATAAGGTATTTTTTCTCACATTTTAGCGATTTAAGAAAAATCTACACATCAAATCACTTAAAAATATGTTATATGTTATAGGCAATTTTATTCCGCGTCTTTTGACATATAACACATATCTGTCAAAATTCGTTTGGGCAAGATATTACATATTAACTGAATATACCTTTTACCTTTACACTACTGCTTGTACATATGCAGTATGTACACTGCTTGCAGCGTAATGCGGAAATAAACTGCTTGCAAGTGGTGAGTTCTTTTAGCGGCAGATAAATCATTTTATAATCAAAATATAGAAACGTTTGTTTTACGACTTTTTCGAAAAATCGCTAGTTTAGCGGGAAATCGCTAAAAAACGCTAAAAAACCATAGCATCCAAGCGATAAAAGCTACAGATGTGATCTAAATATCGTTGAAAAGATATTTCAAAGGGATCTTAGGCATACTTTGAACTTTTTTTTTTAAGTAAAAAGGTAAACAGCTACAGGTGAAATAAAGTATTTTTCCTACATTTTGGCGATTTTGAGAAAACGCTAGTAATGATTTTTTCTAATTTTGCATGTATGTTTGTAAAAGGAACTAGTGTTGCCAGACAGTTTGTTTTTGATTGTACAAACAATAAACACCTTTTGACAAAGTTGTACCGTCAACAAATATTGCAATTTTTAAAATTTCTGATATATTACTCCAAAATTTCTGATATCTTATAAAAAAAACCTCTTTACGAGGTAAAAGTCTAGTGACGAAATCATTTTCATGCACCAAAATTTCTGATATCCAATTTTGTGACGAATAATATTAAGGTTTTCTTATAAATTACTAAAAAAAAATATTGTCACTCGGCACTGCGCAAAAAATAAATATTTATTAGGTATGAAGAAATTAGCGCAATGTGCCGAGGGACAATATTTTTTTTTTAGTAATTTATAAGTAAACCTTAATATTATTCGTCACAAAATTGGATATCAGAAATTTTGGTGCATGAAAATGATTTCGTCACTAGACTTTTACCTCGTAAAGAGGTTTTTTTTATAAGATTTATGTAAATACTACGACGGATATTGTTTAATAAGTAAGGGTCTTAAATAAAATGATGTCTATTTAGTTTGATTGCAGTCAACTTGGTAAAGTCCTCAAAATAATCGTTTTATATACCTAAAACTTATATACAGTGGAGTTGCCACATCGATGAAATTGGATTTTACAAAACTGTTATATATGCCGAACTCATGCAAAGTTTGGAACATTTTCTGAGATTTTTACTTAAAACTAATCAAGATAAGTAAGATGGCCAATAATTGTTAAAAAATATTCAACAGTTTGAAAATAATATGTCGTTAAATGTTGGGTCCCTAAAATAAACAATCTACAAAATCCTCAAAACTTAAAATAATATTATTACTTAATCTAATGGCTCAAACTTTGAATATTTGGGTCCAATTGTATTTAAATAAGCATAATTTATCAGATCATAATATATTGTTTATGAAAATTGGCTAGTTTTTAGTAATTTAAAAAATGTCCCCAAATTGAGCTTTACGTGGTCGATTTTTTTGGGGACTGTCCTCGAAACGTCGAAATCTCCCCAAATTAGACTTTGTACATAAAAAAAGTCTTCAAAATAAGCGTTGAACATACATATGTATATGTATATGTATATGTATATGTATATGTATATGTATATGTATATGTATATGTATATGTATATGTATATGTATATGTATATGTATATGTATATATATATGTATATGTATAAAAAAAAAAAAAAAAACCCAAGTCCCGTTTCGTTTCTCTCAGAGAAACTTGCAAATGCATGCATTAAACCCCAAGAAAGGCATTTAAGAGAGAGTTAAGAATGCCTGATATGTGGACATGTATAAGCTAAGAAACTGGGGGCGCTCTCCCAGCGCAGCATCGAGAGCGAGAGCAAATTGCACATGCGTGTGTACGACATAAACAGCTCAGAAGCTCTCCCAGCTCAACGGCGAGGGCGAGAGCGAGAGCGAATTGCACATGCGTGTGTACGACATAAACAGCACAGAAGCTCTCCTAGCTCAGCGGCGAGAGCGAGAGCGAAATTGCACATGCGTGTGTACGACCTAAACAACATAGAAGGAAGGGAAAAAAAAAACTGTTCATCTCTCGGTTTTGTCCCACGCTGTGTTTAGATTATGCACATTTTGTCAAATTTCGGTGAAACCACCGACATACATACATGTGTATCTCGGTACAGTCACCGCTGCACTAGAACGTTCCAAAGTGCAATTTGGATAGCGGCAGCGATTATGCAGGTGTCGAATGTTCTAGTGCGGCGAAAATGCCAATTAGAAATATTTGGAAGCTAACGGAATTGGGCGAAAGGCAAAGACAAGGATAGAGAGAAAAACGCATGCGTGGCGGCCTATAAAAGGGCAGCCGCCTGCATGCAATTATCTAAGTAATTATCCAACTAACGATGAGCCAACATCACCGGCAGCAGCAGAGAAAGGGCAGTAAGAGGCCGCCCACGCGGCTTCCTTTTCATCCACGGCGTAGCTCGCGGAAGCCTTCGCCATTGCAGCTGGCCGTGGACGGGCACTCCATCAGTTTGCCGGACGTACTGGAGCTGACGACGTCCCCTATGTCGGATCCGGCCGTGGAGGCCGGACTGACGCCGCCGCCCACAGCTTCACCGGCGGTCAAAAGGGCAAAGTTCCGCTGGCCGGAGCCGCAGCCGGAGCCGAAGCCGGAGCCGCAGCCGGAGCCGAAGCCGGAGCTGCAAGAGCAGCCGGCACAGCAGCAGCAGACGGTGCCGGTGCCTGCGCAGCCCATAACGCCGCCAACGGCCGCACAACCAAAGGTGCGGCCAACTACGCAGCCAAAGGCACAGCTGCCGGCGTGGCCAATGGTACAGCAGCAGCCGACGGCACCGCTGCCTGCGCAGCCAACGACGCCGCCAATTGCCGCACGACCAGATGCGCGACTAACTGAGCAGCCAAGGGCGCGGCCAACTGCGCAGCCAAGGGCGCGGCTAACTGCACAGCCAAAAGCGCAGTCGCCGGCACTGCCAACGATTCACCCAATGGTGATGCTGCCGGCACAGCCAGCAGCGCGGTCACTGGCGCAGCCAACAGCGCGGCAGAGGATGCCGAAGACCGCAAAACTGCCCGTGCGACCGCTGACTCCCACGGTCATCACGGTCCTGGATTCGGACGAGGAGTCGCCCCGGTCACGCTTTGACCCGGTGGTGCAGCGAGAAGTCCCAATGACGCCAGGACGAGGGCTGTCGCTGGAGGAACGCCCACCGCCGCCGCCGGGCCCAAAGCAGTTCGATGAACTCATCGGAGTAGCGTGGCCGAAGGAGGTGAGCCAGGCAGCACGGGTTTTGAACCCCATGAGGCGGCGCATACGCGTAACCTGGAGCGGAGGCGTCCGGTATAAACTCAAGGCCGGGCAGGGCAAAATCCGGGCGTTTCGAGAGCGCCAGTGAGGGAAAAAGGGTAAACTAAAATAAATAAAGAAAAAAGCCCTAGACAAACATGTGCAGTTTATTTGTCCCCGAGGAAAGGGGGGAGTGTGAGGAACAATATGTGTTCCCCACAACAATTTTAGGCCGCTACGCCCATGGGCAAATGATAGCGGGTAAAACGCAGTTAACGCGGATCTACCGTTAACTTGACGAGTAGCGAAGGAGCATCGTTGGGTGAGCAGGGAGCGCATGTGCCGTTAATCCTACGGCTCTAGCCTATAAAAGCGCAGGCACTCGCTGACTCAGGAGGTCAGTTGGGCACGAGCACTCATTGTGTAAACACAGGATCACGTCATCAGTCCTTGCTTGTCGCAGGACATTCATCAATCCTTGCTGCCGCAGGATCACGTCATCAGTCCTTGCTTGTCGCAGGACATTCATCAATCCTTGCTGC
The DNA here is from genome assembly GCA_963924055.1 of Drosophila limbata. NCBI lineage: Eukaryota > Metazoa > Arthropoda > Insecta > Diptera > Drosophilidae > Drosophila > Drosophila limbata. The sequence goes on from CAWUOW010000172.1 coordinate 1,762,521, forward strand.
CGCAGGATCACGTCATCAGTCCTCGCTTGTCGCAGGACATTCATCAATCCTTGCTGCCGCAGGATCACGTCATCAGTCCTTGCTTGTCGCAGGACATTCATCAATCCTTGCTGCCGCAGGATCACGTCATCAGTCCTTGCTTGTCGCAGGACATTCATCAATCCTTGCTGCCGCAGGATCACGTCATCAGTCCTTGCTTGTCGCAGGACATTCATCAATCCTTGCTGCCGCAGGATCACGTCATCAGTCCTTGCTTATCGCAGGACATTCATCAATCCTTGCTGCCGCAGGATCACGTCATCAGTCCTTGCTAGTCGCAGGACATTCATCAATCCTTGCTGCCGCAGGATCACGTCATCAGTCCTTGCTAGTCGCAGGACATTCATCAATCCTTGCTGCCGCAGGATCACGTCATCGGTCCTTGCTTGCCGCAGGACATTCATCAATCCTTGCTGCCGCAGGATCACGTCATCAGTCCTTGCTAGTCGCAGGACATTCATCAATCCTTGCTGCCGCAGGATCACGTCATCAGTCCTTGCTTATCGCAGGACATTCATCAGTCCTTGCTAGTCGCAGGACATTCATCAATCCTTGCTGCCGCAGGATCACGTCATCAGTCCTTGCTAGTCGCAGGACATTCATCAATCCTTGCTGCCGCAGGATCACGTCATCGGTCCTTGCTTGCCGCAGGACATTCATCAATCCTTGCTGCCGCATGATCACGTCATCAGTCCTTGCTAGTCGCAGGACATTCATCGATCCTTGCTGCCGCAGGATCACGGCATCAGTCCTTGCTAGTCGCAGGACATTTATCAATCCTTGCTGCCGCAGGATCACGTCAGCAGTCCTTGCTCTGGCAGGACATTCAGCGATCTTTGCTGCCGCAGGATCAACTCAGCAGTCCTTGCTCTGGCAGGACATCCAGCGATCTTTGCTGCCGCAGGATCAACTCAGCAGTCCTTGTTCTGGCAGGACATTCAGCGATCTTTGCTGCCGCCGGATCAACTCAGCAGTCCTTGCTCTGGCAGGACATTCGGCGATCTTTGCTGCCGCAGGATTAACTCAGCCGTCCTTGTTCTAGCCGGACGTCCGGTCATCAATCCTCGCTGACGCAGGACCCGTTCATCAGCCGATCACGAGACGAGAGAAGCCGTGGAACTTGCAGGGAAGGATCCCGGAGGACGACAACGAGGACAAGCAGCCAATCAACAACAACCCAACTTATCCTTATTAATAAGACTAAAGTTTAAAGAGTCGGCCAGGAGCCGCACAATAAAACCATTGGAATTGAATTCTGTTTTGTTATTATTTATTTCGCAAAGGACTGCAACTATAAATTCGTTTCACGAGCCTGACATCGCCGACCGAGTTAGCCCGGCATTTCGGTATACATGTAATATATTTACATTCTTTTATTTTCCCTCGTTTCGCTAATGTCATTGCTGATACATATACATATACATATACATATACATATACATATACATATACAATACATATACATATACATATACATATACATATACATATACATATACATATACATATACATATACATATACATATACATATACATATACATATACATATACATATACATATACATATACATATACATATACATATACATATACATATACATATACATATACATATACATATACATATACATATCACTGCGGACGGCAGTCCGCGCTAGTGACGAAAGCAGCACGAAGGGTGCGAAGGCGACTAGCATATATACACAGGAAGAATGAAAAATTTGCTTTGACTGTCCGATCAGGTCGAATTATATACCGATCGAAAGGTATAAATTTTAACTTACAAATGTGCATACTAAGACTTTTGAAAACTCACCTGGTTTGTGAGATAAACAGGTGTAAGTGGGAGGGTCACATTTTAAATGATTGGAGCTAATGGGGCCGCTGGAGCTTTTTGGTCAACATTTTTAATTTTTTAATATTTCTCATAAAAATACGCGTCGAATGACACCTCAATCATCAAAATCCGACTACTGGTTCAAAAGATAATTAATTTTGAAATTTTTAGTCGCTTTCCGAAAAT